>CM046839.1:8245111-8779074 GCA_025618425.1 Heliocidaris tuberculata
TTGTGTGCCCCCCCTAATACGAAATCCTGGATCCGCCCCTGCGTTGAAGGATAATTTGGTGACCGTGAGCCCCACCTCAATCCGCCCTCCCTTACCGGAGTACTAGATCTACATAGGTGATGGTTGCCCGAAAACTTTGGTAGTCTCTAAATCTTAAATTGGGGATGGGGGGGGGGGGGGGTGGGGGGTGAGGGGAAGGGGTAGTATTAGACCCAGAGTGTATATTCAAACCTAGCCTACTCCTGCCAACATTATTGAATGATTCAAAAAAGCGGTAGATTTTTGTTTGTTTTTGTTTTTGTGGGGTGGGGTTGGGGCAGTTCGAATTCAATGTGACTTCGGGACCGCATGACCGTTACCAAAATCGCGGAAGATGGGGTCAATTTCAAGGAACGTCTGCGGACAGAATATTCCTCGAAATATAGAAAATAGGGGTGTGCGGGTGTCCTCGAAATTGATAAAATAGGGGTCAGGAAAAGGGAAGAAAACCCGGGATTCCTCGAATTACAAGAATAAAAGATGGATAAATTGTTTGGCATTATCGTGAAATAGGAAACCACCATTCACTGTACATTGCCATTGGTTTCCTCATTATTTCCCCCCTCCATCTTTTATTCTTGTAATTCGAGGTATCGGGTCTTGGACACCTTTATGTTAATGAAAAAAGGGTATAAATGTCTTGTCCTTGAAATATGGTAAAATAGGGGTAAGTTTGCGAAAGTGTCCTTACAATCTTATAAATAGTGGTATTTCAAAGTACCATTTTCTCCATGTTTCGACGTAAAAAAGGGGGTTAAATTTCACAAAATGTCCTTGCAATTGGCTGCAAAAGGTTTTTTTTTGCATTTGTGGTAACGGTCATACGCGTCTCCCTCTGCGGGGGAGTGGCTCCACCGGGGGGGGGGGGGCAGGGCAGTTACAGTGTGCAGGGGAGAAACGGAGCAGCCGAGTAGGCCTATACCCGGGAGATATAGAGACGGAAAGGTGTTCTAAAACTATGCTTAGAGAGAGAGTTAGTGGCATTGGCGTAGCGCCCCCTCCTCCGTATGAAGGCACACTGTGGGTCATGAGGGACTGCCCCTGCAGTGCATTCCGCCTGTCCCATTGGAAAGGTATCAAACCGCCTTGTTTGTCAATTTCTAGATTCACAATTGAGAAGTATAGAGGTGAAGGAGAGAATGAAGAAGGGGGTATATACTGCAGTGAGACATGTGGCCGGGGAGGGGGAGGGGTGAGGGGAAAGAGCGAGAGAGCGAGCAAGAGACGGAGAGATAGATAGAGAGAGAGAGACAGACAGAGACAGACAGAGACAGACAGACAGACAGACAGACAGGCAGACAGAGAGAGACCGACAGAGAGTAGGAGACGGAGACGGAGTCAAATACAGAGACATAATTACAATAATATCTTCACAATAAAAAACTCATAGATATTAAGAAAGGAAAAGACTGACAGAGATGAACAGCAGAAAAAGAGCTCTGTAAAAGAAAAGCAGGTAACACACAATTAATAATGTAATGAAAACGCTATCACAAAACAGTCATCAAAAGAATACGTGCTCTCTTTGATGTGACAAAGTTAATTCATTTTTGATGAAGCTTCTGCTCGTCTTGTCATACGTTCGAATTTCATGTGGCATGAACAGAGCCCCCTAGAGATCACGTATGAATTATTAAAGTAGAAATATAGGGCTAAAGTCTAAAGGGGTTGTTCACATTTTGTCCGATAACGATAATTACGATAGAGCTGCCCCTACTATTTACAGACACAAGCATTCTCACACGTCCACACCATATAGTAGGGTGTACCTTTAATTCAAAATCTCGTTATCGTTATCGTTATCAGACAAAATGTGACCAGCCCTTAAGATATAGGGCCTATATTGTACAGAATTAAGGAGACTGAAAACCGAGATTTTGCTGTGCTCTCTATAGTTATACGCATAAATACATGCCTATTGGTCTTTTAACTGCCCAAGACTTTGCAACAAAGGTGAGTTTACAGAAATCGTCTAAGGCTATGCGTCCTAAAACAATCCTGAAGACTTATAATTCCGAAGCAGCTTTACAAGCAGTTTTTTGTTTGTTTGTTTGTTTGTTTGTTTGTTTTTTGTTTTTTGTTTTTTGTTTCATCATTAGCAGATAATTATACAGGTCATTATATCAAGCGACTGCTATTCCGGACTGCCCACAATTTATAACGATTAAAAAAAATAAAATCTTTCTCTCTCTCTTTTTTTTTTTTTTTTTTTTTTTTTTTTTTTTTGAGAGGGGGGGGGGGGGGAGTTGGTTTGGATAGGGTTAAAATCCTGAAGGGGCAGATCCAGGATTTTGTAAAGGGAAGTGCGAAATTCCGAAAAAAAACATCGGACAAAGAGAGAAAAAAAAAGACTCACCTTTACTGGTGACTCTTGGGTCGATAATTTGAAAAAGGGGCACATTTTAGGGGGTTATGTATTTAAGGTATATGCCAAACTGGTTTCTAAAGGGGGGAAATGAATCGGCTTCTGATATAATTTTGCCGTTCTTGCAATTTCGGACTGATGTTTTCATAGGTTATAAAGAATCTAGGTTAAGGTCATTATTTTGTAATATACCGAAACTACTTCATTTTCGGGGGCGGGGTCGGGGGGGGGGGTGGGTCATGTTAATAGTGTAGATTCGGAAGATTTCTTGTGCCAGGCAAAATTTACCAAGGGAAACTTTGTGTATATGCCCACAGAATTATGTCACTTATAATGAGTGACAGTACTACCTCACATGCCAATAGTTAAAAGTTTGTAATACAATCATATCATAATCAACAGTCCTTCTTAATGAGGTTTGAAGAGAGCATTCTCAAGTTTCCCTCGACAAGCAAGTATAGACCAGACAGAAAATCAGTTTTCTCTCTTTTAGTTAAAATAATAGGAATTACTGTGGCATGCATGCACTCCATAGTGTTACATGAAGAGATTCACATTCTGGGATCTATGAATAAATCGTATTATATATAGCTTTAATTTTTATTGTCTCTCGATCATATCAGACAAATATTTTGATAATTGCAATAACTGAATAAGCCACATTAGATAAACAAGAGCTCCTTTTTTGGCAATTACCCATCAGTCTCCGTGATGTCATAATCACACTTTGAAACTTAACACCCTTGCATTTAGTCAAATAGGGCACACGGTTACCATGGCAATCCCTCTTGCTGGTATGCCCATCTAATTCCCCTGCCATGCGGTTTCCATGGAAACCATTATTAACGGAAAGCATCTATGTAAACTTGGAACAAGAAAAAAATATATAGGAAGACTTTACTGGAATTAAAAGCTGAATTCTATGTATGGATTCTGCACACCATTAATTGTATATTAGATGCAAACTAGCTGGGCACTTTAGCTGAATATTTATTGTGTGTATCCTACTAAAATATATACCATTGAAAATTACAACGTTAAATATAAAGATATGATTATGTCTTTATATAGTGTGTAAATGAATAATGGAGAAACAATAGGAAGACATGGAAAAAGAATGACAGAATTACAATACAATCCTAGTAAGAAAAAGTAAGTTTTGGAACTAACAGAGTTGGAGATTACAGGATGAAAACGTGAACATGAATTTAAAAAAAAAATATAATAGAATTGCTAAGCACTTCACCTTATGTAATTTGCAAATGCAAGAAAAGAGCCATTAAGACAGAATTGAGAAGACAACTCAGTCGAAAATGTATAAACAAAAGTTTTAGATAAATAATTATTTCATTATCTGAATAGTTGAAGCTATATGTAGTGCATGTACAGGCATCGAACGGGCACAGGCATGATTGGGGCACCGATCTTGAATGAATTCCAAATTATCAAGGCCACTGAATAGGAGAGGTGTGGAAGGGGTCTTATTGTCTTCTTTTCATGTTTCTTTCCTCTCTCGCAGTGAGAGATAGAGAGAGAGAGAGAGAGAGAGAGAGGAGAGAGAGAGAGAGAGAGAGAGAGAGAGACGGGGGGGGGGGGTGATTTCACACCATCACCAACACACAAGAACTCGAAAGCGACCGAAAAAAGCTCTGACTCTTATTCTGTACAGTGCCTTTAGTGTGTCTCTAAATAGCCAAGGCTATATATTAATATCAGCTTTCTCATTGTGTATCTGTATTAAAAATGCATGTCTTGACTACTGAGTGGAAATTTAGATCACGTTATACGTTATTATTGATCTATTTACATATTGTGGAGCGTGAAGAGGTCTTATTGTATTCGTATAAAATCAATATGTCTTCAGATTTATGAAATCTGATATTTTCACGACTCCTGCCTTTAGACAAGTAGGCCTATTATTCATGATGTCTTCTAATATGAAGAAGTAAAAGAGGAAAAGAAAGGGCGTGATGAGAAAGAGAGAGAGAGAGAGAGAGAGAGAGTGTGTGAGAGATAGAGAGAGAGGGAGATAGAAATAGAGAAAGAGATGAAATATAGAGCAGAGCAAATTAGACTACATGATATTATACCGGTATGGCATGTCATTTTTTTCTCTCATTATACTACCATGTATTTTAATGAGGTCACTGTATTTAGTCACCAGTTTTCTTCTTTTTTTTTTCTTCAGATAAAATACAATTAATATACCTATGCGTGAAAACCAACGACTAGCCATAAACCATATGACTCGTAAGTGGAGCCCGTCTATAATTTTCAAGTACTAGCGGCAAAGTACCCCTTCTGATAACTTCTGATAAGTGCCACTTTTTACCCATTCATATTTCCATCTTTCGATAACCCAATGTGCCATTTTAACATCAAGGTAAATTTAAAGGTTTTATCAATTCGTTTATCAGGAGACTTTATAAATGCATGGGCACTCAAAATCAGCTATGAGATGGATCCCTATAGCTCCAGAAGGAAAAGGTAAGAGATGAATTAAGACCAAGGATCACCTGGCGAAGAACATTCCAGAATGATCTAAAGGCAATGAATCTCAAATTGCATGACATTGAGAGAAGCACAGGAGGACCTTTATAGTTTAAGTAAGTTATCACGAATACTGCGATTAAAGCCTCATCAAACATTATTTTCTGCAATGAAATTTACTCAGCTAATAATAGTGTGACCTCGTACTGTTATATGATCATAATTATTAATGCATCAAAAATTGTTTAAACAAAGATTTAGAAAAACGACAAGCTGGATATAAGAAAAAACAATGATTAAAAGTCTAAAATATAAACTTACTGTTATCATTATCATGATATCGCTTTAGATTGTTACATGATGCAAAACCCTATAATATGCCTTCAGCATTTAAAGAAGTCGCTCATTCGCAACTACAAAGTATGAGGGGGGGGAAAACCCAATAATTAGAACAACAACAGACAGAAACAATTAATGTCGAAGACAATCCTTCATATTTTAATCATAATACATGCAGGGGTAATAAGAAATGTAAAGCGGTAATTTTTGATTTTGTGTTCATCCTTTGTAGTGGCCCTCTATTTTTTTCTCAAAAATTCCCCGCCCCCCTTTTGCCCACCCACATTAAAAGACACTTCGCCGCCCCTGCATCGAACTTTCATCCTGTTTATAATGACCGAATGTTACCATTATAGCGACCAGAAGACAATGGAATGAAGAGGTAGAATGATTGAGTTATCAAAATTCCTTTCTGTGCCAATTCGTTTGTGTTTTTTTTCCATTGATGATAAATAATTGATTTTGGTATTGCCCGTAGGAGATTATACAAAATACTAATCAACAGCATTATCTGTAAAAAGCAATAATTTCTATTAAAATACTTTAATTTAAGGGAATAACTTGAGACAAATCAGAACAAAATATGACCTGAGGCTGAACTGGACAAAATTATCACGTCTTAATGATTGAGCAACTTCTGAAAGATAACAGGAAACGTCTATCTGGAGCTGTGACAAACGAGTTTATAAAACAAATTAGAGTGCTCCTAGCGTGAATATATAAAGCAATAAGAATTGAGTTAAAATTCTAAGAGAGAAACAACATATTTGTTGGCATAAGAACGAAAGTATTATGCTTTCTGATACATGATTGATCAAACATAGAAATATATCCAATGGCCCATCATAGGAGGCTGTCGCTGAATCACTAATCAGTGTTTTTTTTTTCACCTTCACTTTCTAACTCTCCGTCTCTCTCTTTCCCAGGGGGCAAATTATATTGCTGATGTCCAGGACACTCGTCCCATCATTTTCTTTCATCCTTCTTGTCTACAATATCGCATATTGCACAGAATAATAATATTAATTTCAAAGAAATTGTCTCTGCTCAGGAAATTTTGCAATGAGACCTTGACCCACCATATTCCTTACACAGAGTATAATAAACATTGGAAAAATATTCATATCTTCAGTGGCGGATCAAAGATGTTCTGACTGGGAGGCACGTGTCTCAAAAGAGCTGTCAAGCCAAACAAAATGCAATAATAATGATAATGATGATGATGATGAAGATGATGATGACGACGATGACGATAATAATGATTACAAAAAAATAATAAGAAGATTTTTCATTCTGATTTATCAGCCTTTTTTCTTTGGTGTAGGCCTACTGAACGTAACGGGGGAAGGGGTATGTGTCCACGTGCCCCGCTCCTGGTCCCCCGAGTCCGCCAGTTAGCTTAACTGATTTGGTATATTCTATGACAGAGTGGTTAAAGTTACTGAATTGCTGCTTACATATAATTATAAAAATTAAACTGAGCAGCAGTGAAGTGCATAACAGTAAAGGAATCACACCCCCCCCCCCCCCACCCGCCCCGCCCGGATGAGTGTGGGAGGGCAGGTGAGACTATTGGATTTTCTTTTTTTTTTTCTTCTTCTTATTCTTCTTATCGGGGAGGCATTTCACTAGGAGAATTCGCTAAGGACTACATTTTGCCCCCCCCCCCCCCCCCATCCATGCACCTGCAACGCAATAGTTATAACTTTCAACCAATCAGATTCGTGCAATACGACTTGCGTTGGATTTTTGGAGAACGTGTTTAATGAAATCCCAGCGTTTTTATTAAATGCAGGAGGAGTAGTTTGAGGTTGTGTCCCTGAAAGCGAAATACATATGAAAGAGCATCTTTGCCACAGAAAGAAAGAAAGAAGAAAGAAAGAAAGAAAGAAGAAAAATGAAAGACAACTGATAAAAGTATTTGCAAAAGCAACCGGTGTCAATTGCGCATGCTCTGTCCGTATCCCCTCGGTCACCTATCCCCTCGATCTGCAGGTACGTGAGATCGTGGTTGATTCTCTCGCTAACAAATATCATCATGAACTAAGCTATTTTCGGTACAAAAATCTTCTTTAACATTTCATTCATTGAGAAAAAGGTAATGTAAAATTTGAAGTCATATTTTTGCACTTAAACATCGATTGTAACGTTAATTTTCAATGTTTTTGGTGTATTAGTGTTAGTCTTCAGTCCCATGCACTTGTATTCGCGTTGTTACTGTTGGTGTAGTCGAATGTAGGAAAAATGTCGACGTCGGGTGTGTATCTATCATTTATACATGTACAAGCTTATCTGAAGATAACCTTGTTGTACTCCAGACTAGCTTTTACATGTGAATAGGCTTCAATAGCTTTTGTGTGTATCAGCAGGCCTTTTTCCAGTCTAACAATCAGCGCACCCCTGTCCGGTTTGCTCCTCTACTGGGGCGTTGGACAGTATTCACGAAGAAGAAGAAGAAGATTATTCATACTCTACATGCATTGACATGGGAGGAAAATAATTATTTAGAATTTCACTTTCAATTCTGAATCCCCAAATTTGTGGAACATTAAGAGTTGAAGAGTCCCTAAATCAGGTAATCTAGCAAATTTAAGAAAATTAAATCTTGCTTAGAGCAATTTTGTTGTCTGTTTTTGATCGCTGCAACACAACAGTGAATGTTGGACACAGTCCCACATAGGCCACTCACACTAATGCGAGGTTATTGGAGATAGGCAAGGGCCTATGAGTGGGTGTGTGTCCACTTAAATGCAGTGGGAGACTAGCCCTATAATTAGCGAGTGATTGTCCATTGAGTTGACCCCCTTTGACCTCGCCAGTTCTTGCATTTTCCCACGATTTACGTAAAGTTGTTTGCAAATGCAAGCTGAAAAATAATGTATTAAATACCACTCATAGCGACTTTACTATACTTCGTGTGTAGACTCTAGGCAGTCATCCACCTCGACACTTTCAAAACACCACTGCACAAAAGTCACCAACATTCACTCATAATCGGCATTTAATTTACAAGAAACGACACCAACATATTCATGAAATACAATAAATTCAACTCACCGATGTTGGAAAAGATAATTTCGAAAATGAAATCCGTAATTTACTGTCACTTCTGGCGAAACGGGGTATCGCAAGTCATGATGTACATTTCCTGATCGCCCCGAGCGCTGACATCTCCCGCTAAAAAATTCGGTCGTTAAAAGTTCGGTTCCTATCGCGCACACGTAAGTCCCGATTTTCCGTGTGTGCGATCGTAGAGATCGATGTGCACGCGATACCGAGTTTCGTTGTGGACAAAATTTTATTGGCCGATTTAGTCTAAAAACATCGGCACCATGAAAATAACATGCGATCGCAAAAAAAATTGGCGGGGATTTCTTAGGTTTTGGACATGATTTTGACTTTGGATTTTGCTGGAAATATCAGAAGTTCTTCCTAACGGCCATTTAAGGTAGGAAAGAGATTTTAAAGCGCTGAATTTGAAAGGAAGTATTTTAAACATTTATCTTACTTTTCCCCTCATACCTTAAGTACATGCGATAGAAAATGACTAGTATTTTTGCATTCGTCCCGCGTAGTGGTCAGTATGACCACTATACGTGGTGTGTTAAATACCATTTTTTGTAAACATAACGTTCGAAAAATGATTAAATATAGATGTATCTTTCACAACAATACTGTACAATCAAAGCTCAACCAACGGAAAATATGAAATTTTAGCGATATTTCTTCGGTTACAAACAGAAAATTTTACCTGTTAAACTTCTCTTAAAATTCTTCATTTTGGCTAGATTCGCAAGAAAATCACTGTCATGAATCATTTTATTGGACATTTTTCTACAATCGTATGGTATTTACTTGAGGTGATTTTTCGGCATAGAGTTGTGTCAGAAAAAAAGGATCTCGGTGTCAGATCGCCGAGGCTGACATAACAGAAAAATATTACAACCTCGTCCCACGTGTTGAAATCTGTCTAGGGCTGAGCTCTGTGCATGAGTGCTCCATGGCCCATGCGCATGCGCAATCCATAAATGAGCTGACTACGGCTGACTCATGAATATCGTATTTGCAGATCATGAATTTGGCATCACTGCGCATAATTTGCTGCTCTAAATTGCTGCAAGATATCGTGTGGAAAAAACGTAGTATCTCTGCAAAGAAAGAAGTCGTATCAGCAAAACTTTGTCTAAATAAGGAATATACACCCCCAAATAAGGAAATGAAGTTTCACGAATGTTTATGCAGGGGTAGACTTGTGTCAGAAAAAAATAGACATGTGGTTTTTTGACATTTTCATTTCAAAATGTTGCTATAACTCGAAAAAGCAGTCATCATATTTCAGGATATTTTTTCAGACAATCATTTATAACTACAAATTAGTTCATGTGGGAAGTTTTAGCTCATAAATTGCCAAAATAGAGGTGCAAATTAAAGTTCCTTGTTTTGCCATTGTGATGACCGCACGCACACACTGAGCTAGAAGTCTGTTGGTAATTCAAAACAAACCAGGGGTTAATGAGATGCAAATTGTACCGTATCGCTTGGCCAGCATGTATACATGTACTTAAGCTTATCTGAAGATAACCTTGTACTCCAGACTAGCTTTTACAGGTGAATAGGCTTCAATAGCTTTTGTGTGTATCAGCAGGCCTTTTTCTAGTCTAGATCATTTAATACATGAGAGGAAAATCATTATTTAAAATTTCACTTTCAGTTCTGAATCCCCCAAATTTGTGGCACAGTAAGAGTTGAAGAGTCCCTGAATCAGGTAATCTAGCAAATTTAAGAAAATTAAATCTTGCTTAGAGCAATTTTGTTGTTTGTTTTTGATTGCTGCAACGGTGAATGTTGGAACAGTCCCACATAGGCAAGGCCTATGAGTGGTGTGTGTGATGTGCTGGTAGTGGTACGCACATACAGTAAACAAGATTTCATTCAGTGCTTTCTTCACAGTTTTGAATTTCAGTTATTCATTTATAGAAGATTTTACAAGATAATGTGCTTTATTTGTTATATATTTCATTGAAATCAGATAAGCTTGTGCATGTATAAGTGCATTGAAATGTTGATTTATGATACATGTATTCCCCTCAATTATTGAGTGGAATCACTCGTATGTCTCACTCACACCTATGCGAGGTTATTGAACCACTGAGCTCCACTTGAAATTATGCAGCACCATCCTGCTGTAATATATCCAGCCAAAATACCAAATCAAAAGAGTGAAACTCAGAATATTACTGACCAGCAAGTTGTCTGTGAAAGTCCCTCTTGTTTGATGACCAGCTAAACCACTGATTCAGGGAATATGGAATTTTACGCATTAATTTTTGTGTTCATTCTATTTTTCTGCTGAGACTAAAATTAAACCTTCTTACTGCTGCCCTCTCTGTTAGAGAGAGGAAATCTGCATTTGTTTATTGTTGCTGGCAGTAGTACAGCAGTAGAGAACAGCCCTTATGTGTTTTTACTAGAGCCATTGGTTTGGGAGGACAAGTTATATTATAACCTTGTTCATTGGATAAGTGAGTGGAATCAAAATAAAGTAGAGTCTATGTCAAACATTCACTGTTGCAGTAGTCAAAAACAGACAACAAAATTGTTCAAAGCAAGATTTAATTTTCTTAAATTTGCTAGATTACCTGATTCAGAGACTCTTCAACTCTTACTATGCTACAAATTTGAGGTTTCAGAGTTGAAAGTGAAATTTTAGATAATTATTTTCCTCTCATGTATGAATGATCTACAATGGACCATGGCTTGCTAATACACACAAAACCTATTGAAGCCTATTCACCTGTAAAAGCTTTGTGGAGTACAAGGTTATCTTCAGATAAGCTTGAACATGAATAAGTGAATTTGATGTTACAAGTGGTTAGCACAGGATTCTGAGTTTCTGAAGTCTGAAATGCTTTCAAACACCACTGCACAAAAATCACCAACATTCACTCAGAATCGGCATTTGATTTACAAATGCCGACACCAACATGTCCATGAAATACAATAAATCAAACTCACCGATGTTGGAAAGATAATTCAAAAAAATTAAATTTTGTAATTTACTGTCAGTTCTGGCAAAGTGGTGTATCGGAGTCATTTATACATTTCTTGGTCGCCACGAGCACTGAATCTCGGAAAATAAATCCAGTTTTCAAAAATTTTGTCCCTATCGCACAAACGAAAAAGTCCTGATTTAATGTGTGCGTGATGTAGGGATCGATTTGCGTGTGTGATACCAAGTTTCTTTGTAGACAAATATTTTATTGGACAAATTTAGTCAAACCATCAGCGTAATAATAATAATGTGCGATGGCGAATAAAATCAGCACGGATTTCTTTGGTTTTGGACATGATTTGGACTTTGGATTTTGCTGGAAATATCAGAAGTTCTTCCTAACGGCCATTTTAAGGTAAGATTGAGATTTTTAGAGCTGAATTTGAAAGGAAGTATTTAAAATATTTATCTTAGTTTCCTCCCATTTAATTCATGTGATAGAAAATATGTAGTATTATTGGCATTAGTCGCTTGGTGGTCAGTACGACCACTATTACTTGATGTGGTCTAGAGGAAGAGAAAGAGACTTCAGGAAAAGATGAAGCAGAAGAAAGTGTGTGTTTAAACTACATAATTGGTCAAGGATATCAATCAATAAAGTAAAGCTGATGAAAATTCCTATTCTACACCACTCATGGAACCATCACTATGTGGGGCTGTGTCAATTTTGGCAGTGGTCGCGACTTCTAAGTTGAAGAAGTGGAAACACCAATACATGTATACCGGTAATAGGCAAAATTTTGAGAAAATAATTCCTTCTACATTTTAAGATGATAGAAAAGCTAATTTCATGCTAACTTCTTTAATACGATCTTTATCATCTTGATCAAGTGAAATTTTCAGGCTATTTTTGTTCAGCGATCTTGCTCCTTCACACATCTGTGCTGGAGATTACACACTCTCCATGGGAGGCAATTCTCTGTAGTATGAAAGTATGGAGTGCGAGGTTATTCATAACAACCTCGCATATGTGTGAGTAATTCTACACCAAACTTCCTAGCCAACTGAAAATAAGTATTATTTCACTATGGCTCCCTTTCTCAAGTGTGGCAGATTTGAAAAAAAAAATTCTTGAAAAGTCCCGAAATAGGTCTCATGGTCTAGAGGATATGTCAGCAGACTGTGTCAGTAGGCCTTGTCCCTGCCTTGTCCCCGCCCGTCACTCTGAAACCCGAGTTTGCATTTTCGGATTTTGGGTATCTCCAAACTAATTTTAACATTAATATATTGCAATTTAGAATTTCAAACATGCAATTCACAAACTGAATTTCAATGTAATTCAATTATATTTGCTGCAGAAATAAATGGAAATCATTTCAGAAGACAATAGGTATTTCTCGTGACTATGAAAAAATAAGAGCTACGAGGAAGATTCAAGCTATGCGGTATTGTTATGTGGGACTTTCACTCATAAGACGAAAATGATGTTCAGGCTATTAAAATTACAATGTAGATCTAATATACATTCACCCGCTAAAATTTACAGAATTATACCTTTCCCGAGATACGTGTGGTGAAGGAATGAAAATTTAGCCATTCAGGAGACAATGGATGTGCATTTTGATTGTTCTAAAAATGCATGTATCATGGCCAAGCTATAGTGGGAAGTCAAGTTTGCATGCTCAGGGAGCACGAATACATCCCTAGACCATAATAGACACAGAAAAGAGTTGATTAAACTGATGCTCGTAAGTAAGCTTGAAAACAACTTAAAATACCAAGAAAGCAACAACAAAAATACAAACTTACCGTAAAACAATACTTTGCTTTAGCAAACAATAGTATGGGTATCCATACGTATCAGGACAACTACCCCCTGGACAATTACCCCCCAGACAAATACCCCCTGGACAACTACCCCCTAGGACAATTACCCCCCAGAACAACTACCCCCAAGGATAACTACCCCCAGGACAACTAACCCTCAGGACAACTACCCCTTGGACAACTACCCCAGGCTGGACAATTCCCCCCCCCCCCCCCCTCCCAAGATGCACAGAGGAGTTTTGAGCATCGAATTTGAGATATAGTATTTTAAAATTTATGTAAATTTTATGTCTTTTGTTTGATAAAAACCTGTTGTCAAGCTCCTCATCTGTGCATGAGGTCCTGCGTGGTCCTCATGATTTTGCAGGACTGGATGATTTTGCAGGACTGGAGTGATTTAGCCTACACTGTAGTGTTAAAAGACACTTTACTGACTTAATAGCCAACTGAGCCTAGTAGGCTTACCACAAGGAACAAAAATGATATAAGATCTCTTTTCATTGATGAAATGTTTTGCTAATGGTGGAAATTTTTAAAAGAAATATACAATTAAAGTTGCTTAATATAAGGTATTCAAATTATACCTTGGAGGACATCATCACCTTTGTGAGTTTATTAAAAATGGGCGGTACAGTTGTGGAATTGAGCTAATGGGATCAAACTGATTCTAAATATACAAACATTTTTGGCATATTAATTGATATTTGGTATAGGTTATTGGTGTAGGAGTACTTTCAAAGTTAAGGGACAATGGCGAGATAAAATTCATATTAGTCCTGTAGATTTGTAAAACACAGACTTAAATTTTCCATGGTAGACGAATATGTGGGGAAATAAATGTTGTTCATTCAATTTACTTTTAATTTATGGATTAAAAGAATAAAATAGTGAAGACATACATGTACTGATAAATATTATTGAATTTGTAGAGAGAGATAGTAGATGCCAGTAGATACAAGTAGATAGATGTGGGATTTTTAAGTAGTTTTTTTTTTCAGTTATCAACAAAAACAGATACTCGAATAGTAATTTTATTTAACACAAAGAAAGAAATTAATGCAGTTGAAATGTCACAATATAGATATGATTTGTCAAAATTATGAAAATCATGTCCTCGCTTGTCTATGTTCACTGTCCATACACATGTATCTCCCAGTATATTACAGTTTATATCTTTGTTTGTCTACATGTATGCTAAACTGTTTCTAGTACACTGGTTTTATTACTAATGTTCAAACCCAATATTCTCCCTTTTGGAAGACCAAAGATGTTTAAAGGTATTTCAATATTTGATAGCATGTACATGTATTTGCGATTCTTGCCCAGATGCAGATTATTGAAACTAATGTTCATACTGTAAATTTCATTCGCTGCCTTGTTGATGATTATTGACAATTTAATATGTTTTTTTTCCTTTTGTACATACGTTATATTGTTTATGTTAAGCCTTTATATGCCCCCCTGGGGCCAAAAGGTGTCTTTTTTCAATAAAGTTCAAAAAAGTTCAAAGTTCAAAGTTCCTAATGCCAGCCAAGGGAAGAATAAAAGGTGGCCACTATAGACAGGCCATTTTAAACAAATTCTACAATGCACATTCCCCCAATAGGAAGACAATATACAGTAGGTGACCAATACAGTACCGGGTAGCACCACTAAGACAAGTTTTGCTGTAGTAAGTTTTTAATCTGTAAGTCTAAATGAAATTTATATACATGTATGCATGTGAAGTTTTATTATCAAACATATTTATATGTATAAAAAATTGTAAACAAACATGAACCCTGTTTAATCTGAAAATTATGAATGTACGTATGGTAATGGATGATATTCTAGGAATTAGTCTTTGTGTCCTTAAACGTGTCATCTGCAAATGATGAATGAGGATAATCTACTAAATTCAGTATGGATTAAGTCATTACATTTTACCTGGATGGTTAGCCACCTAAATCAATTCAAGTTTGTTCAGTTTTGAACCATTTATACAGTATACTTTACACTAATTGCTCTACTTCTTTCTGCAATGTGCAATGTAATGTATGTTTTGTACTGAATATTGAACTTCTTTGCCTGTAAGGATCACATGCTATTGTCTGTGCATTGATTAGACTGTAATTAACAGACAAAATAAATTATCATTAGAAAGTGAGTAACAAGAAGGTGGTGCCAAAGATAATGGACACATTACTGTACATACTCCCGCAAGTTAAACAGGATATTTCCAATAATGTACCAGCATAACTCATGCACAGTGCTTGTGTTATTCACTATTGGAAATTCATCTAAAAATTTAGAGTTTTAATCACCACATTTCATGAAATTATGATGTTAATCATGTTACCATCACTGAAAGTTTGTGGAGGTTTCATTGATTATTCTCCAATTTTGTATATTTCTGTGATATTTTGTTACAGTAGGACATGCATTTTATTCAGAGTTTAAGCTATATATCTTAAAGCATGCATTTGTATGTAAATGCAGAAGAAAAAGAATAAATTACTTGAAATAGAATAGAACATATCATCTATTTGGAGCCAGAAGGGGGTTAATCGTATACTTTAACACAGAGTTAAGGACTTTCTGGCTCCCAGCAGGCAATATGCACATACATGTATAAAGACACAACATCTAGATGAATGGGCAAACAATTTGGAAATTGATGAATCCTTACTTGATATGCATACTTTATTTTCTATCTAAAAAAACTGTCAGTTCTACCAGTCTTCAAGATTGCCAATGATATCAAACTTACCATGTGTTTTTGAGAAAGTTTAGATGTGAAGGTAACTCCAGTATGAGAATCCAAGTTCTGTTGAAGTGTCCATCAGTAATCACAAGATTTTATTTTATTTTCAACTAACTCAATCCAGTTTATGTTTGATGAAGTTGTCAAATAAACATTGCCGTATCACTTACTTTCAACGCGAGCCCCAAGTCGATTCTGTCAGAAAAAAAGTTGTGACACTCTCTCGCCGAGGTTGAGTAGGATCTTGCTGAATGAACTTTGATATTTTAAGTTACAGAGAAGCAAGAACGCATAAAGTCATCGATAGGGAGATTTTCTGATCACAGTTTCTCGATAAATTTCAGGATAAAAAAGAATTTGACAGCTGGCCAAGTGGTACATGCGGCTATCGCGAGGTTATTCAATAATCGAAAGATCTAATTGTGCGTTGCCTGGTGAAGGAGGAAGAAATGACCATGATTAATCATTTGTTAATTAGTGACCGCTGGTTTCCCTCCACTCTTTCTCTCTATCATTCTCTCTTCACTCTCTCTCTCTCTCTCTCTCTCTCAGTAGATATAACCCACATGTGGTTAAGAAAGATAAGGTACAGCCTAGCCCTCGTCCCACTTTGAATCAAAAGAGGAAGCCCTCTGAATCGTCTGACTTTTTTCCCCCCGTATTACATATTTTCGCTGACCTACAGGATTTGGCGAGGGGAAATCATCAATTTGGGGGAGTGTGTCAATACATGCACATGATATGGTAGATCCTATGCAGAGAGAGAGAGAGAGAGAGAGAGATAGAGGGGGGGGGGGGTAGATAATTAGAGTTACGTACATGATCAAGGGATAGTCTACAAATAGCAAACTGGGAATGGTCTCTCCTAGATGAAAATGATTCATTTCTAATTCCCTGTCTCTCTCTAAACAGGGAAGTAGGAAGGACTTGTGTTTAATAAATATTGTGAACAAGCACTCATTCACTCTACAAATTTTAAATCATTTGTGTAAGTACATGAATATTAATACAGTTTCTTCTTTACCTACTACAATTATTTTTTTCAAGATTCCTATCTGATTCCCACCACCTTTTCTTTCACCAATTATATTAGTTTACTTATATGTTTGTTTTAAGTAATAATTAGAACATAAACTTACAAAATGATTAAGCTGTAATAAGGAGTGCTGTTTACTAAACACTTATGAATATTAAACCATTACCTATTAGAACCTGTTGTCCTTGTAGTAAGCCTGTTGAAATTAGAAAATTCAGTAGTCATTGAGTTAATGAAGAAATAAATATGTGTAGACCTTAGAGTATAGCACCATTGGAAAAATATCTTGTCGTTTGCTTGGAGAAATATTACGTCATCAAGTGCTTATTGAGAAATATCGATAATTGCACTTTCATGACAGCTGCAAAAAATTCCGCTTAGAAACAGGAAACTCCTATCACATCCTTTCTTGACGCAATTACCCCGAGACATGTTTCCTTTAGTGGCCTAATATTTTCACAAACAGTGTATGAAACAATCGATTCATTCCTGTATTAGCAGACTAGACTGTGCTGCGTTATGAAACCCGGATGAATGGAAGCCAATATGACGTGCATGGGATGTGGAAATGATGTCAGTTTCTAGCAGTGACTGAGGCGTTTATATACGTCAGTGTAACCTCCCTTTACCATCATGGTGCAGCACCTATGTTTAGCCTCATGTTGTGGGGTTAAGCCGCGTTCACACGTGACACGGTAAAATAAAAGTCATTTGATACGTAAATGAATGGTAAGTGGTGGCGTAGAGAAGAAGCTGTACACAGTGTAAGACCGCTTTAATAATCAGTTTTATGTTGGTAAGGTTTAGAAATATGAAGGTCACTATGCCTTTGTCATTCTATTTTGGCGTTTCAATTTGTGAGGCAGTTTACAACCTCATCTGTGATTGAGGCTGTCTAGGGTGAAAAGTTTCACCAAGGACTCTTACTCATCATGTAAAAGGTCTTATGATATGGTTATTCCTCTACTCTACTGAGGTGGAATGTCTTTTAGCTTTGATGCAGATGTTCCAAATGTTATTTTTGTCTATGATAACAATATTTGACATTGGGTGATTATACATGATTCCAAATGACGTGGGGAAGGCTCTTTTGAGGTAGTTCTGATCACAAGATGATAAAGCATAAAACTAATAGTCCATTTTTAATTGATTTAGAGGCGTTGTATTATTAGTCCTAATCTGTTGACTTTGATGATGTAATTTTTCTTGGACATTGTTAAAGGAATGGCAGGTAATGTTATATACTGGCCTATGATACAAAGTAAACACAAAATAGTCATAAGGCATGGTTGTGGTAGAAGTTTGTAAATTGTAAAATCAGTGCTTTATACATGTACATGTACAAAAGTATGAATGCAGAACATGTCCCAGTGCATGTTCTTATAATTTGTGAAATCATGTTTAATATGACATGCCTTGCTGAAATATCTTGCCGTAATCACTGAACATATCTACTATTTAAAAACTGTAGAGTGTAGGATCATACAAAAACATTCAGTTTTGTTTATTACATTGTAGAACTTGATATAATTATCTTTGAAAAATTTTAAGTCTAAGCAAATATCTAATCTTTATAATAATGGTTTTTAGAAACTTTATGAATCATGAATGTAGTGACTTAGGCTTTTGAGTCATCATTTCTTTCTAAATATTCTATCATCTGCAGAGAGCCACAAGGGTTTAAAAAAAGAAAAATCATTACTTTTACATAGAGCTGTCTCTTAGCAGACAGTACTGTAAAACCAGAAATTTTTGCGTGCATGAAACTTTCGCGAATTTCGGGAGGGGTTGAGATTCGCAAAAGTATCATGCCATGAAATAATAAAATCACAATCGAAACAATATAAAATTATGGCAATTTGCAAAAGTTTCTTGCTGCAAAATTGGCTGTCATTAACAATTCGCGAAAGTTTAATGTTGCGAAAGTTTCCGGTTTTACGGTATTACCAAGGAGTTATCTGTGATTTGTGAGCTGTGATAACTCCTTGGTATTAACTTTGTTTAGGTAGCTTAGTGAAACGTGATGGCACGTAAAACCGCGGGAAAGATGCAAATGACAAAATTTTTCAAAATAGTAAATTTATTCCTTTGAGGCAGAACTAAAAATATTAGGATGTAGAATAAGTATTAACACTTTTAAGCAAAATGATATGAAAACTTTTATTCAGATAAGTCTGATTTTAATTTTAGTTGCTTCGACAAACTAGCAATTTTGCTCTGTGCGTCTTTACGTGCCATTACGTTTCGCTAGCTACCTTACTCCCCATTCAGGCTTATGATTACTCAGTTTTGTATGTACTTCAGCCATTTTAAATCATTTCGTAACAAAGTGCATTCCCATTAATCTTCGGACGCAAGGAAATAGCCATCATCATTATGTACTCCATGTACTTGCATGAGATGTTTATAATTTTTTTTACTCTTATTTCAAGCTTATGATTACACAATGCAGTATTGACGTAGACAAAAACCTTTTTACAACCCTTATGAAATAAAGCAAATAGTAACCATTACATGTACGGCCAAATTAATTATAATCTGCATTAACTATTACCTTGAGTTCAGATGGGTTTCAGAGGACCATTTTATTTTTCTTCCAACTCCATGCTAGAACTAGAAGTGATGGATTCTAGAGGCATTATTATTTGAAGAGCATTTAAATTAATAACTTTAGTATGGAAATTCACATATTTTTAGTAGAGTGTGACAGAGAGAATCTATGAAAAGGATTCAGTGGTTTCTCCATTTCGTTGGTGTTATAATCTCTTAGTCGATCGAGTGGTGCAGAATTTAGGAAGAATATGCTGTTGGCTGTACCCAGTAAGGCCATTGCTTCCATTGGCTATATTATCATTTCAAAATGACAATTAAAGCCCTGTTTGGCTCATCTCTCTGTATTATGTAAATTAGACCTCATTTCATAAGGTCACATACATGTGTAAAAAAATTCTTATTCTTATGCTTTTCACACAGAATTAAGTCTACCATGCCGACGTTAGTGATCTTAGATGCATCGCTGTCTATGATGCGACCTCTTGTGACCTCATCAGTGCCGGTGGACCCCGCAAACGCAGAGACCAGGCGGTCTGTTGCGCAGACATGCCTGTGTACCATGTTCGACTACATCGCAGCTAATGATCGCATGGAGTTTTGCGCACTTGTCGCGTACTCCTCCTTGTACGAGGTTCTTGTGCCTTTCACCAGGGATCATAATGAATTAAAGGTAAATTTTTTTAAGAGTAACAAGATACAGAGCATAAGAACACAAACATACATGTGACCCCATTCAGAAGACTATATGTTTTTTTTGCAAGACAGATACATGTAGAGGCAGAGAGAGGAAGACAGAAGCAGAGAGAGGAAGACAGAAGCTCACAATACGAAACCATCCTTTATTACAGGAGAATGTTTAGCTTTTAAAAAAAGAGTCTTCAGAACAGTCATATACATGTAGATGTTTAATGTAAAACCTGTTCATGATATGCATATTAACACCACTTTTCTTTCAAATATTATTACATGCTCTTCTTACCTCTTTGTGTTTAACTCCATGGTCTCAGTATCACTCAGACAGGCTTCCTGTGGTCTTGGCCTCAATCTCATTCCAGTTTCATTGAAGCCATTGTAGAGAAAATAGTTTTCGTTTGACCATTTGTAGGTCTGGCAAAAGATGCATTTTATAGTACTTGTGATGTTCAGCTAATATGAGGCCACCTGTACAATTTATGCCCTGAAAACATTCAGTGATGTTGTTGTATGCTTTTAAAGACAGAGTTCATCGATAGTGTTTATAATACACTGAGACAAAGGGCAGTTTGGCCCTCAGAACTGCTGAAATAGCCATGTGTAAACTTCCAAGCCACCCCTCTGTTTCTTTACAGGACAAGTTTTCTTGTTCAAAATATCCAAGGAGCCTTTAACAAAAAAAAATTGATGGTAGTTTATTAATGTCACACAAATAATGATGCATTCAGTGTTCATTCATGTGTGCCAAGGTGCTTCCGAGGTTGCACACTTGGAGTATGAATGGGTCGTAACTTTGGAGTTGAAATAAATCAATATCAAGACCATGAAGAAGAAGAACTCAATGGAAGCGTTCTCTTTTTCAAAAGTCAATACAAAGGTCACTCAAGCACATATGTTTAATTGATAGCATCAATCATTCTTTTTAACAATGAGGTAATCCTTTGCAAAGCTCATATTGCTTTTAAAGCTTAACAACTAGAGGGGAGGGAAGCATTTTCTCTTTCTCCTTAACGTGAAGAGAGGAGATGGGCAAATCGTTCTGTAGTATTTTATTCATCTGCATTATTTCCTCTAAATCATCAGCAGCAAAACGTGATATGCATCCATGTGCTGTGCATGTCTACCTGAAGTCATTACAGTCTGTCTGTACCCTCTGTTGTCATACCTTGTTACTATTACATGCTTGTCACGTGTCTTTTGCCTCCCCAGTTTTAATGTCCTAATCTTTCAATTTATTCATAGCCTATGGAATAAGTTGATTGCCAAATTTATCCTTCTGGATGAGATCTTGTGAATGATTGATGAAAAGTTATTAGCAAGGAGGAAGTTTGATCTAACGAGTTATTTTTGACAAAGAGTATTGAAATAGAGTGAAAATTCTTGTTAAAGTTTCTGTTTGATTTTCTGTTTGATTTTCTTGGTGTGTGGATGAAAATTAGATATCTTAAAGAAGGGAGGTTAGAATGATAGAGAACAACTTAAACTGTTATACTTTGGTTTAAAGCATACCAATCACCCAAAAATATTTTTTTGCTCTGTATATTAGGGGTTAGATGTTGCTGTAAACGAAAATATGAGCTTCAAATGTTGATTCTATAAAGAAATATTGTAAGTTGAAATACATTCCCAATAAACAAAACAGTGACTTGTGAGATTAGACAATGCACCTGTATGGGCTCGCATAGAATAATGGCCAGCGCGGGAGCGAACTTGGGAGTTGGGTTCCGCGTGAGGGGGTTTTATGTTTTCCTTCATTTTCTTCATACCCTCTTTACCGTTTACCCATAGAAGGTCAAGTTAAGTGTTTTTGAGGTTGATTTTATACATTCTAGCTGAACACAAATTAATTTTTTAGGTGATTGGTACACTTTAATGCATTTAATGTTGTAAAGTGGATATTTTATGAAGTAAGCATGCCTCACTCCCTTGGATTTGTACAATTACATTACAGTGTTCAAAGTGATGTCTATCCTGACATCAAGTTGGTTTTAACAAAGGCGGAAAGAATGGGGAAACAGTTAAGTGAAAGTTTGAGGAAAATCCTTTAAAGTTTAATAAAGCTATGAATTTTCAAATGGGCAATTGATCAGACACACATGGGCAACCCGTGTTAAGCCTGGCTCATACGAGGTGTCATTTGCTGACGTAAAGACCTCAGCAATGACTTTCACAGTCTTTTGCATGCCATGAAAGAGTGATGTTATTTAAAAAGATGTTACAAAATGAACAGTGCAGACAATACATTTAGTAACTGGTGTCAGCGTTGTCACTACAGTGGTCGGCGCTGGTCGGAACCTTCCACCACGCGAAATTTCCGACAGGCATTCAATGCAATAACACTCCCGCCCGCCTGGCACTAATTTCCCCACTGACAAAGAAAAAATACTACAATTTTGACCTTCGAACATTCAACTGTGGTAAACTGAGAGTAATCTGAAAGCACTGCACTCACAGCAGGTATAGTACAAAGTAAACCAAATACTAGTACAGTACATGTAGTTAGAATGCTTAATGCTGCAGCTACAGTACAGTGTGTACTGTGTAGATACATGATATTTTTACTGTTTGACTATAACTTATCAGCCCTGAAAACCGACTAGTTTTTGTCCCTCTGAACCCCCGTGGCAAGGTTTCGGGCGATAAAATTTCCACCACTAAAAAGTCCCTAATGACATCCCTGACTGGCGTATAAGTTGATTTCCTTCACAGGCTCAATTAGCGCAGGTACTGACGTAAACGAAATGAAGCCTTGTGTGAGCCGAGCTTTACTCTCAGTTTGTTATATTCAGAATTGTCAAAAATATCTTTCTTCGTGGTTCTTGATGGAAGAAATGATCTAATTTATATATACATGTACAGCGAAAACTCGACATAACGAAGTCGGCTATAACGAGGTAACGGCTATAACGAGAATATTGTCACGGTCCCAAATTTACTTGCGTGTAATTCTGTGACGGCACGAACCTTTAGAGTGAGGTCGGCTATAATGAGATATCGGCTGTAATGAGCTAAATCTTGTGCCTCTAAAACGGAGAATAAGATTGGTAATCATTCCCGTTATAATGAGCAAGCAAATTTCACTGCTCCACAAATGGGACATTTAGCTGGAAAATCTGCACACACACATGAGTGTGTAGTAAAGAGATATCGAAGCATTAGGGCGGCCGCATTCGATCACGATGTGATGCGGGATGAGTCTTTTTATTCGCATCACACATGGCGCAGGGAGCATCCTTTTATTCGTATCACAGTGCAGGGAGTGTCTTTTTATTCATATCACAGTGCAAGGATACCGGCCCCTGGAAGTACGAATGAGACTTTTTTTTCATACAATGAGTATACGCTATGCTGACAGTATAGGTGCAGTCCCATATTCAATGTGGAAGTGTGGCGGACTTAACTCTTAGTCAGTAACTTAGCTAGCGTCTGAAAATAATGCTTTTTCCGACATGATCCAATATTTCATTATTTATTTCAGATCGAGAATTAACATATTATTAATGCCTTTATAGCTTTCAAATGAGTATATAAGCGGCGGCAGCTGAACTAGGTACATTCTTTATTAGTGTACATATAGAATCTAGCCCCATATGTGCATTTTTATGTATGTTCTGATATAATGAGATAACTGCTATAACGAGGAAAATCCTTCGGTGCCGACGGCCTCGTTATATCGATTTTCCTCTGTATACAACATATACATGTAGGGCTTAGGTATGGGATTATGTCTTCTGTGGAGAAAAATGGAATATATAACAATTTTGTAACAGGGAGATCCCTAGGTTGTCACTCTGTTTGATTGAGCTGAACTTTGAAATCATTAGAGTAACTTCCTATCTTTTGTTATATTTTCCTCAAACTTTCACTGATTTGATTTTTATATACCAAAGCCAACTAAATGCTAGAGCAGACATCTCCTTTGAGCCTTTTAGTCATTGTACTGCAATGTATGTGAGGAGTTTGATACCATAGAAATTACATTAATACCTAGGTTGTCCCAAGAATGTGTGTAAAAAAATTATAGGAAAAAACCTCATAAAATGGTAAGATAATTTTGTATTGCTGGAGATAATGTATTTATTGGCCATCAATTTTTCCTTAAGTACAGTCTTTCGTATGTTATGTGTCCATTTGCTATTTTATACATTTTTTTTTTCTTCTTTGTATCTTTGCAAATTGGCTATCAAGGCCTTGGCCATGATAACGTTTTCTTTTTCACTGTAGACCAATTTGATTAACATTTTGATTCGATAATTTGTCACAAATCAACAGGCTTATTAATATTTTTCTCCCCATACATTAAAATTAGTATTCAAGCCACTTTTATGTAATATTAAAGTTTTCCCCACTTTATGTACACCATGGATAATGTTACGGAAGGATTTGTAAAAGAGGATATTTCATTGGAATTAGGGAAATGAAGGGTATGCATCATCCCTCATTACACAGTCATCTGCTGGATAAACTTGGGGTTCTCAAGGGTAAAACTGTTTTGCTATTTGAAATAAGGTTGGAGGTTGTGGTGCCCAGCCTGGTCAAAACAAACAATGCACGAGGACAAAAAGAACATTAAGGAATATAAAAATATATATACCGGTAGTGTGCGTGACAACAAATAATGGAACTCTACAGTAAACAGAAACACATTTCTAGTTGTAGAATCACCCTCACAGTGGTAATCCTATGAAAATGATGGCTCAAGTTTTTATTTGTTTTTCTGATTGCTTAACGTAATTGCCATCGTCAATAAGAGGATATAAAGTTCTTTTTTTTTTGTCCTTATGATTGTTTGTCTCGAACTGTATTTAAACCTTTCATTTTCTTTTCATGTTGCCTTTCCCTCTCTCACTCTTTTTCTCATTTCTTTTGTTAACCATTGGAATTGGGAGGGGGCATGTGCCCCCTTGCCCCCTGTAGCTACACCACATGGGACTCTAACTCTAGGTTGATGATTAACAGTATTTTGAATTGTTCAACAGTTGTACCCTTAGGAGACCTCGAGCTTGATCCACTGATGAGTGTGTAATACAGGATTATGTACATGTATGCCCGATCCGAACTCCTAATTCTTAGCAAATGTAATTCAAAAGAAGTACTCTGCTTTGAATTTGATTTGTTGTTTGACGTCAGACCTGAAGTCCCCTCGGCATAGATAACGCCTGAAAATAATCTCGCTATAGTCATGAATATTCAGATTGTAAATTTGGAATCAATCTTTTCAAAATATCTGGCTTTACAAATCATTAAAGAGAGAAATGTTCAATACATGCCTGGTTTAGCCTAGAGCTATTTTACCATGTATGTTCTTTCTCTTGTACTCCAGGTCTATTTTAAACCTTCACGATATCCCTCAGATATTTATATATTTTTTTTTTTTATATATTGCAGTCCAAAGGGAAAAGTTGCAGTACAATGTCTAAAAAAATCACCCCAAATTTTGAGTCTATTTCCACTGCAGTATGTTGTGTCATTCACAAACACGAGCAATTTAATTGTAATTAATCATTAAAGTTTTTAAATTGCCAACACGGTGTAAAAATATATAATCACTATTTTTGTGTACGAATTGGCAACTTTTCTACTAAATTTTGCATTTTTCATTCACATTTGTTCATTTAATAAACATTCTAATTTCTAAAAAACTATGTTGGAGTGGAAAGAAAGAATGCCAATTTGAGGAGGGAAAATGATTAATTTTGACCATAAGAAAACTCTGAACTGCTGTGGAGTAAGAGAGAACTGGAAATTCATCATTTTCTAGTGTACAGAAAATGGTAGAGTTGTTTTCATTACATCACAATCAAATGATGAACTCGCTAATTCAAGATTCACAAATCGTTTGTAATCTCAAATTTTCAAATATTCATAACGTGATAAATTTTTTTCCCAATGTTGTTTTCATCAATCCTTTTATACCTCATATCCTTGCGTTCTCAATTTTTTTTTTTCCCCCAATCATTTAGAAAGCAGTCCAGTCGATGGATACCTATGACAAGACACTCCTAGATAGCGTACTAGTCAACATGAGTAATTACGTGATGGAAGAGTGGGGTGCAAATACACCAGTCAGGGTAAGAAAATCCTCCTTTACCTGCAAGTCCAGGGAGTTTTTTCCTCAATGTTGCCGACTATATTAAGGATTTTAGTGTACAGCTTGGATCAGAAGAAATAGCAAGGAAAATGATACTTTTCAAGTTTTCATGCTTTATAACATACAGTATTCCATGATAATGGGTTACGAATTGGGACAAAAGATGACTAGGGGTGGTATTTTGAAAATTGTTGTAACTTTTCTTGTAACTTTTCTTGTAACTTTTGTTGTATCTTCCGGAGATAATACCTCGCTAATATTGTTGTAAGTTGGTATTCTGAAAATTGTCTTAAGTAGATATTATCTCTCTAAGGACCGCCTTTATGTTATCTTTGACATGCCCATTTTTTGACACTTTACCAATCAAGATGGATGTTATATAGGTAGGTTAACCAATAGGAGAACCCTTATGTCAAACATAAGGATGGGTTTTGCGCGTATATCAATTTCGGGCGTAGTTATTAAATTACGCGTTTTATAATGCGCCATGCGCTATTAATATTGGACTGCAATTAATTAACATAATGGCTCACCCTCTTCTGCTCGAACCAAGTCACATATTGATGTAAAATCATCGAATTCCACCTGTAATTTCTTTAAAATGTTTTCTCTATGAGATCTTGAATCACACACAGTCTCCATCTTGCTATTCGAGCATGTACAGTCTGATTCTGAGCTAGAAAAATTGCCGAGATCATGAGATACAACAGCTAGAAGCTGTTGTAAGTTTTGTTGTACTTACCATTGAAGATAAGATACAATAAAAGATAAGATAATTTTCAGAATACCAATTATCTCATGATATTATCTTCAGCGCGCATATGTAAATTAGGATCATGCGCAGAGTGAACAAAGATACAACAAAAGTTACAACAATTTTCAGAATACCAATTTTATCTTAAGTGTGGAGAAACAACAATATTTGAAATAAAACAGTTTTCAGAATACCGCCCCAGATACATGGACCTTGAAATTGCCCTTTACATGTATTTTCTGGCCATGTTCATCCATTCATCACTTTTGGTGGAGAGGGATGCCACTGGAAGTGTACCAATCACCTGAAAAAAATAACTTTTGTACAGCTAGAATGATTAAAATTAACCGCAAAACCCTTTACATGGCATTCTACAGGTTAACAGTTCATGAGTATGAAGAAAATAAAGGATAACATAAACATGCTTTAATACGTGGAACCCAACTTAGAGTTCGGTTCAGCATGGGACCCTATTCCTTGCGAGTACGTACATGTGCGTTGACTATTCTACTCACCAGTCCCTCTTACGCTTCTTGACAGTGTATTTAAACTTGTAATATCTTTTTATAGAAGTAATATTTCCAAATTCGGAATATGGTATAGCAACATAGAACCTCTAACATACAGAGGAAATGTGTTTAGGTGATTGGTTCCCTTTCACAAATTCCACCTTCAGAGTAGGTTTTTTTGTTGAAAAGTTGTTTTCCTCTATATGAACTTCAAACAGAAGGAGGAATGTCTTTCAAAAAATGAATTCATCTTTCCAAAGGGTTTGTCTTCTTGCTGTATGTCCCACATTAAATGCCATTTCTAAGGAGATTATTGGCCTGAAGCATAGCTAAAGAGGCAATGACTGTATGAACACTCCCATTATTATCTTGTCCGTTGGAAATGAAAACATTTTAAATGAATTACTAGCACATCATTACTATGCCAGAAAATGATGGCATGTCTTCTGTTGAGAGCCTGTAGGGTGTTAACTCCATTAAATGATATGAAGGAACGCCCTTTTTAGCTCTTAGCAGACGATGTGTCAGAAGAAGAATTATGATTTTCTTGATAGCTAGAAAAGAAATAATGGCGAAGGAAGCAGCATAAATTTCAAAACAATAACTTGATATACAGTGGAAAAGGTGCTATATAAATTGCTACTGTTATTATTATTGTTATTATTATTTTACAATATTTGTTGTGGTACTTTTTATGTTTTGTTAGGTGCTATTGGTCACCGATGGGAACCCAGGAATAGGTCCAGGCTCTTTGAGACATATCCTCTCTGAGATGAACCATCGAACAGACCGATCCAAGAACCCTCTCCCATTTGTCTTCCCAAGCGAGCTCCACATCCTCCTCGTAAGCAGCCAATCAGAACTCAATCAGAACAATGCTCTCACTCTCTACCAGCGACTTGTCGATGCCAACGAGAGTGGGCAGGTCCACACACCCAGCGAGGGCACCCTGACTGTCAAGTCGGTCCAAAACATGTTTATGAAGTATGCCGAGTCACAGCACAGCGTGTTCAGTACCACATTGCATTGCGGGAACCTTAGCTCCGATGTGCAGCTCTTTCCACGTCCCAAGTCAACTACGGTGGAGAAAGACACAGAGATCTTGACAAGGGAGGTTGGTTCAGACCTTCAGGTGTGTGGATTCCTAGACATGGGGGACGTTGTTAGTCCACCTGCTGTCTCTAGACATCTTGTGATTCCATTCAATAGTAAAGGTATGTCTCCCTCTGTAGGTGATACTGTATTCATTGATTGCTCATATCTCAAGGGGATTTTTAAGGGTATGTTGGTGCAGTTGTCTCTGCATTGCAACCACCAATTGCAACCACCAATAACTCATCCCAATAACTCATCCCAATAACTCATCCGAATAATAGCTTTTTTATGACTTTTATCTAACGTTGAACTTAAAGGGTACCAATCAACAAAAAATATTTTACTCTGTATGTTAGAGGTTTCATGTCATTCAACTATATTCCAAATATGGGCTTCGAATATCACTTCTATAAAGAGATATTACAAGTTTAAGTATACTCTCTATAGCATAAAAGCGACTCATGAGTAGACTACTCAATGCATCCGCACGTACTCGCCAAGATAAGGGCTCGCACAGAACCCAACTTGGAGGTTTGGTTCCTTTATTTCCTTCATACTCCTAAACTGTTGACCTATAGAATTTCAGATAAAGTTCTTTGAGATTAATTTTATACTTCCTAGTGATATACAAATTCTTTTTTCAGGTGGTTGGTACACTTTAACATGGTTTCCAGAATACCACCCCAGGATAGCAAGTTACCTATCGTTTTCATTAGGACATAGAGGTATATTTTTGAGAATTGATATTGTATGAATGGAGTCAACCACAAAGCAGGCATTTCAAAGGTGACCATTGAAATTGCTTTCCCTGAAATTTGCATGGTTTTACAAAAAAAGAAAAAGAAAAGCAGAATATTTTAAACTTGTTCCAAAATGTTGGAAACAATATTTAAGACAGATAATGTCCTGTATATGAAGCGAACATTGTTATAGAATTTATCGTTGTGTACTTTTCCATCAGAATGGGAAGTTTACATGAAAAATATGAATAACGTTCAAAGGATGTAGATACCCTTTCAATAACTTTAATCGTTTTTTTCTCTTTTTATTCCCATGTTTAGAAAAGTCTGAAAGCTCCCCAGATGCCAAAGATTCTGATAAATCTGAAGAAGATCCGAGTTCTTCAGCAACTATTACGGAAGAAGGAAAAACACCTAGCTTCTGCGTGCTTCTACATGGTAGCCTAAAGATTAATAGCATGGTAGCACTGGTTCAGATTACGTAAGGATGTTTTTTTTTTTTTTACATTAGGGTGTCATTTGGGGAGGGGGGGCCATGAAGGGATGATGAATGCAAATTAAATGTTATTAAATTGTTGAATGATAAAGACTGGGAGTTGGATTGCTGAAGAACAAGATCTCATTGCCTTGATTAATGTTTTTTGATTATCAAGAATTTTATTTTCAAATTTTTACCTCAGAGGTCATTTTTCGGGAGCACTACAGTATTCTAAAAATACATTTTTTTTCAACTTTAAACGTTTCCTTTCATTATATGGGTACAAAATGACATGTTTTTGAAGTGAGTGATTAAAAATGAATAATAGGATGGAATTTCCTTGATCAAGTGTGTCAGGAGTAAAACTGTTTGATAATTGACCTGTAATATAATAGGTATTAATTTTACATGCTCTGGAGTATGTAAATATTCTGTTTTACATGAAATGCTCAAACTAAGAAATATGTAGGGCAGAGAGAGAAGTCAACAACCCATCAACTATCCATTAAATAATAAAGGAAATAAACAGGGTTTCATTAAATTTTACAAAGATTTTAATTTTGTTGAAATTAGATGTTGAATCCATGTCGTTATGATTGACATGAGCTCTACAAATGAAGCCACTATTATTACAGTGAAACCTATGCAAAAAAAATAAAGGATACAAAGATAGAGGTCTTTTATGGGCAAGTGGTCTTTATGTACAAGTTCATTCTCATACATATGTCAGTAATAGACACACTATTCAATGGAAACAAAAATTGAGTCTTTATAGACAAATGGTCTTTTTATACAGGTAATCACTTAAAATCAGTTTGGACTTTATTATTATTACTATCAGTGAATGTGAAATGAAAGAGAATTATATAATATTGACTGGCCTGGAGGGGGATATGACGTATATTCCCCGAATTAGATTCATATTGCCCGAATGGAAGACTCGCGCAATATGGATCTATATATTTTGTATCTCGCGAAAGTAGGAGCCAGTCAGTATTGTTGTTATTATCCACATCATACATCTAGAGCAAGCCTACTTATAATACTTACTGATAGCCATTGTGACGTCACATATTAAGTCCGAAATGATGCGTCGGATAATAATTCATGCTTATACATGTATAATAGCTTGTGCGCAGTTGTACTGCTCCGTGTATGCACCATAGCTGATCTCCAAGTACCGAAATGTAAGACGAGGGAAAATACAAGGCTATATTGCCCGGTTTTATAACACGTAGAGTCCATGGGCTTTCGTGAAAGAGGATGATATAAGAAATATTACCTTCTTTGCCTGGTTTTCACCGAAGATGAGGGGAATACAATTTTGTAAAACCACGGCTCAGGGGAGCGTTTCATCAAGCATTTTGTCAGTGATTTTTACTGACAAATTTGCTCTCAGCCAATCAGATGCGAGGATTTCAGTAGCTTATAACAGTTGTCGGTATAAATCACTGACAAAACGCTTGATGAAACGCTCCCCAGATGTGTTTCATAAAGTTTATTAAACACTTTGTGGTCTTAACTGCTTGTTTTAGTGATGACTGGTATGGTATACTGTACTCATGGGCTGACAGCAAGAAGAAATCCAACATGATGCTCTCTCTCTTTGAACCTGGGTCTAAGGCTATACCATGGCTGGGAAAGTTTACACTCCTAGGACCATGTTTAGGTAAGCACTGAATTATGATCTAGGGGATCCAACATTTGCTCCAGCAGTTTAGGTTTGGTAGGTTGCTATTAGGTGTGAGATTAGGTATAGGATAGGAAGTTGAGTTCTGGTCGTGCGATTGCATTGTGAAAGAACTGCCTCAAAGAAATTGGGGAAGGCTGATCATGTCTACATATTGTATACTGTGAGGTTTTGGAATCATCAAAATTGTAAGATATTGACCCAGTCTCGCTGAAAAGTTCATGCACTGCACTCAGAAACGGGTATATGGGACTGCACATACATGTAGCCTGAATGTTCAGCCCAAACACGTTGGCTATTTCTCGTGATATTTGGAATATGAGGGCATTTGAAGATGAATCCTTTTCAGAGGAATTTCTACTATGATCTTCTTCCAAACTGACATAAAAGGAGTGAGAAAGCCAACAAATTATTTTTCACCTTTCCCAGAACTCCACCTTCCCTTTAAGTGTTGTGTTATGGACTTTGATTAATGCACCGTGGGGAAAATATTTGATGGAGCATTTTGGTTCTAGGAATCTTTCATTTAAATGCAATTTTTATTAAAACTCAGGAAGCTGGAGAGCACCAAGTGAGTTTATTACAAAGCAAAATATTTGGAAGAAAAAACAATTCGGCCAAGCAGGGGAATGCGAAATGGTGCTATGTGGTTAAAAAGATATACCATTTGCAAAAGACATCAACATTACTTTGCGTTTCAAGGTAATGTCATCTAGTTCTGTAAGTTCTAATGTGCTATCTAATCATAAGGTTATTTTTTCTCTTCCATGTAAATGCAGCCTTTGATCAGAATCCTTATGGTGAAGATGACAACAAGACCCCATTCCCTGTGATGCCTGACTCTAAACGCAGCTATGCTCAGAATCCAGTGGTTTGGATTAAAAATAGCAACCTTCAGGTAACTATCTGACATACTTTAGTCTCATCAGTCCAGGGAAGCTTGGTTTATTAAAGCATGGAGGTACTAGACAAGCTGGAGGTACAGCGATGTTTTTTACAACCAAAGTATTACACAACGAGGAAGATAAGGCTCAAGATCAGAGTGCCTATCTTTACCCTACAGACCAGAACTGTGAAAAAAAACACCTGTCAAATAATAGAATTTACCATTTCTTGAGTTTGGGCATTTTTTTCTTGGAACTAACTATGGTTTTGTTGCTTCAGTTATGTTTAGAGAATCCCTACTCCATCCAGTGGAATGTATTCTTATTTTAAGCCTGAATGTAATGATTCAAATATCTTTAAATTACATCAAAAAAATTAAGATACCAGGTATGTAGAATTTAGAAGGAAGGCATTGAAATTAGAAACCAAAGGTCAATTTTCTGTTTGTTGCTAGATTTTTTACAAATTCTTTTTCCTGCTGCAGTCTGATGTCCAGAAGATACTTCGTTATGCTCGCAAGCTACCAGACAAGACTCAAGTTTTCTACAAGGTAAATGTATATTGACCCTGATACTGCTGTTGAATGTTCCACATTATAGCCATGGAGCATCAGCCTACCTGTATGTGTAATAGTTTACCTAACCTTGTACCTATCCATTCACTCGTTTTACGAAACAATATTGTACTATTTTGAAAGAGAAGAAGTGAAGTATCTAAAATTTGTCTTTTTATTGGATGATTGTCTTCAGTTCTTTTTGTCCTGTAGTTATGAAGTCTGGTTGTAGATCCAGGCATGTGAAATTTCCGCGTTTACGCGAATTTCCGCTTTGTTTAAATCATTTTCTCGCCTCTTTTTTTCACTTTCCGCGTTTTTTACTCTCAGGGTAATGAAAAACACAGTCTAGTCTCGTACCATGCTTTTTGTCAAAATATAAACATATTTTGAGCTGCTCATTACGAGCAATTATTATTCATGTCTAAAAACGCCTGGTAATAGAGACTATCCAATCCGGTATTCTGGTTTCACGCTGCAGTGCGTGGCGGCCTAGCAGTGCACTGCTAAGCAGCCGCGCCGGGCTAGCAATCGAGTGGCACGGGGAAGCTCTGGGGGCGATAGCCGGTCTCGCATGTATCGCGCGGCGTTGGTCAAGTTGCTTCAGCTGCTAGCTGTGTCTTCGAGTGGTATTTCGAGCTGGACTTCGAGTTCGTTTGGATAAATTTCTTCCGCGTTTCCAACACAGTTATGCACCATCTTGGTACTTGTTTTGAATTGTTTATTTACTGATGTAAACTTCACAAGAGGAACTTAAATCATGGCTTCTACTTCCAAGGATCAAAATTATGTGGAGCGGGGCTCGCGTGATGATAAGGCATCAATTGACAAGAAAGACTCTCTCGTTAAAGAGATTAGTATTAGTAAACAAGAAAAGTAGGAAAAGCATGTAGTCTGTGAGTACCATTTTAAAAACTGAAGTAATTTTGAACTGTGAGTGTGAATTTTTGATACTTAATACAATAATATGTGTGTGTATTTGTGTTAGCGTGCAAATTTATTAGTGTGTCAATTATTTGTGTTTTTCAAGAAAAATGTAATCATTATAATTAATTATCTATCAAATCATAAACACCTACAAAGATACAGTTAATCCTAAGCCTGAATTTCCTCTCTTGGTATGCACCAGATTGCTCAATTTCAAGTTCAAAAACTGCAAAGCTCCCTACCGTGGGAGGGGGGTGTCCCCCCTCCCACACCCTCCCCCGCTCGGTCGCTCCGCTCCCTCGCAATGTCACTAATTTATTTTCCTCTTTTTTTTTCTTACCTCACTCACATGCCTGAGATCTCTTGGAAGTATTTCTTTACTCAAAGAACCAGATGATTTTTGGGTGGTGATTAATATTAAAATTCAAATAAGAATAGAATGAAATCTGTGGGGTTTTTTTTTCCAGCAATACATCTGTAGTGATACATATTCATATTAAGAATATTGTACAGACTTAAATTACATATACATGTAGCTCAAAATGAATGAATTCTAGTAGTTATTTCAAACAAAGTTGAAGGTATAATGAGTTTCATTATGGGAAGTAAGTACAGTATGTTAATGTCTGACCAGTTCTCAAGACACCCTTCAGATTTGTCACACTGTGCTAAAGATATGACCATTTGTACATATTCTGTATGGCATCATACAACATATTCACAGACACATGTGTACGTTAATGACCTTATGATGCGTTTCTATCCCTCTACAGGAGCTGAATCGGTTACGACGTGCCACCCTCTCCTTTGGGATGCAGGACTTCCTTCCTTGAAGCATCTCTGATCTCTTGGAGCGTGAGTGCACCCTCCTTCCTGCGACAGCACACCCTGATGCTGCTCTACAGCTCACCCATGCAGCTAAGCTGGTCAAGAACTCTGTCTACAAGGAATACGACTACAACATTGCTCCGCTCTCCACAAATTTCACAGGGAATACGTGATGGGAAAGAACGAGACACTTGGAAATCCAAACTTGACGAATTTGGCCTAACTGGTGTCGATTTTTGTCCCGCAGACACTGTCATCTTGCCATTTCCAAATTCTGTAGAAAGGAAACTCCTTGAAAAGCTTTTGATTCTTTGATACCCCATCTTCTGCAGAATGCAAAGGAAAAAATTTTGTACATCATCTGTGGAGATGACATATTGGGGTATGTCGTAGCCTGATTGGCATGCACCCCACTGAGCTTGCACCATGTTTTTGCAAGGAGGCATGATGGTGTAGTTGTTCATTCTTTTGACTCTTCATCAAAAGGCAGTTTATGTTGTTAGGCAAGACCCTTCTGTAGTCGAATGATACCTCCTAGGATGTATTCTATGTAATGGGGCAAGTCCAGGTTAGTCCAAGTCCAAAGTAGTTGGTCATTTATTGTCCCATACATCCATTCTAAGGTATTTGGTCAACTGGATAGAATCCCTATGTATACTAAAAACTGATGATGCCTTTGATATATGGGACAATTAAGCCTTGGACTTGCCCAATGAACTATGCACTGATAAAATTTGTCCTTTATTTTTAAGCTCAGATGGTTTAAACTAGCTGTGTCCTGGTTTAAGAGTTTACATTGCATATCATCTTCTTCTTAGGTGTTATGACTAAGCACTAGGGTCCCCAGATCCTTTCTGCTGTGGAGGGCTGTTGTTTGATGAAGGAACTCATCTGCCTTTTGTCAGGTCTTATTTATAATCCTTCTTGGAGTCCACACACTCTCCTCACCCAAGTCACCCCATATAGGTGAGCTGGTTTAGTCGCCAATCACTGACCATGTACATGTAATCTTTTCTTGTGAGATGGATCATTTTGCTGATGATCTTATGTCAGAGCTGAAGGATAAAGGTTCCAAAAGTTTAGCCAATTCAGTTTTCAAACATAATGTACATGTATACTTTGTATGTGTCTTTAAAACTCGGCAGTATGTTTTAGGGGCTCTCAATTTTGAGGAAAACCACTTCCTGAACTCCACAGATCATGTGACACTTTGATGTTAGCCGGGACTTTCCATTTGATATTTTCAACTTTCCACTCTGTTTTCTTTGGTCATGAATATCACAACTTTGATAGTTCTGGAAGCGAAGGAGAGAGAAATTCTTATTTTTCTGTGATTTCCTCTTGTGGATTTCTCTCTTGTGTTGAGCTCATAGATTAAAATATGAACAAAAGATAAATTTGAAGTAGACACAGTGCTTTTCAATGCCTGGTGAGGAAGGGCTGATAAAATTAAATGTCAAATATATCCTCTATCCTTCTTCCTTTACCATTAGGTGTACCCTAAATGCAAATTTTTACATCAACATTTCATATTTCTGTTATGCTGCATTGAGTTGTATGCTGCTTGCATTTTTAGCTCATCCGGCCCGAATGGGCCAGATGAGCTTATGCCGTGGCGAGGCGTCCCGTCGTCCGTCCGTCCGTCCGTCCGTCCGTCCGTCCGTCCGTCCGTCCTTCGTTGTCTGTCCGTCCTTCGTCTGTCGTCCGTCCACAATTTCAAAATGCTTCTTCTTCGCCATTTCTTACCCGATTTTAATTCCGTTTGCTTTATATGATAGCACTAGGTGGGGGATTCGAAACTTCTACACAGAATTTTGAAACTCATTAAATATGCTAATTTATGCGCATTTCTCAAAAATCACAAAAATTGCTTCTCCTTCCTCATTTATTGACCGATTTCGATTTTTTTTGTTCCATCTGAAAGACTTTCATGAGGTTCATTGAACTTCTACACAGAATTTTGAAATTCTGTCTACAAAATTAATTATGCTAATTTATGCGATATGTATTCAAAAATCACAAAAATTCCTTCATCCTCATTTATTGACCGATTTCGATTTTTTTTTTCCATCTGAAAGACTTTCATGAGGTTCATTGAACTTCTACTCGGAAATTTGAAATTTTGTCTAGAAAATTATTTATGCTAATTTATGCGAAATTTATTAAAAAGATCACAAAAATGGCTTCTTCTTCCTCATTTATTGACCGATTTCGATTTTTTTTTTTGTTCCATTTGAAAGACTTTCATGAGGTTTATTAAACTTCTACTCGGAATTTTAAAATTTTGTCTAGAAAATAGTCACTGTCTCCTTCCAAAACCACATTTAGCCAGATCTGCAATAGGCACTTCATCATCTGTACATGCATGTAACCAATACATGTACATTTCATCGATTCATTACAATGTCTACTGTGTTCAAAGTACAAATTGCATCAATTTCTTTGCTGCATGCCGGATGAGCGCCACATCATTGATGTGCTAGTTCTTTTCTTTTCTTCTAGTTGGATTGGAAAAAAAGTTGTACATGTAGTTTTCCCAATGATCTCTGCCATGTTTGTCAACCTCAGATCTCAGATATATACAAACTCATCGTGTTAAGCCCAGCTATTCCATCATTGTTCAGGTTGATAAGCTACATGTATAAGCTGTGTTTAGCATTTCTTATGATACAGCATCTCAGTAAATACTAATTCTGGATATTTTTACATTACATAATACAATGCATATACATGTTTTGATTCATATCCCCTCAATTTTTATTGGACTAAGTTAGTAAAATGTACTTCCAATACATTTCTATCAAGGAGGTTATTTTTATAAGTTGGCATGGAGAAGTCTGTTAACATCGTTATTGCATTCAGGATCACAAAACGAGTATCATGGTCAATGGAAACAGAAATATAAGCACACATTTTAAAATTATTTTGTAATGATATTATTACCCTGTGGCGGATTTAGGGGTGGGGCAATCCCGGCCTGTGCCCCCCCCCCCCCCCTTTTTGAAAGAAAACTATGCATTGTGTCCCCCCCCCCCCTTTTAGAACGAAAAACCTTTTTCTTTTTTTTGCTTGTCAGAGAATTATGGAGGGAAAATGGACCCCATAACCCCCCCCCCCCCCCACTGAGTGACTTTTGGAAAGCTGGTGAGACCCCCAAAATACGGATCTCCCTCCAAGCAGTTTCCCAAAGTTGACAATCCTGCATTTGTGTGCCCGTCCCTGTTATTAGCAATGTGCACATTATGAAAGATCTGATAACTGAGTAAAATTGTGAATAAATTTTTATATGTTTTTGTAAAGGTTGTCTAAATGCTTCAAAATAGCGTAGACAAATATGTCATGTTCGTGAGTGTGTAGTGTGTAGAGAGGGAGATCATTACGTGACAGCCTTAGTTCACCAGAATACAGAAATCTTGCATTTTTAGATAGAATTTCATGTAAGTGCAGATGGAAGATTTAAGGGTGGGAAGAAGATATACGTATGCGTACTTAAAAGTCTTGAATCAAGGGTTTGAGGCTCTGAACAAATAGGAGGGATTGAGGGAGGAAGACAGAAAGAGGGAGAATTAGAGAGAGAGGAAGACAGAAAGAGGGAGAATTAGAGAGAGAGGAAGACAGAAAGAGGGAGAATTAGAGAGAGAGGAAGACAGAAAGAGGGAGAATTAGAGAGGAAGAGAGAAAGAGGGGGAAGGAGGAGGGGTAGAGAGAGATTGTGAGAAGAGGAAGAGAAAAAGATGAGGCAGAGAGATGGGAGGAAAAAAGACAGAATGTAACAAAGACTTAGAGAGAGAGATAAAGACAGAGGCAGAGAAGGGTAGATAGAGGTGGAGAGGTAGAGAGATAGAGTAGTAAACAATGGAAGCTGTCCATCATAGATGGCCCTCCGAGTGCTTTTTGTCCCCGCCGAACGAAGTTCGCGAGGGGACTATGAAACGAGCTCCGTGCACGTGTGCGTGTGTGTGTGTGTGTGTGTGTGTGTCCGTCCGTCCGTCCGTCCGTCTGTCCGTGTGTGCTCAAATGTTAGAAAATGCTACTTCTCCGTCATTTCTTGGCCGATTTTGATTCCGATTGTTTTATCTGATAGGGCTGGGTGGGGGCTTCCAAACTTCTACACCGAATTTTGAAATTCATTAATTATGCAAATTTATGCAAATTTATTCAAAATCGACGAAAAATGCTACTTCTCCACTATTTCACATCGGATTTTGATTCCGATTGTTTTATCTGATAGGGCTGGGTGGGGGCTTCCAAACTTCTACACAGAATTTTGAAATTCATTAATTATGCAAATTTATGCAAATTTATTCAAAATTGACGAAAAATGCTACTTCTCCTCTATTTCACATCGGATTTTGATTCCGATTGTTTTATCTGATAGGGCTGGGTGGGGGCTTCCAAACTTCTACACAGAATTTTGAAATTCATTAATTATGCAAATTTATGCAAATTTATTCAAAATTGACGAAAAATGCTACTTCTCTATTTCACATCGGATTTTGATTCCGATTGTTTTATCTGATAGGGCTGGGTGGGGGCTTCCAAACTTCTACACAGAATTTTGAAATTCATTATTCATGCAAATTTATGCAAATTTATTCAAAATGGCTGAAGGTTCATAATGTTTTCATGTTTTATATTTCAGTTGTATACATGCATTGTTGGTATTTTCTTCTTTTGCATGCAGTAACATTATTATTTTATTCACTAAAGTTTTTCACTGAAGTTTTAAGGTTCAGGCTAGTTAATTTCCACAGATCTGCACTTCCGGCGGGGACATTTATTACGCATTGCGTAATTTACTCATTCACTTGTTAACGCTGTAACAAATAATTCAGAGTGATAATTTGCAATTAAACAGTCTTTCCTATACATCTAATGGGAAGGGGGAAAGGTGAGAACTTACCCACCCCTCCCGGTGCAAGCACTTTAGCCCCTGATATAAACTATGTTTTCAGATGGGGGGGGGGGGGGGGGGGGGGGGGGTATGCATTTCTGATTTTTCTGTCAAACTCGACTGTAACACTTTAACATGCAATGCCAGAGGCGTAGTTAATTGTTAACCACTAAACCAGTCACTTGAAGAAAACTGCTGGTTATTCTTCAGCGATTAATTACATCGTGGGACAAGGTCAACATCAAGACCCTTCATCCGATATATAATTATCAAGGAGCTAGTCGACTTATAGGATCAGCCTTCGTGCATATATGCTGGTTCTTTCATTGTCGACACTGCTATTAGTGTCAGACAGGTGTTATCAGGCATCACATCCATACCGCGCTGGGCGTTTTGAGTGAAAAAAAAAAAAAAAAAATCGAAAAAAGGATGAATTCTATACGAACGTCGCCTTTTATTTGTATTGGCTTAATTTATATTTAAGATAAATACACAATGTTGTTAAAAGCAATGGTCTATTTCCCTGTTAATAATGTTGCTCTCGTTATATCATTAAAGACTGGTTACTGATTATCAGCACTTTATCAGCAAACTACTCCAAGCAAAGTGGTTATCTACAAAAGAAATTTAATCACTTAGAATACCGAAACAAAATTAGGACTTACTTCCAAAAATGAAAGCATAGAAGAAACCTCAAAATTTCTCTACCCCTCTCTCTCTCTCGAACACACACACACAACATCACACACACACACACCACACACTCTCTCTCTCTCTCTCTCTTCTCTTGCTAATTGGCTTATATTCTTTTCGTCTCTCTTTGTCTTTTATCCATTTCTTTACCCCCCTCCCCTCTCTCTAATTTACCCATATACATTGAATACACAAACAGAAACCGCTATGATGACCCCACCCACTCCTTCATACTCAACATCCGCCAATACGCCCCACCCGCTTTACACGTGACACCAACAAACACACACACACACACACATACGCACCCACGTTACGCACAGTGACAATCGCTCACCTACACCTCATCCACAAATACACACCCCTCATACGCGCACGTCCAACACACCGACGCCTTCCCTATCACATTATATCAGTCTGATTATATTTTTCACTCCTTGCTTTCTCTTTCTCTCCCCCTTTTCTGTCACTCTTTCTCTACAAGCTAGTCCAAAGCTAAAATAATAAACTCTCCATGGTTTCAATGTACTGTTTAGAATGCCAAATTTAATCATAAATGTGTAAACCACCAAGTTCCCATGTCATTTTACTTTATATTCATTTAATTAGGTATATTGACATAGATTTCTAGATCCTTTGACAGTAGAAATTCAAGCAAAAGAGCTGTTCGGAAATTTTCTTTATCAAATCTCAATTTTGACTGAAGTAAGAAGAATTATGATGACATCAGAATGTTAAAATAATTTTGAAATAACAATGAAAAAATTATAGCAGTAAACATCAATTTTTAATCCTAAATAGATCTTCAGTTAGAATTACTAGTAAAGAAAACAATAGGACCTTTGATCCTTGGTGAAAAGTAGAATTATTCATCTTTTAGATTTTCTTCTAATTATTGCATCTGTGATAGAATTCAAGGATTAAAAGTCTTTAAAAAAGTAAAACTTCATATTCGACATTATTTAAGAAATATTAACAATTTTTTTTTTTAGTATTCTTTGACGAAAACTGATAAACACTAAGTTAGGGAGATTCAATGATATCCTCGGTTTTCATCATGATTCTACGAAATGATTAATACAAACATGATCACGAAAACTCTCCCAATAGTATAGAGGAATAATCAAATTTCGAAGAATGATATCATGTTAAACAAAAATTATTATTCATTCTACAAGTATATGATTTTTAAAAAGTAGTTTCTTCCATCAAATTAAAAAGAGAAGAAGATGTAAATGTAAATGTTAATAAAATATTATCGGTTTGGTCCATTCTGATCATCCGATATCACGACGAGTCGTCAGCAATCTGAGGGAGGCCAAAAAATAGTAATTAATTTTGTTATATTATCATATTGCATAATTTCAGCATGAACATCATCAAATAGTACTGAATTTAATCATGATACCGTTGTGATTTTCAGTACAACATCCTGAAATGGTATTTTGCTTATCATAATGGTATTGTAATTATTTCACTATTATCATCATAAAGTGATATTGACTTTTGTTTATATCGTTGTTATATGTCAGTATAATCGTGGTCAAGTAATATTAACTTCTTAATACTTATATCGGCATTAAGTCAGGTTAATTACTGTTACAATTTATTGAATTTTGTTACAATCATTAGCTTCATAGGTATAAAGCCCATAGCACACTATACGATCCGACTGCGATCTGACTTTCGAAGAAATCGGAATTGCATTGGATGTGGAAATTTAAACACCTATATTTTCGAGTTGATTTAGGTTCTTAATAATAGTATGAATAATGAAATCGAAATTTGGTACACTGCAAGCCTTCCAGTTGAAATGAAGGCCAAATCGGCTTCAAATCGTCAAAAAATCCCACGAATGGTCCTACGTCACGACGATTCGGAGCCGATTTGGCTTTTCTTCTTACAAGGTGGCTTTCAACACTCTGATATTTCGATTTTATTATTCATTTGTCTATTCAGAACCTCGATCATTACGATTATACATGATTGAGTATTCATGTCCAATGCGATTGCGAATTCTTCTGAAATCGGATCGCAATCATAATATAGTACAGTGTGCGGTAGGCTTAAGGCGCGCGGGCACAATTTCGCAAGGGGTTTGGGGGGCTAGCTGCATGAAGTCTCTAGCCCAAATATCAACTTACCAGTTTCTAAGTTTTATGAGTGAGCAAAAACTTTGACACGGTATGATAGTGTAATATTTAATCAAATATACCAGATATGATATAAACATTACACAAAGATCACCTCACGCTGCCCGAATAATTATGAGGTGACGGTTGCCCGAATTTTGGTTATTAGAAATTATTCTAGGGGAGATCCGCAAAAAATAAAAAATAAAAAATAAATCGCCAAATGATTGAATATATGTCAACTAATTCTTTTTTATTTCATTATATTCGTCAACCCAAATCAGTTCCCATCTTGTTAATGCTATTCCTTACTTATCATGCTTATTGGGTGTAGTTTTCCGGGGGGTGGTTTTCCGGAGGGTGGTTTTCCGTAGGGTAGTTTTCCTACAGGGGGTAGATTTCGTATAGAGTAATATTTAGGTAGTTTTTGGGGTCGCGGTAGTGGCCTTAAAACCATGTTACAGCAGTCCTAAAAGACACCAGCAACTCTCTCTGAATCAGTTTTATATAGAAATAAAAGTGTTAGAATCAGTGTGCACCGCTTCAATGATAACAGACAATTTTGTTTCCCCCCACTATATGATAATGAGAAAACATTGAATTTCACTACTGTTGCATTCATATGATCATATTAAATTTACCTTAGTAACTGCATGTCACTCCAGCATCCTCAGAGTGTGCACAGTTGTGATCAAGTGGCGAATTGGCCGGACATGAGAAGAGGTCAGCCTCGTCTCCGACACACCGGACATCGTCTAGCACGATGTTTCCAGTGCCTTGCCCGAAGCCAGCACTGCCGACAGCAGTCCCAGTGGTACCGAGACCAAGGATTTGACACACGACTCCAGCTTCCTCCTCCCCCCAGAAGTCGTCACAGACGGTTCCCCATTCTCCGTTGAAATACACTTCAACTCGGCCTTCGTAGTCGGCTGTTCCACCAACAAGACGGACTGGGCACCGAAGTAAAAATATAGAAAGGGAATGTTCAGTATAAAAGATCTGGTAGCTGCGTACAATACCGTAGTTTACTTCTATCGTTACTTATCTTGTTTGATGTAGTGTTGGGCACTATTTTTTTCTGTTACATACATACATACATATATATAATATATATAAATATACACCCACACACACACCACATACACACACACATCCAAATATATATATATATATATATATATTAATATATATATATATATATATATATACACACATATATATATTATATATTATATATATATATTATAATATTATATATACACACACACACACACAACATCCAAATATATTAATCTCTCATTTCGTTTCGCATTGTATTTATTTCCACGAGAGTTGCTAAAGCTATTATATATGTCATTTCCTTACCTTGTTTATATACACACCCATACACACACCCACACACATATATATTTTAAATAATACATAATGTATACGATTATCATGTCTTAGAATCCCAAGGAAAGAAATATGTCAACTTTTATGAGTTATCCTGTCAATGTAAGTTTTCTTATTGATGTATTACATTTCTTATGCTTTTAATATATCACACCTGACGAATGAAATAAAATGAAATACTAAAATGAAAACTTATGCGTATTATGAACGATTGGATTCAGTAAGAAAATGTTCGATACTGTAAAACACGGGTATTTAGTATATCGTAACGTAGGGAGGACAGGGTATAGGGTTTTTCACCATTTTGTTTTTGAACGTCTGATTATCTTTCATATTTGTTGGTGCTATTGGCAGGGGTATCAAATATACTAACCCGTCCCCAAACATGATATCATGTTATAGGCCCAAATGTGAGATACGTTTACCTCGATTACAAATCACGCCGGCGTCTTCAGAGTGAACACAGTTGTGGGTGAGGGGACCATTGTTGGGACAAGAGAACAGATCCGTTTCAGTTCCGGCACACTCCACATTGTCAAGGACGATATCTCCAGAGCCTTCTCCAAAGCCGGCATTAGGTACGGCGGATCCAGTCTCACCGAGACCAAGAATCTCGCAGACAACGCCAGCATCAGTGTCATCCCATATATCGTCACAGACGGTTCCATATGCTCCGTTGTAATACACCTCGACTCGGCCTTGGCCATCAGATGCTCCATCAACGAGACGAACTAGACAACAATGGTAGAAAAAAATAAATACATTGAACAAACGTGGAAGATAAGATAGAGCAGAGAGTTGTGAATTTTGTTTGTTTATTTTCCTTTGTTTTTGTTTTGTTTTGTTTTTTTTTTTGCTGTAAGATGGGAATCCTATTGTATGAATATCATAAAAATGTGAAAACGACTGTGGAGTACAGCAATAGCTAGGCGTATTTTTTTTGTTTGTTGTGAAATCATATTTGAAATATTTAGAGGAAGAGAGAGATGTGTAAGAGATATACGAAGAAAAATCGAGAGAAAAGGAAAGGTTCAGATAAAAAGAAAGATAAAGACAGAAAATACCGAGAGAGATCCGAAGAGCATGCAGGATACATCGATCTACAAAAGATATGGAAACAGAGTCACATGGAGTAAACTACAGCGGCTATTACCGCTGTAATACGGCTACAATAGGGTATTTTCATTTGCGAAAGTTTGGTATTTATTACATTGAGAATAATGACTATACCAACATTTCTTGGTACTAACCTCCGGAGTCGCATGTTACTCCGGCGTCTTCAGAATGTGCACAGTTATGTTCGAGAGGACCGTTGTTTGGACAAGTGAATAGACTGGATTCATCGCCGGTACATTCGACATTGTCAAGGATAATTTCACCAGTGCCTTCACCAAAGGTAGCCTCGCTGTTCGCCGTCCCGCTAGGAGAGAGATTAAGATATTGGCAAACAACTCCAGCGTCACTGTCGTCCCAAGCGTCATCGCAGACGGTACCCCATTGTCCATCGTAGTATACCTCAACGCGACCTTCCCTCCTGTTCGATCCATCAACGAGACGGGCTGTGGAGTACAGAGGTTGATTCCCAGTTCAATAAGGGTACAATACTCTCTCTCAAAAAAGAATGAATTTTCATTCTATTTTCACTCCCTCGGGAGTGACGTCAGTGATCACTCGATATTTTAGAGAGTACATGTACTATTAGACAGTGCAGTAAACATCAGTACTGTTAAACATGTACAAGTTGCATTTTTAATATTTGCAAAGGAAAGCTGGAAATCAGAGGCACGAAAGTGACTTTCATTTTGTGATTTCTTTTCTTATGGCCTATAAGTATAGAGAGAAGGAAGATAGATAATCAGACAGCAAGAAAAATATGTAGAAGGGCCCGGGGGCGGATCCAGGATTTCGTATAAGGGGGGGGGGGGGGCACACAAATGCAGGATTGTCAACTTTGGGAAACTGTTTGGAGGGAGACCCATATTTTTTTGGTCTCGCCAGCCCTCCAAAAGTCGCTCAGGGGGGTGGCGACCAAAAAAAAATTTTTCGCCAGCCCTCCAAAAGTCGCTCAGGGGGGGGGGGGGGGGGGGTTATGGGGTCCAGTTCCCCTCCATAATTCTCTGACAAGCAAAAAAAAAAAAAAAAAAAAAAAAAAAGGTTTTCTGTTCGAAAGGGGGGGGGGGGCACAATCGCAAATAGGGGGGGGGGGGACAATGCATTGTTTTCCCTCAAAGGGGGGAGGGCACGGGCCGGGATTGCCCCCCCCCTCCTAAATCCGCCACTGGAAGGGCCATTCTCAGTCACGTGGGTGACAAAAATCCAGAAAAATAGTTGATTTAAACTTTAAATAACAGTCTTACCCACAACAGACGGAGGGTAATTATTTCAAATGAGAGTGTATATCATTTTCTTTCAGAGGTAAAAATTAGGTCGGTCACGAGTGTGACCTCGCACGAAAAGGAGTCTGAATTGTAAGTAGTCAAACCTACTTTTTCATATTTCCCTCGGAGTGCAAGTTTCCACTTTTTCATTGCTGTGTGAGGGGATTGCTCTGAACAGTTTGAAAGAAATTTTCCATAAATGAGTAAAGTTCAATAAACATTCTTTTCTTTTAGAAGTGAAAATTAGGTCGGTCACGTGTGTGACCACACAAAAAGGGGCGTTTTTAAATGTCTCTGTAAAACATTTTGGTTGGGAAATCATTTTTTTTCTTGCCCCAAAAAGGAAAATCTTTTTCATGTAGAAACTAAATAATGTTTAATAAAAAAAATCAATAACATGAAATCTAATTTTCCGGCAATGAGACAAAATTAGATGGTCACGTGTGTGACCATTTGTTTCACTTTACAAAGAATGGCCCAGAAAGAGAGAAGAAGAGGAGGGAAGGAAAGGAAAGGAGAGAGAGAGAGAGAGAGAGAAAGAGAGTAGTAGTAACAACCAGATCTGTATTATGCCCTTGGCAAAAGGAGGCGTCATTTAGATTATCAACCCCATGTTTTTATAGTTCATTTTTCAGTCATCTTTTTTTAAAAACCCTATCAGGACAGGAATTATATAAAGGCTAAATTTATCACATTTTGTTCTTCAAATTGGCAACAATAATATTTTTCTTTTAAGTGCTGCATGGTTCTAATAAGGTGTAATGTCTTTGAAAACAATATACATGGTTAGGAATTTGTCCCGAAGTTGAAAAAATTGCCAATTTTGATGAAAAAAAAACAATGATTTTGAACTTCTCAATGTGTTGCTACTTTAAGGATCTCAAAGCTTATTCTCGTTTTTAAAATTCCTGGCATTAAACGCAACAAGGTCACGCAATGAAAATGGATAGCCTATAGTGTGTGCAGAAAATTTTGCTTTTTCTACCCATGCATCTGGTATATTTTTTTGAGCTCTGAATCAAAAGTTATTGAGCCAAACCACAAAATGTGGTCAGTTGTCTTGAAAGGGTTAAACTCTCACTTTCTCATTGTGTGTTAAAGACCGCACAAGTCGCTGACATAGTCCTACCTAAACGGGCATCGGGAGCCCTACATGCCCGCCTACATGCACTTGTTTGTTTTTTTCTTCTTATTTTGTTATTAACGCTACATTTTATCTATAGATTGTGTTCTAAAAAGAAAGGTAAGCTGTGTTTATTGTTCAGTTAATATTCAGAAAATTGTTTTAATTGATCTTATTCCCGTTGTACACGAGGTGTTATTTGCCTGACATATAGGCGGCGTCGACTACTTATGCAGTCTGTGACACGCCGTGCCTATGTAAGAGTGATATTATACAAAAAAATGAGTGCAAACAATGCGTTGAATTACTGGCGCATGTGCTAATTACCCTCATATATATATATATATATATATATATATATATATATATATATATGCAGGAAATGACGCAACTGGCGTATGTGATCATTACCCTAATAGGCAGGTAATCACGCAACTGTCGTATGTGCTCATTACACTCATAGGCAGGCAATGACGCAACTGGCGAATGTGCTAATTACCCTCATATAGGCAAGCAATGACGCAACTGGCGTATGTGCTAATTACCCTCATAGGCAGATAATGACGCAATGGCAATGATGCCTCTTGTGCAAGGCATAAATCAGTGTCCCTCTAAACTAAAGCCCGTCTCACACGATCGAGGCGTCATTTCGATGGCATCAGGCGCTAATCGAGCCTGTGAAGGCAATTAAAGGTCATGTAAAGTTTTGGTAAGCCCTCAAAAACTGTTCGTCAGATTTCTTCAATATTTGTTTATAAATAGCAAGATACTAGCAACACTAAGACACTGTGAAGATTTCGCCTACTAAAGTTTAATATTAAACAAATAAGAGGCAAAAACTAATTTAGGTGCCGGGACACTGTACACACACGTTTAAAACCAATGATGAGTAGCTACACACAGTGCACACACGCTGTTTCTATGCGAAGCCCCAAGATTGCTGTGCGGGGAGCCGTCGGGGTGGAAGGGTCCTAGTATAATGGCAGTGATCAAGCATTCCTTACAGATATTTACACTGAAATTCACCAGAAATCATAGATGGTCATCATGGAATACCAAATAATCTCTTACAGAATCTTTTGATACAAGGAGAACAACATGAGACTATATTTAACATGTTTCTTTCAAATTTCCTTTTTGCTACCAATACTGTACATGAGCTTTAACCCTAACGGAAGTTATTAAAAGGACTGTCTGCAATGTTCAATTTGTAGTCACTTTTTAAACGATATCACTCTTTCATGACGCGCAAAAGACTCTTGTGAACCGGGCTTTAAACAGGCCCGTAGCTCGGGGGGGGGGGGGGGGGGGGGGGGGGGAGGTCGGGGAGTTCGAACGACCCCCCCCCCCCCCCCCCCCCCCCGCTGGCGAGCAGAGGTCCGCTTGGAAAAAAACAGATTATTTTTTTTAAAGGAAGAAGCAAGGGGAGAGATGAAGGAAAGGGGAAAATAATGTGATAAATTATCGGTCTTTCCGTCTATTTTAATACTTTTTATTTCGATTTTGTCCCGTAACTTCCTAATCTGGCAAATCTATAATTAGTCAATGTCATCTTTCACCATTCATTTTCGAATTTGTACATTATGCTACCATGGCGCCCAGATTATTAGAGTTACCTAACTTACTTTCTATATCATGAGCAACAACAAAGTGCACCCCTTCGCTCCACTTCCTAAAAACTTTGATATGAATGGTTCCTGGCAACGTTGAAGATGACTGGAGATATAAAGCTTTATATTTCACCTATTGGTGACTTATGAGATAACATCTTGCCATTAGAGGATGGCGAGTATTTGGAATCTTACACGTGGTAGTATATTTTCGGGCTTCACATTTGACCCACCCCCTGTCGAATAATTCTGACTACGGTTGTACCCATACCCTTGAAGGGGCACGCCCCCTCACCTCCCTAGCTCGGTCGCTTTGCTCCCTCAGAAAGGTCCACTTTTCCAAGTAACCCCCCCCCCCGCTCCCCGCAAAAAAATAGCTTAATGCTCATATAAGTTTCTTTCGATGCTTCGTGTATGATACCAACAGTTTGTAACGGCACTTTACTGACCTGCTGGTTCGCATCTGACTCCAGCGTCTTCAGAATGCAAGCAGTTATGTTGGAACAGGCCGTTGTTGGTACAGTCCAACAGGCTGGGTTCATCGCCTGCACAATCGACATCGTCGAGGATAATATTACCGGTGCCTTCGCCAAAGGTAGCACTTCCCACAGCGCTTCCCCCTGGGTAACCAAGATATTGGCATACGACTTCGCCGTCGGGGGCGTCCCAGAAATCGTCACAGACAGTTCCCCACTCTCCTTCGTAATACACCTCGACTCGACCTTCGTACTCGGTTGCTCCATCAACAAGACGAACTTTATATATAGGACAGTGGTTGAAATTTAAAAAAGAAGAATATGGAAAAATGTAATTGCGTAAACACTCTTTGCAAGACTGCAATTTTGCTCTATGCTCAGCCTCATTTCAAATATTTGTAAAAGGTTGAAAGCTTATTAAGCTGTTGAAACAAATAAAAACAAACAGATAAAACCACCACGATGTATCTGCAACATGGGTGTATACATCCCCCAACTTTTGAGGGAGGGTGTGGCCTGTACAAAATATAAACCCCTAATTTTCAAGATTAAAAAAAAAAAAAAATCAGTCATTTGTTTAAAGGTTTTAACAAAAATAATATAAGTGACTCTAATAGTAGTGAAAATTCTCTTTAAAGCAAATTAAACTTGATTCGTCGTTTCTCGTCCGGATTTATTGAAAATGAGAAGGGGGTTCTATGTTTTTTTAATATATCAAGCTACTATACAAGATCCAGGTAAATTGAAACTCACTCAAACGAACACTTTGTCTATCGAGGTTCAAAGTTGTGGAATTTAATACCAGTCCTTTGCCCGATCAAAAGTCTCAATTCAAGCGTTTAAACGCTTCCTTAATTATACCTCCATCTCACGAGAAGGCGATCCTCAAAAATCGACAAAGCGTGGTGGATCGTGATTTGAGCTTTTTCAGTCGTCTCCGTCGTATCTTGAACCTTTCTGAAGCGTCAATGATCGCCACCATTTTTCTTGTCGCCACAAAATTTTGAACATGTTCAAAACTTCCGTAGCGAGAATGCCGAGGTCGCAAAGCGCGCCACAATCGTCTCAAGAGCGTATTAAATAGACATGGCCGTAGCTCTAACAAATCAGCAACTCCTAAAGCGTACTTCAAGCGCAATGAAAGCGGATCCTCCCGCCCGTGCTTTCAGGCCCGTTCCCAAGACGATACTACCACGCTGCGCTTCCGTATACAACGCGATCGACTAGCGCTCGGCATGCATGAAACCACTTCCGACGCGACGCGACATTATTTGAATGGAGCGTGGAGCGCGCTCCCATCACGCTGCAGGCGTTTGCGCTGCGCTGCTACCGATTGGGCTGAGATGGCGCAACGACCATCTGCGCTGCTATAAAAGGCATTCAAAAAAAAAAAAAAAAAAGGCCACGGCGATTGCGGTGCATCATCACATTCTCAACAGAATTTATATGGTGATTGCTTGAAATCGTCGCAAGAGCCCAGCATGAGCGTATCACAATCGCTCCTCTCGTAAGCGCATGAGCCTCATAATACCATCGTCTTCATCGCAGAAGCAGCGCCCCTCATCGTCCTCGAAATGGGGCAAGAAGGCAGCAGCGTCGCACTATCATCGTATTACCATTGTCTCGAGCGCAGGTAGATCGCAGCGAAGCTGCGATTGCGCTGCAATCGCCGCGCAGGTCAAAAAATGGAGTTTGAGGGCGATTCTGCCACGCTTTGCAAAATTTTCACAGATTGCCATGGTCGCCATGATTGCCTTTCTCGTGAGATGGGGGCATTAGGAACAACCCCATCCGATGATTCATTTTTGTTTTTATAAACGCATCAAATAACAAATAAAACAAATAATATTTTGGTTTCTTTCTATCCCTTGCTTCCCTGTTTCCCCTACCCTGCACATCTTGTACACATAATAATTTAGTTTTATTTGTTTATTTATTGTCTCTTTTTGCAAATGTAAGGCATATTCCAAATGTAATTTTATCAGTTATACTATTGTATTGTTTTATCTTGTGGACGGATCCCTTAGAAGAACAGCTTGCAGCTGAAAAGGTGTTTCCTTCCGATATGTGGAGAATAAATAAATGAAATAAATGAATTAAATATTCGATATTTTTCCTGTACATACATTTTCCTATACATTTTCTTCATTCAATTTCATTTGTACATGCACTTCAGAGGTTCCAAACAAAGTGAAATTGCATTAAAACATCAAAAAAAAATTTTTTGTTTCCTCATTTTCTACATGTCTATATGATTCACCTGACTCACTTTACTCCACAGGAGTGTTGAGCCGTACTATTCCAGATCCAGATCCAGATCCAGATCCTCAGATTTTTGTTTATTTCATTTCAGAACAAAAATATAAAATAAAAAAATAGGGGGACGACGAGAAACTAGGAAATATTTTTTTTATTTTTTATTGGGAGGGGGCCTGAAATGCTGTTGAAATACTAAATATAGGTGTAGAACAGATGCAAGGTGCGTGAGTGAGTGTGTATATATTTTTCTTTAAGGCCACCGCACACCTTACGATCGGTCTGCGATCCGATTTGTGAAATAAATCGCTATGGCATTAAATATTGGCATTTTAACAAAGGAAATCTATCCTATTCAGGTTCTGAAAAGTAATATGAATACTAAACATAGGGTTTGGGTGAGCTGTCAGCTTTCTACAGGGAATAAGGGCAAAATTAGTTTCAAATCGTAGGCAATCGTATGATTTTTGTGACGTCACTACGACTCGGAGCCGATTTGGCCATTTCGAAAACTCGGCAAAGGCCGTATTATCGATTTTACTATCTGTATGACTACTCAGACTCTCAATCAAAAATATTTTTCGTTTTTAAATGATTTGTCAAATGATATTACATTTTCTTCTGAAATCGGATCGCAGACCGATCGTAAGGTGTGTGGTGGCCTTTAGACGTAAATATAAAGGAGGAAATGAATTATAAAGAAATATTAAGTAAAATCAAAAGATTATTAGGCTGGTGTAAACAGCGCGATTTGACCCTTCCTGGTAAAATACAATTGCTGAAAGTATTTCCTTTATCTAAACTTATATATGTCTCTTCTGTATTATTGGTACTAACTTGGGTTTATAAAGAAGTTGAAAAAATTTGTTTTGATTTTATATGGAGAGGTCATGATAAGATTAAAAGAAATATCCTTTATTTGACTTTTAATCACGGAGGTTTGAAAATGATGAATTTTAGGGACATGATTAAGGCACAAAGAATAATGTGGATTAAGAGACTAATCTATGAATACAGTAATATGAAATGGAAAAAATATTTTGACTATATATTCCATTCAATTGGAGGAAGATTTATATTTTTATGTGATTATGATATGAAAAATATTCATATTCAGGCGGCTCCATTGTACTTAGAATATTTGAATATTTGGCATGACTTAAGAGAGAACAGAATTATCATTAGTAACTTAGAAAATCGAATGATTTTTAATAATACTTTAATCCGTTTTGGCCGGAAAACACTATTTAACAGAAAACTATTTGAGGCTAATATATATCAAATTAAGCATGTTGTAGATAAAGAAGGCCATTTAAGGCCAGTTAGCTATTTTCTACAAAAAGGTCTTATTCTACATTAGTAGCATTTATTCGGCATTGCCGAAAGAGAAAAGGAAAAAAGACGAAGAGTTTTATTTTGTTTTTCAGTAGTCTTTTATTGATTCCATATGATATCAAAACAATAAATAACAATCAACACACACACACACACGCACACCCACACACACACACACACACACACACACATATATATATATATATATATATATATATATATATATATATATATAGTTGAAGTGCGTTCTTGTAAGGAACCTTCTAATCTTCAGTTTGAGATCAATCATCTTGTTCATTGGTGCCATCAGAACGACATGAAACCGAATCCTCGGAAATGCAGTGTGATGCATTTTTCATTTGCTAAACATCCACTTATTTTTCCTGTTTTGCAAATTGCCGATTCGCAGCTTCCGGAAATTGAATGTCTCAGAATGTCTCAGGATCCTTGGCGTCATTTTGCAACGTGATTTGAAATGGGAATCCAATGTGTCTTCGATGATATCAAGAGCTAGCAGACGTCTATACATATTGTGTCGTTCAAGGAAATGTGACCTACCACAATCAGAACTTGTCAACGTCTACGTAATGTATATACGCCCAGTTATTGAATATGCGGCCCCTATCTGGGCAACATCGATTACTGCACCGCAAGCACCTGATCAAGAGCGCATTCAAAAGAGAGCCTGTCCTATAATCCTTAGGGGATACCTTTCCTACCATTCTGCCCTTGAGGCATTAGGCATACCCTCTCTCCTAGCACGTAGAGATTACGAGATAGTCTTTTTCATCCTTTTCTCGTCACCTTCTCTCCTCTTCTCGACATCGTGATCTTCTCCCTGAGTTCAGGGGAGCGTTTCATCAAGTGTTTTGTCAGTGATTTTTACCGACAACTGTTATAAGCTACGGAAATCCTTGCATCTGATTGGCTGAGAGCAAATTTGTCGGTAAAAATCACTGACAAAACACTTGATGAAACGCTCCCCAGATCCCAATTGACTGATCGCAGACTGAGGAATTCCCGCCAGTCCGTGATCCCCTCCATTGTACGACTATTAAACTTAGAGTTAAAATAAACTCAATTCCCAACTGAACCTTTCCAAACTTGATCTGTCACTATTAATTTAGTGTTTCTTTATGAAAAACTGAACTAATATCATATTTTTATACTGTATGAATTTTAACCCAATACTTAATTCTTAATTAATAATTGTGCTAAATGGATGAAATTGTTATTGTAAATTCAAATTGTTTCACCTTTGGCTGCTATTTTGAATGTTTTTTTTTACTCAATAAACCTGAACAATATATATATAAATATAAATATATATATATATATATTTAAATTAACATAAATCAGTGGTAAGAAATTAATAAAATTAAGTATATGTTATACTTCAAAACTACTATCACTTCTACAAAAAGAAAGAAAAGAAAAAGCATAACATATTGTACATGTATACAAACAACTTTAAAAAAAAAGGAATCTATGTAATTGAGTTCGAACCACTCAGTGGTTCTATCCCCTGTCTACCCCCCCCCCCCCCCGATGGACGATGGGCTCCGGGCTCTTCCTTATTGGTTATCATTTAGGTTTTCCCATTTGGAAAAATGGATAGTAAGGTTTCCCCTAATTGATGCCAATTTTCTCTCCTCTAACCTATCTCCTACAATATTATTTTTGATTTGATTAAATGAAGGGGGTTTCTTATGCTCTCTGTTTTTAAAAATCAAATATTTTACAAGAATTAGATTAGAATATGATTTAACAATTGGTGTTTTCCTTTATTTCTTTCCTCCCTCCCAAACAGAATTTATTTCCAGCTACAATTCCGTATATCGATATAATTTAAAAATCTCGTACATGATTCCCAGATTAATTGTGCATATTCGCAAGAATAAAATAAATGTTTATATGTTTCTTCTTCTTTTTCACAAAAAGCTCATAAGTCACTTGAAACAAAACCAAACCGGAACTCTCTTAGCCGACTATTTAGTGTACACTGTCTTAACCTTAAAAATATGTTTTCTATTTCCTTGTAAGAAAAAACATAATTTCTTTCCATTCTTTCAAAAACCAGTGGTTCAAAACCTTCTTTCTTGATTAGTTGTAAATATATTTGTTTTGATCTCAAGTTAGATATATTAGTTATTGTCCCATCCAAAATGAAATCAGTTTCAGAGTTATTATTTTCTTCCATTCTAAAATTCCTTTTCCATCACAAAGGTATACATGAGTAAAAGTGCTTTAGTCTATCAATATCATTTACTTCTAAACCTAATTCTGCAAAATATCTATAAGATTTTGATTTGCCATCGTTTCCTGAAATATTTTTTAGTTTGTAAACTCCTTTTTTGTGCATCTTCTCATCGTATATACAATCGTATATACAAATGACACGATCGATTACTGGAAATTAAAGGGGAATGAAACCCTGGGGAAAATCCATTTTAATAAAAAGAGAGGATAGAGAGAAGTAATCTTAAAAAAGTTCCATCAAAATGGGTTAAGAAATGAGAAAGTTATGAAAGTTTGAAAAGTCTCAATTTACTTTCTATGGCGATCCTCAAATTGGCAATGTTGCTTCAAAGTGACAGGTAGAGTAGGACAACTCTCCATGTGTTTTCTACTCAAAATTTCATATTTTCTCCATTATCTCTAAAAATGATGCTATTTATGATGATATATATTCATTATTACAATTGCCCTATATATACTTTGAATTTGCACCTATCAGGTTTTAATCTATACCTTGTTCAGTTAAATTGTACTGTTGTTGTTTATTTATAGAAATATATAATTTGTATTGTGTTTATTGCCATGTTGAATTATATTGTGTAATTAATGCTTAATTTGTGATATGCATTTTGAAAAACTGAGTCAAGGAATCAAACATATTTATTGTGAAAAGAAAAGAAAAAAAAAGTGCGTTTTTAAGCGTGAAATGTCGGCGCCTGCATTACGATCACCCCTCTTCACTCCTCGGAATGGGTTTACTCCACTGATCTGGACATGATTGTTGGAAGTATGAACCCCAACCCCAATCTTACGCTCACTTCATTGGCTTCCCATACACCATCGTATCAATTTTAAAGTTCTTCTTTTGACATACAAAATCCTCCATGGTTTTGCTCCTAAATATCTCTCAGATCTTATCTCCTTACGTTCCTCAAGTTTTTTAAGACCCCTTCGATCATCACCAAGTTTGCAGTTAATTCCTGGCCCCCGTACTTCCACTAGATATAGTGATCGGGTTTTCTCCGTAATTGCCCCTATCCTTTGGAATAAATTACCGACGCACATTCAGAGCACCGACTCCCTCAATCAGTTTAAGACCTTACTTAAAACCCATCTTTTTAATATGTAATGTTGTATCGCAAGTGCGAGGACTCAGCTGTGAGCCTGTCAAAGGAGATGTACACTATTATGCTCTGTGTATGATTGTTTGACATTTTTCATTATTCATATATGGTTTAGTGAGATAGCTTAGTTCCATTAATTAAATAAATTTTGTTTCAAATTTATTTTATGTTCTGGTAATTAACTCTTAGACAGAATATGGTGCGCTTAGAAAAAAAAGTATTAAGCGCCTAATAAATGTTATGTATTGGGCCTATTATTATTATTATTAAGTAGATGTATAACATTAGCAAAAGAGAAGTGCTTACCTCCTCTACTGCATCGCACTCCAGCATCTTCGTGATGTCCACAGTTATGGTCTCCAAAATCATTACTTACGCACATGACGAGACTTGTATCACTTGCTGTACATTGAACGTTGTCTAAGACAATGGGTCCTGTGCCTTGTCCAAAGTGGGCTAGTGACAACGCTTCTAGCGCTTGATCGAGTCCAAGAGATCGGCATACGACATTGGCATCGACAAGATCCCATTCATCATCGCAGACAGTTCCCCATTCATTATCGTGGAAAACTTCTACTCGACCTTCGGTCTGTGTGCTACCTCCGACTAAACGAACCTGACCTGAAATGCAGAACAATGATTTAGACTCAGATCTAATCAAAACTATAATTTTTTAAAAACAGCTTTGTCTAATATTTATTGCTGACAAGACTTATAATATGAAAAAAATACACTTCTGTATTGTATTTCGTTAGAAACAGTAGATACCAAGGCATAAAATCACACAGTCACTTTCGTATCGAAATTATCATTTGGCGCCGAGAAAAGTGTTTCAAACCAGTGCTGATTAATTAAATAATTTAATATAATATTCGCGTCACATCAGTGATCAATTTCAAATGGACGTAATTCACATCAGCCAATCAAATAATACTTTCTGTTTCTATGATATTTCAAATATTAATGTCGAGGATAGGCTCACAGACAAATAGAACTGGAGCACTATATTTCCTGTTATTTTAGGGCGTATGCTTTTTAGGTCACCACAATTGATTATTGCAATGAGAGGCGTAGATGGAGGATTAATGGGGGGGGGGGGGTGAGTCATCTTCACTTGCGATTCTCTTTAAGGAGATACAGAAAATTGTGTGAACGAAAATTTTGTTTCACTTGCTGTTGTGGTAACTAGGAGAAATGGCACCTAGTGATACATTCAGATTTTCTCCTCCACGATTGCCTGTTTAAAAACATTGGTGTCCCTTCCAACATTGTCTAAGGGCGTCGCAAACCATTTTGTCGGATCAAACTTTCAGGCAAGTTGGGCAAACTGTTTACTTTTATTCAGAAAAAAAGAATTCCAGCGGGAGGCAAAACAAATCGTCATTTTTTTTTCAATTTTGCCAACAGAGACTCCCAAGTTGATTCTAATAATTAAAAAAAAAGTGATATTTTTTTTTGGCACTTTACCGACAAGGTTTGAAACATCACAATAATGCTTACATAAAGTTTTTTTTTTTTTTTTTCAGTGGGGAGGTATCGCCCCTGAGACTGTTGATATTATGATGGCAGGTGTCAGCATCAGCGATTTTCTTTTGCCCCAATAGAGTAAGACATGCAGTTTTAATTCGAACGTTAATGGTATGAGAATAACTGTGGTGAGGGAATCTGAATCAAAATATGTTATCACACGATTGTTACATTAATATGGTCGATTTTCCCTTATTATGAAAGGCCTATCGCTGGCGTGTTATGGTCTCCCATCTTGTAAACCCCCCTTTTTTGTATTAATTGGTATAAAGTAGTCTAAATGTGTATGAATAGTCAAAAATCAGTATTATTTTTCTAGTATTGTCAGTGATTGTAAAGACTTTTATCGTTCTGAATCACCCCCACACAGAAAAAGGTCAGCCCTCATTATAGTAGATCACTAGGGACTGGCAGATCGTTGTTGTTCCATGATGTTAGAATATAATGTTATTTTATGTATAAGTATTACACTGAAAAATTGTTATCTATTATATTCTATGTATTATATTCCAAATGGGCCTGTGGCAGTTTGCAAATTTGTAAATTATGTTATCCCTTTGAACTGTAATTATGACATGACTTCATTCTTTTTTTTTTTGGGGGGGGGGTTATCCTTTGTAAATTGAAAGCTGTGAGAATGACCCTTTATGTGCGGATTTTAATGGATTTGTAATCAATAAATGAATTTAAATTTGAATTTGAATTCATGCAACCCCCCCCCCCTCCCCTGGCGTATCTACAAGGTGAGGGCAGGTGCCCCGGGCAGCACTTTAAAGGGCGCAAAAACGCAAAAGAGAGAAAGAAAAAGGGGGAAAACGAAAAAAAAAAAATGATAATTAAAGACTGTGCGACCCCCTCAATCTACAGGGTAAATTGCATTAGAAATAGGGTTTTAGAGGGTTCAAAATGAAAAAAAAAATCTATATAGCTCAGTAGCTTTGCTCCCTCGCATGTTTAAATTCAGGATCTCGTAATTTCAAGACCCAATATACAATATCATTTGTGAATAGTGTTTGAAAGGGTTTTCAAAATTTGAAAGAAAACGTAATTCTTTTTGCCTTGCTTCCTACTCACAGGTGTAGCCAGGATTTTCCAATAGGGGGGGGGGGGGCAGACGTGAAGGATCCAACTGCGTACACGTAGCCAGGATTTCATTTTAGGGGTGGCGGTTATGAGCACGCGAAGCGTGCGAATTTGGTGATTACTGATGAGCATGCAAAGCGTGCTCCCCAGGGGGTGGGTGCAAGGAGGAGAGACTTTCCCCCCTCCCGCGCGAAGCGCGAAAGCTCTGACGTTTTAACAAATTTGAAAGATAATAGCTCGTAGCAAACATTTTTTTTAGGCGGAAAGTAATAGTTCTGACTGCTTTTCATTAATTTGGACGCAATATTTTACAGTATGTAACAGGTGTGGGTGCAGGGAGGGGGAGTTATTTCCCCCTGATTATTTGATTGAAAGGTAACGGTTCGTAGCGCCTTTTTAAGGAGTTTTTGTCTCATTTTTCCCGCTTTTTCGTTCTCGCTTTTTTTTTACGGGCTGAATAGAGGGGGGGGGGGGCAGTGCCCCCCTGAGCCCCACCGGCTACGCCTATGTTCCTACTATAAACCCATCGCACACTATACAATCGACTGCGACCCGATTTTGGAAATAAATTACAATAGCATTAAATATTGGCATTTTAACAAATAAAATATTCCTGATTCAGGTTCTGAACAATAATATGAATACTAAACATAGGACTTTGATGCACTGTCAGCCTTATACCCGGAATAAAGGCCAAATCAGTTTCAAATCGTAGACAATCGTAGGACGGCTCTGACGTCACTACGACTCGGAGCCGATTTGGCCTTTCCTCCGACTAGAAAGCTCGCAATATAGGCCCTTTTTCGATTTTACTATTATCTATATGACTACTCAGAACCTCGATCAAAAATATTTTTTGCTCAATTGTTTATATGAAATGCTATTACATTTTCTTCCAAAATCGGATCGCAGACCGATCGTGTAGTGTGCAGTGGGCTTAAATTTAATCAGCCTCTTTGAATATTGCGCCCCATTACAGACTACGAGTATGAATATTGCGCCCCAATATAGGATACTAGTAAGAGTTTGTAAAATACATGTAGCATTTTGCAAAGGTTCAACATTTGAAGAAAAAAATCTTCAATTTGTGTTGCCTTGCTAAATTTTTCGAGAAAGTTTCTCCGGAGTTTGCTCCTCATTAAATTTGAAGAAGTGAATGCATGTATCACTCTTTGAAATTCGAATATCTGTCGCTCAGTTTATTCCAGTGCTCTCTTGCAAATATTTCTATGAGTAAAAATAAATAAGAAGTTGCGTTTTTGAGGGTTAAAATTGCAAAATATTTACTGCTTGGTCGCATTGCTCGCTCGAGTGTACAGTTACATAGATAAGAGATTTTGTGCATAAAATCACCTTAAAATTTGATTATATTAATCTAGTCTCTTCTTTTTTCCTGGCTTGTTAGAGATTTCGTGTAAAATTAAATCTTGAAATTCCCCCTGTTTTTTTTTTCTCTTCAAAAACCTTGATCCCTCCCAGCATGATGGCCCGTCAAAAAAAAGAGCCCCTAATTTTGACTCTCACCTTCTACTTGGGCGTTCGTTGCTGCTGTTAAGAAGCAGAACACGAGACAAATCTGTAGCATCATTTTGGTGGGCCTAGACCTTGCAGCGTTAACGACGATCAACGATAAACAAAGCCACTTCAAACACCTATGCAACGACGTCGACCAATTTTGGAGGACTGTGGTGTTGGGACAAAATTTTCCCGCCATTATATCTGTTTGGGCGATGAAGCGGATAGACTTGCGAATCCAGCATTTCGCGCAAGCACAATATTTTGAGGTGATCCCCAAACCTTGGAAACAACCCGCAAGCTGAGGTTTGTTAGCAGTATACTGATTGATTTCATGGTCAAGATGCTTCCTGCGCTCTCGAGTATATTTACATCATGTATATGATGTACATGTATCATAATTGATTCAAAGTTACACTGTCTTGATTCTATTATATACAGTGAGTATAAAAAAATTACACACTTTGAAAATATCCCCCAAATGATAATTTCACAATTTTGATATGATTTTTCTCATAAAATTATGGATGAGGATCTGTTTTGTCGGATGACATTATGAGTATTGACAATTTTTAAGGCTTGAGTGATTACTGGCTACTATTAGGGAATTCGCAAAAATTGGTTTACGCAAAAAAGCCTCATTCTGATTTTGATCAAAGTCCATACCAGACAGTAACTGCATGTGCTCTGTTAACTATATCAATAATTGATTTGAAAAATCATTTAATCCTTACCCCTATACCTGGCCGTGCACACCCACCGTGGCTTAATCAGAAATTGATAATGGGGGGGGGGGGGGGGGGGGGGGGGAAGGGGGCGGCAGAATCCTCCCAAGAAGAGGGTTAAACATGTTAAATGTATGTGAAAAGCGCGGTTCTTGTACCTGCATAGCAAGTTGTAACTGACTTTTTCCTGGGCCTTCAAGGAGGAGCTATACCAGCTTTACCAATGCTGGATACGCCATTGCCTGCCGCCTCCCATCACCAACATCTCCATTGTATTTTGTGTCTTTCCAACTTGAAACTGACTACCGGTCAATTGTCGAGGGGGTTTTTATACCCCACGCCACTCGCACGAATACTCTCACGACCACTTGCACCGGTCTCATTCAATCGCACGAGCGATCGCATGGTCTCACATCCACTCGCACGACCATGCTATCGATCGTGCGACTATTGTGATTGGCGTCAAGCCACTCGCAATCACTCTTGCAACTCTCGCATGTGAACGCAAGACCACTCGCACGAGCATATGCGAGCAAATGCGACTTACTCGTGCAACGGTCTCTTCTAGTCGTTTTTGTTTTACGACCGCTGTTGCATTTGTGAATGCCTTTCTGCGACCTGATGAGATCGATGGCGATTTAAGCCTGTTGCAGCCTGTCGTGCGACCAAATGGTCGCAAACGGTCGCAGACGAATTGTGAAAGCCCTTTAAAGAGACCAGTCTTGCTAGTTGGTGTATATTTAGTAATTATTTCCATAAACTCAGAGCATTTGCACGTATTTTTATTTCTGACAAAGGGGTCTATAAAATACAAGCTGTGCTTTTTAATAGACTCCTCCACTTTTGTTTCTTTAATATGCCTAATATCACCGAAATTATGATAGTATAATTGTTTATTATATGTAATTACTGTACTTAATTTTTTTAATTTTTCCATTTATGTAAACATTTCTTATCTTAATTTTGTTTGATATTATGTTATACCAATTTGCATATATGTAAAACACTGAAAAACATCATGTGGAAATAAAAGAAACCTTAAAACCTTGAAACCTTGAATATCACCATGACTTGTATTGGTTCACTTGTAGGCAGCGGTGTCGCAGGGGGGGGGTCCCACCCCACTCAGAATTGCTGTCAGCAAAAAAAAGGAGAGGGAAAAGGGAGAGGGAAGAGGAAGAGAAAAGGAAAAAGGAGAAAAGAGAAAGGATAAGGGGGGAAAAGAAAAGAAAAAGAATAAGGGAAAAGCAAGGACAACAAAAACCGAAAGCTAAGAAGGAAAGGAAAAGAGAAGTTTAAAAAAAGGGGAAGGAGATAAAAAAGGGGGAAAATTGCCAATTGTTTTTGCTCGTTCACTTCGGTCGCTCGCAAAAACGCTGGAAAGTTAATATTCGGGCCAAAGGCGTCCCCCTTCGGCAATGGGCTGCACCCCCCCCCCCGAGGATTTTCAAAGTTCCAATATTCGGGCAGCGAGGTGCCAGAATACCCACATAGTTGGGCAGCGAGGTTCCCGGATGATTATTAAGTAACTTCTGTATGTAACTTCTGTACATCTTCACTATACGAAAAGTTTTTTAAAAATTTGCTCGCTCGCTCAATTTAGAAATTGAAAAGTTGATATTCGGCAAAAGGCGTCAGACTCCCCTTTGCGAAAATGGGCCCATTATGATCCAGATCTCTACATCTAAATTCAAATTCAAATTCAAATTCAAATTCAAATTTATTGACATAAAATCCTGACATAATAGGATTATCATCAAAGCAAAACAAAACAAAACAAATCATGAAAGCAGCATATTGGATAGAAAACCAACCTTGACAACATATAAGAAAATTTGTATGCCCCCCCCCCTTTCAAAATGTTCAAGCAACGCCCCTGCTCGTAGGATAAGTTACCGTGTGACTATACAATTGTGTCCTGAATTTAGCTCGATCCTTAGAATATAGGCTTCATAATCCATGTAATCCGTAATCTTTTATTCTGATGTAAAATTAAAACTAGATCATCATAATCATTCGTCTAATCAAAATGATATTGTCAGCTATAATAATGACCTACCCAAACAGAGAAAGAGAAAGAGAGAGAGAGAGAGAGAGAGAGAGAGAGAGAGAGAGAGAGAGAGAGAGAGAGAGGGAGAGAGAGATATAGAGGAAGAGGTTAAGAAGACATAAAATCGGAAGGAAAAAAGGTGAGTTATTTAATCATTCTAGAAATTATAATGGATCTTTTGACTTTTTGAATGGGAATAAAAGATAGAAAGAGAGAGAGAGAGGGAAAATAAAGATACGGAAAGACAGACAGGCAGAGTGGTATTGGAGAGGGAAAGAAAAAGTGTGTGTGAGAGAGAAGGGGGGGGGGCGGTGGTGGACAGGAGAAAGAACACAGAATGAACTTTTTATTATTTTATTTGCACAATCAAGGTTACACATGAAAGAGAATAATCTGCTTACTTCGTAATGCCCTTTAACTAAAAATGACGATATTCACTTGTGAATTGATTATTGATCATTGATCATTATGATTTTGATGCCTTCTTCCACGCGTATGGCCTTCTTTGATCTAGACGCCCGATAACACCTGTCTGCCGCTAATGGCATTTTCGATGACGAGAGAACCAGCATATAATCACGAAGGCTGATCTTCTAGATCGACTAGCTCCTTGATATGTATCCGATGAACGATCTAGATGTTAACCTTATCACGCGATGTCTTTAGTGCTGAAGACGTCAAGTAATCAAAAGTTTCATTCAAGTGACTGGTTTTGAGGTTAAAATTCAGCTATACGCCCCTGGCATTATGTCAAGTGTTCTGTATAGTTTTACATAGAGACTTACGTGTTCTTCAACCATTGGGTAGAATAATTATCCTCCGTATCAGCAAATTGACATACCCCTTGCGCATGGTTAGAGGTTATCAAACTATCTTAGAATTAAATAAACGAATGTGAAAGAGAAATTACTTTGTTTAATTGCCTTCTCAAAAGTCAGGAATTTATCTTTCCCCCATCTGCAAACATAGAAAAGTCTATTTAATGAAAAAGGTGATGCACGGGGAGGGGGGGGGGGGGGGGGGGGGGGTTCTCACCTTGCCTACTAGGTAGAGGAAAGTCTCTTTATTCAATACTTTGATTTTTTGTTTTCGTTCAGATTCAAAAATACTTCACTGGCATTCTACCTCGGACATGTGTGTATGTATGTGGGACGGTGTGTGTGTGTGGGGGGGGGGGGGGGAGTGCACGTGTGTGTGTATAGGGGGTTGTATGGGTCACTTCAATTGACCAACAGATTGACAAATCTTCAAATCTTCTTAGCATGGGACCCAGTTTCGATTCCTTGTGGAGACATTGTTCGACCTTTGCAAAAAATTCAAAAGGGAGGACAGCTCTGAGGAACTTTGAATTAAGCTACTCAAATATTATTCTCTCATTTCATTTCGCATTGTATTTATTTCCACGAGAGTTGCAAAAGCTGTTGTATGTACAGTTATTTCCTTACACAAATAGCATATAAAAATACTAGAGAGAGAAAGAGAGAGAGAGAGAGAGAGGAGAGAGAGAGAGAGAGAGAGAGAGAGAGAGAGAGAGAGAGAGAGAAAAGTTCTATAGCAAACATACAATTGTCGGATTATACCTATGGGGTGAAAAGACATGAAGCAGATGAGTAAAAATCAACCCTGTAAAGTAATAAAGTATTTAAAAAAAAAAAAACCCGCTAAGCTATATTATACGGTGTTTTTTACAGGATCCAAAACTGCTGGACATGACAGTGCCATGTGGCACTGTCCAGCAGAAGGAAAATTATGTAAACTTTCCTTCTGCGTCTCTAATCAAGTGCCCCCTTATTTCTCTTTCTTTTCTTCCTCTTCGTCTTTCTTTCTTTCTTTCTTTCTTTTGTTGTTGTTGTATATAGTGAGACAATTTTAGGAGTGAAGATCTTTAACACTAAAGGCTATAGGTCTACTGCTTGTCTAAACAGAGGTCAATCAGTGTGGAAAAAGGGGTACTAGTATACAATTATAGTCCCAGTATTGGTTATCGATCCGGGTAGAGAAGGGAGTAGAGGCTGTGGAGGGAATATACGAGCATGAGTTCATGCATTTTATACGGAAGTATGGAACGCCTCCTTTGGTCAATAAACGCCTTATAGCTGCCACCCCAGAAAGTCTTCTTTTCCAGCCTAAAATTTATTCATTATGTACTATGGTAGTCTTAATTAAAGAAGATTAAATTTCAGGGGGAAATAGTTTCCTTTTTTAAATTTTAGATTCAGTAATTGGAAATCAGTTTTTAAGACTATTTAGGGAACTTGTTTGTTGTTATTATTTTGTTTTTATTTGGCAATCAGTCAAAACTGACTATTTTGCCACAAATATTATTTCAACATTCTACCAATATTATTTCCATTGAAAAGGTACCGTATATTGTACATATTTTTTCTTTTTCAACTATAGTTTTGTAAGATAAGAAAAGAAAATCATATAGCTCATGCCAAAATCATAAAAATACCGTCCAGCCAAACGGACACTTTGGAATTTTTCCCACCTTTTCAAAGATGCCGTCCTATCAACCCTCGAATCTTGGATTTTCAGCCGAAGGAAATTTGGCCTGTCACTCAGGCATAGGGTGGGGTGTCAGTGATCAAATGGCTGTAGGGGTGATATGACCGGTGTTAAATTCAATTAACATTAGAATAATAAGGCAAAACGTGAAGCTATAGTAATAAAAAGTGCAAGGGTTGGTTAATTCTTTTCAAGTATGTTAATAGTCTACCATTATTAGCTTACATGTATACAGTAATGCTTAGATCATACTACAACTAAAACTTCGTATATATATATATATATATATATATATATATATATATATATATATATATATATATATATTCTCTTTTTCCTTTCACCCCACCTCTTTTTTTTAAAAACATACGTTCGCTGCTTGCTACTACACATGCAGGCATGACAGGGAAAGAAGTAGCGTCAGACAGTGAACTGGATTTCCCAAGACTTCCCTGTAAGACCTTGAAACTACTGTGTAGAATTTAGAAGCACTTATACGTAGTCATAAGTATCATATCAAATTTGTATTAATATATTATTTAGCAAAAAAAAAAAAAAGACAGAAAAAGAAAAAGAAAAGAAAAAAAAAAAAAAGAACGGAAAAAAGGGCCCTAAATAGCGGAGCCTTTCATCTTCTTGTCGGACTGAGCAAGGAACTGTGTATAAATGATCTAACTTCTCAAAGTAAACTCAAGCTCGTTCCTCAACAACTTGGTTCATATCGTCTTATAACTAGGGATTGACTGTGAATAAAAGTACGAAAGGAAGTTTTGAATCGATGGGGATAGTAAATTTTCAGAGCTAGTTAGCGCTAGCTAGAGGAAATTATGATGATTGATAAATATTTCAGTCTGCATGGCGACTAACCCCACGACGAAGTGAAAAGTGACGTGACGTGTCGTGTTGACGATCAGTCTGTAATTTACTCGAAAATGGCTCCAAAGAATGACGATGTGGATGAATTATTTGAAATTAGGAACTCATTTTACATCGGGAGCTTTCAGCAGTGTATCAATGAAGCGCAGAAATTGAAGGTAACATTGTCATCAAACTAGCATTATTTATCCGATGATGATTGATTTCAACAATAATTTATGAAATGGTCCCATGCACTGCATTTGATGTTGATAGAATCAGTTCGGGCGAACTCCAAACTCGGAAGACGGCCACTCAGGCCCTGGGCTATGTGGGACTGTGTCCAACATTCACTGTTGCAGCAGGCAAAAACAGACAACGAAATTTCTCTAAGCAAGATTAAATTTTCTTAAATTTGCTAGATTACCTGATTTAGGGACTCTTCAACTCTTACTGTGCCACAAATTTGGGGATTCAGAATTGAAAGTGAAATTTTAAATAATTATTTTCCTCATGTATGAATGATCTAGACTGGAAAAAGGCCTGCTGATACACACAAAAGCTATTGAAGCATATTCACATGTAAAAGCTAGTCTGGAGTACAAGGTTATCTTCAGATAAGCTTGTACAACTATAAGTGGAAGACGGCCGTAATCGGAAGTCTTATACTCGGGGTCTTTGAATTCGAATTCGAAATTCCTGAGCTCCTTTCAGGTTTCGGCACAAAGGAAATAAGGAAACAGTATTCGTATGATCAATTGCATCCAATTATATCGATTAAAATGTAGACTTAGTGTTAGATTCTAACATTAAATTTCAACAATTTTCAGCTGTTCATAAGATAAGACATGTAAGAGTAAGAAAGTGTCCATCCGTGACATTAGTGTTCAACACCCCTGTGGAAAAATGGGCCCATCCAATGACTTTCCAAACCTTGTCAAGTAAACATACATGAAAATGAAAATTTCACCCCAATGCTCACTCTTAACTGATCAGGCTCTGCATTAATTACACCTAATATTAAGTATATCTGATACATGTATGAACTCTTATGCCAACAATTAGAGAAACACTCGTGCCCCAGTATTATATAACCTTAATTGTTCTATTGTCTCTTTCTTAACCAGCCCTCAAACCCAGACTTGGCCCTGGCAAGGGATGTCTACATGTACAGAGCTTATGCAGCTGCTGTAAGTTCGATTTATTTTCTTACCCCTGTGTACACACACACACATGTATCAGTTTGAAGTCAACATTATTATGTAAAATCAAATGATGAATATTAAAACTCTGTAATTTTGTGTGCTGTTCAATTTTTTAAAATTCTTATTGTATACTTGTTGAGATGTAGAGACTCCATGTTAACTGAACAGAGAATATTTATAAAATTGATTCTAGGAGAATCAGAAAGAGAGAGAGAGAGAGAGAGAGAGAGTGGTCTAAGACCTTTTTTTTTTATAATTTGTTGGTATAATTAACACTGAAAAGCCTTTCTCCAATAACTGACAGAAAGAGAGCAGGAGAAACAGGAAGTGGAGGAAGAAGAAGAAGAAGAAGGAGGGGAGGAGGAGGAGGGAGGAGGAAGAGGGGGGGGGGGGGGGGAGCAAGGAGGAGGGGGAGGAGGAAGAAGAAGAAGCAGGAGAAGATGAAGAAAAAGAAGCAGGTGAAGATGAAGAAAAAAAAAGCAGGAAAAGAAGAAGAAAAAAGAAGCAGGAGATGAAGAAAAAGGAGGACTGGGAGGAGGATAAGCAATTGCAAAAAAAAAGATTTCAAAGGCAATGTAGGTGAAGGTTCTTGTTTACCTCTGATTAATCATATTGTGATAATTTTTTAAAATCGTATAATACCACAGGGTCGTTATGGAGTGGTATTAGATGAGATATCTAGATCATCATCGCCAGAGTTGAATGCAGTTCGCCTTTTTGCTGACTACCTTGCTAACCCAGACAAAAGGTAATACGACATGGACAATCAAACCTGTTTCTAAAGAATGCTCAAGACAAATTTTGAAAGTGATCTTTATATGCAGAGGTCTTTTTAAAATGTGGTCTTTTGAACATTTATCTATTTATTAAATAGATTTAATTCTTCAGTATTGCCACTTTAGGAATAATCAGTATGTGGGGCTGTGTCTGGTGGCTGCATTTATGAAAATTGCTGGGCTTAAACTATTAACCCTTTCAGGACAGAAATTATTTATGGGCTAAATTTATCACATTTTTTCTTCAAATTGGCAACATTAATATTTTTCTTTTAGTGCTACATGGCTCTAATAAGGTGTAATGTCTTTAAAAGCAATATACATGGTTAGGAAATTAGTTGAAAATTTGGAAAAAATTGTCAATTTTTGATGAAAAACAAAGTTTTTGAACCTCTCAATGTGTTGCCAATTTAAGGGTTTTAAAGCTTATTCTTGTTTTTAAAATTCCTGGCATCAAACACAATATGGTTATGCAACAAAAATGGACATAGTGTGTGCAGAAATTTTTGCTCTTTCTACTCATGCCTCTGGTATATTTTTTTGAGCTCTGAATCAAAATTGATTGAGCCAAACCACAAAATGTCAATTGTCTTAAAATAAATATGTACACATATCAGTAAGGCTTTTGAGATTTTTGGCTTTTGATCTACATATTCTTTACTGTGAGTGTAAGATGTTGCACATGTTGATTACTTTCATGTTTGAATCGATAAGACTGTGCATCCAATGGCCTACAATTCTTGAGATATTTTGGAACTTATTGGCAAGCTATTTTTATCCCTCATTATGCTACATGTACAAACCTTCTTGTCATTTCATCTAAAAATAATGAAAACAACAAACACTGAGTTACAAGGGTGTTCAGGTGCATTTGAATATCATTTGTTTGGTTGGAAAGGCATAATTTTTCAAGCAGTGTACTTTCTTAGAAAGACTTAGGCAAGTGGAATTGTATTGGAAACGTTGTAGAGACCCTGGTGCCCGCCCAATGGGCAATCAAGAAACACGATTTCTGTATAGGTAATTGTCCTTGACCTTTGACCTATCTAGGGATAAGGTGGTGTCTGAGTTGGAGAGTAAGATGAGCAGCAGTGTAGATGCTAACAATGATACATTTCTACTCATGGCTGGATCTATCTACTATCATGAACAGGTCAGTATATACCACACAAGTACCTGTCAGGTTGCCACCGAGCGCTAGTACATTTTGATATAATTTAAATTTGTAATAATTCTGTCATCTATATTTTAAAGATATACAACTGCCTTATTTTATTTATAAGTATAGATGATGCAAAGTTATGGTTACATAAAGTACATGTAGAGGAATACTTACTAGAGATATAGATGTTGTCAGGGAAATGTAACTAAGTTTCCCTGGATGTTGTTAAACCTCAATTCTGTAATCCTCGAAATTTGTGTCTTGTCGATTTGAGGGAATAATATTTTCTGTCAATCAGTTTCATATCTAAACTATGAATTGTTTTCAACATAATAACTCATAGTTATGATACTGAATAATCACCTTTAAAATCATCTATTTCAATTCCACATTAATTATCAAATTCACTTGTTAATTACCTACACCTTCCCTTTGAAATTGTGGTTTCATGTTAAGAAAATATGTTTTTATCTTATTTATCCCAACATTTCTCATTATATCATCTGGGGAGCGTTTCATCAAGCATTTTGTCAGTGATTTTTACTGACAAATTTGCTCTCAGCCAATCAGATGCAAGGATTTCAGTAGCTTATAACACTTGTCGGAAAAAATATCCGACAAAGCCTTTCATGAAACGCTCCCCAGTAACTTTGGAATAATTGATACAAGTAGAAACATACACCGTTTTCTTGAATTTTTCTCTCAGAACTATGATTCAGCCTTGAGATGTTTACGGCAGTCAGAATCATTAGAGTGGTAAGTAACCTTGAGCCTCGTTCGGACATGATGATTTAAAACTGCCTTTAAAAAAACCTGTTGCAGTAGAATAAAATTACATAAGTATAGTGTATTTTACATACCTGTATATTGTTGCACTGACTTGCACACAAAGTACATGTAGGGGCTTTTGTTGCATGAAGCTACATATTATTTTGCTGTGGTGTTATTTTAATTAAAAAAAAAGAAAAAGATAAATTGAGATGATTTACTGTGTCATGTGTGAATGGTGCTTTAATCTCTTCATTTTCCCCTTTCATACAAAACAAGGTGGCTCAGTGGTATAGCAGTGGTTTTGTATTCTGGAAGCTCCCTTGTAAAACCAAGTCAGTGTGCTATTTTTTGTGGAGCCTGATTGGTTCATCATGGTCAGACATTTGACAAATTTTGAAAGTTTGAAGACCTGTAGAAAATAAGTATTAAATTGACGAGAGCTATTTCATGTTTCATTGTGAAGGGCATTACTGAAGGAGTTGAAATTTGATAAAATTTGGTTGGCTTGGTCGCCTACTAAAATTATATTCCATAAAATATTCAAAGTCCAGGTATGTGAGTGAGGTAAGAAAAAAAAAGAGGAAAATAAATTAGTGACATTGCGAGGGAGCGGGGGGAGGGTGTGGGAGGGGGGGGGGGGGGACACCCTCTCCCACGGTAGAGAGCTTTGCAGTTTTTGAACTTGAAATTGTGCAATCTGGTGCATACCAAGAGAGGAAATTCAGGCTTAGGATTAACTGTATCTGGGTTGGTGTGTTATGATTCGATAGATAATTAATTATAATACTTGTAATTATATTTTTCTTGAAAAACACAAATAATTGACACACTAATAAATTTGCACGCTAACACAAATACACACACATATTATTGTATTAAGTATCAAACATTCACACTCACAGTTCAAAATTACTTCAATTTTTAATTTGGTACTCACAGACTATATGCTTTTCCTACTTTTCTTGTTTACTAATACTAATCTCTTTAACGAGAGGATCTTTCTTGTCAATTGATGCCTTATCATCACGCGAGCCCCGCTCCACATAATTTTGATCCTTGGAAGTAGAAGCCATGATTTAAGTTCCTCTTGTGAAGTTCACATCAGTAAATAAACAATTCAAAACAAGTACCAAGATGGTGCATAACTGTGTTGGAAACGCGGAAGAAATTTATCCAAACGAACTCGGAAGTCCCGCCCGAAGTACCAGTCGAAGACACAGCTAGCAGCTGAAGCAACTTGACCAACGCCGCCCGATACATGCGAGACCGGCTATCGCCACCAGAGCTTCCCCGTGTCACTCGATTGCTAGCCCGGCACGGCTGCTTAGCAGTGCACTGCTAGGCCGCCACGCACTGCAGCGTGCAATCAGAATACCGGATTGGATAGTCTCTATTACCAGGCGTTTTTATACATGAATAATAATTGCTCGCGTAATGAGCAGCTCCAAATACGTTTATATTTTGACAAAAAGCATGGTACGAGACTAGACTGTGTTTTTCATTACCCAGAGAGTAAAAAACGCGGAAAGTGAAAAAAACGCGAGAAAATGATTTTAAAAAAGCGGAAATTTGCGTAAACGCGGAAATTTGACATGCCTGAAAGTCATCGATGGACGAAATGCCTACTCTTAACCGATCAGGCTCTGTGTTTAATGTTCAATAACCATGCTCCTCAGATAGAACTGAAAGCCATAGATCCCCTTGTTATTTATCTACATGTAGAAGAATCTACTTGATTTCTTGGTAGTCGGACAAATTAAAGACGTTATGACCAATCAATTATCCATCCCTAAAACAATGGGATTGTATCTAAATATCTTACTGTATGTAAGCCATTCATTCATTAATGAAGGTATGGAGGTAGGTTACCAAGTTATTGAAAAACAAAATGGCTGAAAAAAATTATAGCTATGTAGTGTAAGAAAAATAGTGGTGTTTTTTTTTAAAATCTAAAACATAACACACTTGATCTCTCTCTCTTCATTTGTACAGCATTGCGATGAGTGTACAATGCTACCTGAGTTTAGACAAAGTTGATCTTGCAAAGTGAGTGTTAAATTTCTTGATTCATTTTCTTGTATCATCATGTAAGATTAAGAATACTTGTCTATAATAGTACTGTGTAACATTGCAGTACTTAAGAAGATTGTCTTTATTCCTGTTTCGGCACCTTATTTAGTTGCATTTTCCTTTTGTATTAATGATGAAATTTTCTAGTTATTATTATGTGTTATTTCCAATGGGCTCTGAAGTTTTTTGTTGTATTAGTGGTCCAATGCAATTTGCAATCAAATGTAATTTTGCTAGCAACCAACAACGAATTAGGTTTCTTATAAACTTGTTGGCACATGTAGCTTCATTCTGACTTGGAATTAAAATGTGGCATCTGATTTCTTTATGATTGATAACTTGTGATCTATTTCAAATTTTCTAACTAAAAACAAAGAAAACATAGCGTTTTAAGGAATGGTACATGTTTCGGAGTCATGCAAACTCCATCGTCAGCCTGAAATTTTACAACAGAATCAACATTATACTCTCTGATTACAAAGAAAATCTGAACCATCATGAGTGAATGAATATAGGGTATGTCATGAATTCAGGTAATAGGGTGAAGGACCTGACTGATCAATGACTTTAATGGACAATACATCCATTAAATAGACAGCATTATTTGATAATTTTACACCTGTTAGTTGAGTTGTGGTTTGGTCCAGTTGATGTATGGGCCAAAGTTTATTTGAAGAGGGGTCACAAGTTGCTGCTCTCTCTCTTTTTTTTCCAAGTTGAAACAGATATTACATTCAACAAAGCTAGAATGATATTTGGTTATTAGGTCTTTTTTTTTTTCTAGGAGTATGTATGAATATCTGGTAATTTGTTTATTTGTACTTTCACTATCCAGAAAAGAGGTTAAGAAGATGCAGGAGAAAGATGATGATGCCACTCTAACGCAGCTAGCACAAGCATGGTTTAATTTAGCAGTGGTGAGTCTCTGTGATTATACATTCTTTATTGTAATCTTATTATTTATAATCGACATTATTATCGTACTTAAATATATTATGTGGATATTGGAGCATGATGAAATAAATATTAGACTATATTTAAGATCAGATGTGTATTACTAAATTCAAGATTTTGTAATATTCTTCAGTTCTTCTTCCCTTACCTTGTTCCTATTGCTCTTTTATTTTTCTTTATATTGATCCTCTTCAAATAGTTTGTTTTCATCAGTACCATTGTCATCACCACCATCATCATCAACATCACAATCATTGTCACTACCTTTATCATCATTATCATCTTCTTCATCATCATCATCATCATCACCCACACCACCATCATCAATTTTTGTCATCACCATCATCATTACAACCAGCTTTGTTGTTATCAAACTTTCTTTCCAGTTAATTTATACCAATCAAAAATGTTTGATTTTTTATCAAATGGAGGTGAAAAGTTGCAGGGTGTCATCATCATCATCATCGTCATCATCATCATCATCAGTGTGAGAAGCATTGTATTAATTGTTAAAATTTTTCTGATAGTGAATTTATTTCCAAATACCAATCCATGTTATTTAATCTTTACTCCCAGGGAGGTGAAAAGCTTCAAGATGCCTTCTACATCTTCCAGGAGCTCGCAGACAAGAATTCCTCCACCTCGCTCCTCCTCAACGGTCAAGCCTCAGCTTACATGCAACAGAACAAGATGGAGGACGCAGAGGATATCTTGCAAGAAGCCATTAACAAGGTATTCTACCAGGAAAACAAGCCTTTAGCCCTAAACTGCCTGAATTTGCCCAATTTACTGATCAATTCCTATTTGATTCATAATTCAAAGTTGATTTTGTCCAAGACATGCCTAATATAGCAACAATTGATATCTGTGAGTGCAAGGTGGATTACATAAATGCTGTCCTTCAGTACGGGTGAACTAAATCTAATTTATTTATACCGTGGCTGTAGTAAACTGGGCCCGTATTAACCCTTTCAAGACAGGAATTATTTAAGGGTTAAATTGATCACGTTTTTTCTTCAAATTGGCTATATTTTGTCTTGTAGTGTTACATGGTTCTAATATGGTGTAATGTCTTTGAAAACAGTATACATGGTTAAGAAGTTTGTTAAACAGCTGGAAAAAAAACTGCCAATTTTGATAAAACACAATGATTTTGAATCTCTCAATCTGTTGCCAATTTAAGTCTCAAAGCTTATTCTTATTTCTAAAATTCCTGGCATCAAATGCAATATATAAGATTGACATAGTGTGAGCAGAAAATTTTGCTCTTTCTGCTCATGCATATGGTATATTTTTTAGAGCTCTGAATCAAAAGTTGTTGAGCCAAACCACAAAAGGTGGTCAATTGTCTTGAAAGGGTTTAATAACAACCCTTACTGAGCCTAGATGTCGGCTAGCCACGTACTGCAAGATGTGTACCAGTAGGTGACAAGTAGCTCAGTAAAGGTGTGTGAATATGGAGCCTGGTCTGTTGGACATTTATTACGTAAATGGAACTTAGTGACTGTTTAGTATTACAAAAGAAATGAAGTTTAGGATTAGTATGTCTCATACTTGGAGGAGAACATCAACAGATATGAGCATGTCCTGATTTTTTAAAGATTTTGCTAGGCTTCTTGTTATCACACCCGAAATGCCTGTAAGTGTTTGTGTTTTATTTGGTGTGAGCAATATTGGTGTGAAATATGTTTCATTCAGATCTCACAAAGTTGACAAAGTGTTTATTTTGTTTATTTAAATGTACAGGATAGCAACTGTCCAGAGACCCTTATCAACATGATCTTACTCTCACAACATATGGGCAAAGCACCAGAGGTAAGCCTTAAAAAAAATAGCATCAGTCCCCCACCCCCCTGAAAAAGTAACATACAAAACAAAAAACAAAAAGTTATGTTAATTCCCAGAACTTCCATACTTGCATATTCACTTATGAAGTTCAGTGATAAGAAATTCAATGTACAGTTTGTTTAATGTAGAAATGGTATTAAAATTGTCTTTCATTTCAATATTTAGTTGTTGTTTTTCCCCTCCTGCATAAACCATGATACGTTCATGTATCCATGTATAAGCTTAATTTCATTCTTCTTTTAAACCTTAGGACAGGAACTGTAAATTATTATATTTTTTTTTTTAAATCAGGTGACCAATCGCTACTTGTCCCAGCTGAAAGATTCACATGCAAGGCATCCATTCATGAAGGACTATTTAGAAAAGGTAAATTTCAAACATTAGAAAAGACAAATTTTGAACTGTTGAAAAAAAAAAATGGTTGAAAATATTTTGTTATCTCCTTTACTCAGAATCTGAGAAAAAAAGGGGAAAGGTAATGTAATATTGCCTAAGCACACTGGTAAAAGTATTTGATTGGATTTGATAAGATGTTAATAAATTATAGATTTACATTATAACACTGATGACCTCTTCAATTGAAGAGTATCCAAATAAAGATGTGGAACAAACAATATCATTATAAACATGGAACAGAAGATGTCATGAGACACTACCTTGATGAATTCTAAATAACCTATATAAAAGATAGACTTCATTGTAACCAATAATACTCTTGGTCATAGTGGTGATTAGTGTTTTCTTGGCAACTGTAACTTCAATGAGATTTGATTAGATGTGAATAGATTATAGATTTACACTTGCTTGATTTCTGTGAGAGTATTTTATATCCCTCCTTCCTACATACACCTTAGATATAATCATTGCTCATATGTGTTTTACACAAAACCTGTATGAAATAAATCTATTCCTCCATCAAAAACTAAAAAAATGAAAAATTATGAGAATTTTTGTGCATGGAGCAAATCTGTTTCTATCAATTTTCCTCTGTTATTCAAATCAACTTAATACCAGGGTGGACTTTCCCTTTAATGATATTGTTTGTTCTACATCTTTATTTGAATACTCTTTAATTGATGATGTCATCAGTGTTATAATCTTAATGTCACATGCATATACTAACATGCATGATATGTGTAAAATATATTGTTTTTTTACATTTCTAGGTCTCTTTTAGATGCATTATATGTATAATTGTCCACTTATATTGGGCTCAGTAAAGTTTATGTTAAATTATATTTCCTCTCGTGTTAAAAAAAAATAGTCATGTGCTGATAGATATTAGCATCAAGCTTTGATATGTTTGATCTCTCAGTAAAACGCTTTCTCCTCTTCTATTATCTGTCAATCTTTCAGGAAGCTGAATTTGACCGCTTGGCGACCCAGTACGTCTCCAGCTAGAGACGCTGTTAAAATATTTCCATTCCATCTGAAGAGAAGTTTATTTCCTGTATATAGATCCATATAACACCCCTTCCCCTGTCATTGAATAGGTCCCATGCTGTGAATATCAAGATACAGCAATTTATGCTCTTGGTCTAATGATTGGAGTTTAAAGTGTACCAATCACCAAAAAGTTATTTTGCTCTGAATATTAGGGGTTCTATGTCGATATACTACATTCATAATATGAGCTTCAAATGTTGATTCTGTAAAGAGATATTGCAAGTTGAAAGACAGCAACTTGTGAGGAGACTAGTCGACGCACCCGTACGCACTCGCATAGAATAAGGGCCTGCACGGAACCCAACTCCAAGTTCGGCTTCGCGCGAGCGTTTTTTAATGTTATCCTTCATTTTCTTCATACTCCTTAACCGTTAACCCGAAGAAGGCCAGGTAAAGTGTTTTGAGGTTGATTTCATACATTTTAGCTGTGCACAAATAATTTTTTTAGGTGGTTGGTACACTTTAAGGTTTCAGTCCGGGTGCACTGCTAGGTGATTCTTCCTGTAACTTCAGTCTGATAGTTCAGATCAGCGCTGAAAGTTTACAGTGGAACTTCCATCAGGCTGGGATACGAGACTTGTTTTTAACAGGTTCTCTTGGTCCCAATAGCAAACAGTGTTTTATATGTAACTTTGGAAAGAGAAATACCAGCTTGCTTTGTGCCATGTGAAAGCCTACTGGGTGTAGAGGTAGGTTAGGAAAGATATCATATGATTTATTGATTTAGGATTATTTAAAGTATTTGATTATTTCATTTACCGGTAGGTACAAAACCTGGACATGGGGTTGTTCATCCGTGACAGATTTTTTTGTCTTCTTTAGTTTTGCTCCTCCTCTGTTGAATAATGGAATTCAGCAAACATTTCATTTTCCATCTTCAGTCACTTTCAGAGCAGGTCACATGTTGTAACGTATGAACCCAACATTGACAGGATATAATCTATAGAGACAGAATCGAGGTACATCATGTATGTATGATATACACTGTAGTTTCATAACATTATTTATTTGTCTATTGTTGTTAAACACAGAGACTCCAAGGCTCCCGCTTTCAGCAGGAGATCTCCCGCTTTGAGACCATTTTCGCAAAATCTCCCACTCTCCTGCTTGAGTTTAAATTTCTCCCGCTCTAGCTGTGTGGGGGCTGTGTGTCTCCCGCTTAAGATGTATTTTCTCCCTCTTAAAATGTAAAACAAATATTTGTGATATTTAGCCGCGGATTATACCTCATTCAGGTTTGTCATATGTTAAAAAATAAGGCAAAGCTAGGCGTCTATAGGCCTGATTTTTTGTTTCGCGCTTGTGATGTACGCATCTTTGCGCGCTCAGATCGAGTCTCCAGTTTGCTAGGGGGTCCAGGCGGGAGAATCTCCCGTTTAGAAGATGCTTTGGGTTGGAGTCTCTGTAAACAGAATCATGATCGTATCAATAGAAATGATGCCCATTGATGAAAATTCTTTTGATTCACGTGATATGAATATGTACTATATTTTATTGGTGATTTTCTAGGTTTTAGTTCTTTAAAAATATTTGAAGAAGAAATTAGAAAGCAATGTACTGTAAAAAAAAAAGAAACCCAGTTAATTTCACATGAAAGAAAGCAAAGAAACATGAGTTTTGCTAATGGTCCAGAATTCACAGAAGTTCTCGTCACAAAAACTACTGATTGCTAACATTTAGTGAAAGTATCAGGTTGCAAAAGTTTTTATTTAACAGTATATAAGTTAACAATAAACAATAGCAAAACGGTTCTCAGTCAAAATCTACAGATAATACATTAGGGATTAATTCAATAATTATATTTCAGAAAATTCAGAACACTTGAATTTAACAACACGGTACACCGAAATTTATTATTGGATATTATAGTTCCAACGTTTATCATCGATGATCCTTGTGTGCACAATACATAAATTTGCAAAGTTGGTATCATTGTGTTGTCTTCAACAATTTTTAAAGGCATATGATAATTGTATTCTTGTCGTAACTCAGTGAATAAAATGGTAACATTTATTCATCAGCTGTTCTTGTATTGATGCAAGTTTGCTATCATTTTAGACAAATTCCCAAATTCAGCCATTTATGGACTACATGTAAATGTACATTTTGTGAGCCACATTCCACTTGAAACTCTTGACAATTAAAACAAGACTGCCCTAAATTTAAAGTCCCCACTGCCCCCTCCCTCCCCCCCCAAAGGAAGAACAAAAAAAAGAAAAAAAGAAAAGAAATGTGAACAAGATATTGTTCACTTCTATTTTCCAGCTTGCCACTAATGTATTGTCCTAATGATTGTATTTCTGGAGTAATTTTCGTTACACTTGGGCACAACAATAAAGTCACATTAAAAAGCAAATTCAAAGAAAAAAGTAATGATAATAAAAGAAGGGTTCCATGACATTTGCTCTTGTGACAATTGCTCAGGTCTAACTTTGCCATGTTAATCCTAATCCTAAACCTAACCCTAATCCTAATCTTCACATTGTCCGGAACAAAAAACCAAATCATGACCTTGACCTTAACCTTTGACCTTTCGAGATATGGATGGCAGAGCAAATGTCTTATCACCTAAAAGAAGGGGTGAGAGAGGGATTGCAAAAGTATGTTGTTGAAGGTGCTTCATCGCTTTTGCAGCCCTAAATTTTGAAGTTGTGTGAGTATGCAATAAATGACAAAAGAATTGTAATTTGAAAACTTTTGCGGATGTGAAAAGGATTATAATGTGATTTTAAGTAAGCAGTAACAATTTGATAACAATTTCTTTTTTTGACTTGGAAAAAAAAAAAATCGTGTAATTTTCACTATTATTTTATGACCTTAACTTGTGACCTTGAGATTTCATGGGCAGTATCTACAGGATGTCTACTAAACATGTGCAAAGTTTTGCAGAATATTGTGTAAGTCTGCATAAGGGATTAAGTACCTTTACGGGGAAAAGAAATAAATGATCAGTAGGGATGTGGAGAGAAAATGAGATAAAAATAAGGCGACACAGGAGATAGAGTGAAAAAAAAACTAGTGGAAGAGATGGCCCAGGCAATGTGACAAATAAGCAGAGAAAGGGACAGAGAGTGAAATATAAGAAGAGATATAAAGAGACAAAGAGAGACAGAAAGGGAGATGGAGAGAGAGGGAGAGATAATTAAAAATAACACAGTGAATGGACAATATCACACACAGTTGTACGTATATTCGTATTACCGTAAGTACATGTAACAATAAACAAATAAGCCAAAACTCGTGGATGTATTTTTTTGTATAAAAATTATATTTCAGGGCAACAAATTAAAACATTCAAATGCATGAATAAATGTGCATGCATAAGCAAGGTGCATTCAGACTATGGAACTAAAAATCTGTTTCTCTTCTGAAATACCCAAATAGCATCCTGAACTTCATAAGTAATACAGAGCACTAGCTGCACTTTTTATTTATTCATACAATTTCCAAATACTTTCTATGATATAATTTGAATAAAATATATTTGATAATTTCATATTCCAAGTGATGACTTTATATAACCAATTTGATTAATAAAAAAGCTGAAAAACATTCTTTTACAAATGCTACTTTGCAAACTTTTAAGCTCAACAATTGTTCACTTTAAAAAGCTGAGTTGTTCTTCTTGTCTTCTACTTTGTGGGACTATAGTAACCATGAACAAATAGTGTCTTTTTTATGTTTACATTTTTGGTCTGGCTGGCTCATAACCCGAACTTAGTTTGTCCTCAAATAGTTCTTTTTTAATGAAAAAGCAAAAGAAGAATCAATTTGGCCTCAGACAAGATACAACAAGAAAAATCCATTCGCATCAATTCCAAGAAAATAAACAGATTAAACATCTATTTACCCCAATATTTCCCCTGGACTCGTATCAATCTAAAATACAACAGAGATCTAAAATATGCCAGCAAGATCCTTCAATAATTGATTACATTAGAAAGATTCTACAGGTAATATAGACTACAGATTATAGAGGAAATCAGCATGCAGTATAATACAGGTAAATATGATGACAATACTTTTAGATTTATGTAACATGCATCTGAATACTAAGTGGGACAACAATTACAGGATTTATTTCAGTTTGTTCTAAAGCAATGCAAATAATGATAATTTTACATGAAAATAAAACAAGTCTCTTCTAATAAGTGCATACCAAGTGTTGTGTAAAAAAAACATGGATTGTAAAAGTTCAGACAAATTTGAATCAAATTTGCAAATAATGGCTCTTGACCAAGTAATACTGAAAAAACTATGAGGAAACAAATACATGAAGGATTAATTCATCTTTGTTACATGCTTTCATAAAGCCCAAGCCAACTTTGACGAATAAAAGGAACATGAAATTCATTCTTTAGAGGAAGACATTTACACCCACCAGTCTGGTAAATACAGAAAGCTCTATAATCTGCAAAGATCTACTGTAACTTTCAGCTACCAGTCTCCTAAAGTATATTAAGAAAACTACATAAATACAGAATATAAATGAATACAAAATACATACATTTGTATAAAGGCTTTTATCATTAGATGAATTAGAATGAAAGAACTGTAATTTGGACCACACAAACCACTAAAACATCGCCAAAGCTTACAATAATCAATCATTCTTAACTTTACAGCTATCTGAATGAAAAAACTTCCATGAAAACTTGTCTATAAAATCAAGTGTTACAAAAATAGAGTAAATATTACCAAAAAAAGAGATTATGCTACAATACTAACTGATATCATTCATATAAATCATGAGACGTACATACATTTACATGATAATCTACTGATGCTTAGAGTGTGAGTGGATTGTGCATCTAAGCCAATGATATGTTTATTTTCATTCAAGCTGATATCTGACATTCAAAATGTATTTTTCAAAAAGTAATATTACATTTTCATAGGGTATTTAGAAAAGGAAACGTGTAATGCCCATTCCTCAGCACAAAAGTTAATGATACTCAGTATTTCTATTATATAGGCAATAAAGGCATAGTGGATGAAAGGAAAAACAGGCTTAATGGTCAAGCAGTACAGAACATCTTCAGGCATTTGTGCATGTAAAGGGAGGGCACTGCAGACCTGCCCTTTGAGGAAACAAATAAATATTGCAATAGTTAATAAAAATGATGTTTGGTACATCTGAATCAAGCAGCCATCTGTTTATATTAAATAACTACCGGTAATGTCTTGTAATAATAATAAAAATAATATTGTCCATTTATAAAGTGCAGCTAACATACAAATATACTCTACTGAAATTTACAAAGTATCATATTATTACCCTGGCTTTAGCCAAGCTGCCATGATAAGGCACTATTAATTGTATTAAAGCATTCAAGGAATTTCTTCCTACCATGTACCCAATTGGCTTTACCTGGGTGGGGAGTGGCAAATGTAGGTTAATGTCTTGCCAAAGCACATTAGTGCCACGGCGGGACTCAAAGCATGTGATGATGCACAGTCCGCTGACGTGTCTACTAGACCACGACACCTCTACAAAGTATAAGTTATCTGCCCCAAAGCCCACAAATTAATAAGACCAGAGGCATTTTTAATACTTCATTGGTTTAACAATACCAATTGAAAACAACATAATCTGCAATTTCCATCTCAAAATTTATCCCCCCCCCCTCTCCCCGGACCAAAATACAACACATACATGTAGGGCCTACATGTAGCTAATCTCAGCCCATGAATATATGGATGATTGTCAAGTTAGATTTACATTACGTACAAAAACATAATACCAGTAATCATGATTTACTCTTAAAAATAGCAATTATCTTCTGATAACTGCTTTGGGGTAGATGGTCACATACCTGAAAAGGGGGAGGGGAAGGGTTAAAATGCTATCACAAACATTGCAATGACAATCAAACAAGCAGTGTCATAGCAGACATTGACAAGGTATGCTGGTAGTCCTACTCCATGAAAAGGGGCATGGGTGGCTTCCAGCAAGGCAACGATGATTGACAGATTGATGCTGGCATAGAAGGCTTCCTCTATCGTAACCACTCCCATTCCAGATCTGCAATAAGAACAGGTCATACCAAATCACATTTATAGATATAATAGTTAATATACTTATTAACTTTTAGATGAAAAATGAAGATGGATATTAAATTTTGTACACATGTAGATCTCTCTTAAACTGCTCAAAGAAGTATGCATGCACAGATATGATCATGTAGTGTTTGTCACAATCTTGCTTATGAAAAGAGAAATTTGCCTCTTTTCTATTTCTTTGTTTTCTGAGTACATTTTAGAATTGTTCTTGCTATAAAAATAGACATAATCCCCTACAAATGTGCTTTAAAAAGTTTTTTTTTTAATCAGATATCTTGATTTTCTGAAATCACTGGACATATTTTTTAAAACAATACCCCCCCCCCTTATGTGGAATAGTAGGCCCAACATATCATGCGCAGTGAATGAATTTGCAAACTTCTGATTCAGCTATCAATTTGTTTCTTTTCAACAGACATTACCTTAATCACAAAGCAGAATCATAAAAGAATGTACAATCATAATGGCAGACCCTACATATTTGTGATTCTTGATCAAAAACAGAGATGATTTACCCTTGTCAGAATTTTTCTCACATTCCACCTTCTAATAAATAACATTTCCATTGATCCATTGATCCTAACCTTTTGCACATTATGTTAAAGAGAAGGTTAAGTTCTGGGAAAGGTGAAAAATTTTTGTGACCTTTCTCATTCGTTTTATGTTAGTTTGGAAGAATATTATAGCTCCCTGAAAAGGACTCCTCTCCAAATGCCCTCATATTTGAACTATGATGAGAAATAGCTGAAATGTTCAGGCCAAACATTCATGCCATGTGTGTGTGTACAGTCCCATATACCCATTTCTGTGCAGTGCACGTGAGCAGGGAGAGTGGGTCAATTTCTCATATTTTGATGATTCCAAAACCTCACAATTTACACCAATGGTTGTGTAGACATGACCAACCTTTCCCAATTACGTTGAGACTGTTTTTTTTTCACAGTATAATCGTTTGACCAGGGCCCTGTTTAATAAAACTTGCCATTAATGACAAGTTGCAATAACTGTTATAAGCTACCGAAATCCTTCAACCTGATTGGCTGAGAACAAATTTGTCGGTAAAAATCACCGACAAGAGACTTGATGAAATGCCCCCCAGAACTCATCTTTATCTTTAAATGAATTACTTTTAATTACCTGAGGAATCCATCCAGGAAGTAAGCTGTGATGGCTTTAGAGAATGTAGCAACCAGGTAAGGTAGATTGCCCGTCTTCCGTAACTCTTCTTTCCTCCTGCCACATGAATGCAACCACATCCTACCAATAGGGTTGGGACCATACCATATAAATCCAATCACCTGGAAAAAAGGGAACATAAAGAACAACTTCAATGTGAAATGTTGAAGCAGAATTAGAAACATGTGGTTGAGCCTTTGGGTATAGCTTTTATCAATAATCTATCAATAGGTAAAGTAAAAAAAACGACCCAGCAACTATATACATGTAAGAGATGGAATAAACATTACATTAAAAACCTACTACTAACTCCTCCTCCTACTACTACTACTACTACTACCACTACCACTACCACTACCACTACCACTACCACTACCACTACCACTACTACTACTACTACTTACTAACTACTAACTACTACCTACTACTACCTACTACTACTACCTACTACTACTACCTACTACTACTACCTACTACTACTACCTACTACTACTACCTACTACTACTACCTACTACTACTACCTACTACTACTACCTACTACTACTACCTACTACTACCTACTACTACCTACTACTACCTACTACTACCTACTACTACTACTATTACTACTACTACTACTACTAAGTACTTCTACTACTACCACTACTACTACTACTACTACTACTACTAAGTACTTCTACTACTACTAAGTATTACTAATACTACTACCACTACTACTACTACTACATATACTACTACTTTTATCAATATGCTTGTTATTCTGTTAATATGTAACGTAAAAAAAAAAACCCCAACAACATGGGGACTAAATATAACATTAAAAAACATCTAACACTAGTCCTCCTCCTCCTCCTACTACTACCCTCATCACATATAACGAACATTATATCCCTCATTTAATGGATAATGCCGAAGCAGATGAAGAAAAATGTGCTATACCGTGACGTCATTCATGGTATAGTGCACTATAACATGAATGTCGTCACAGATATGCGATCAATCAGTGGTTTTTCATCGATAACGTGTGAAAAGTGCTATCGGTATTGGCCTCATAGACCACCGTGTAAACCGCAGTACATTTTTATCATTATTTTTTCAAGATTCGTTGGAGGGATATAAAACAAATATATCATGCACTGTTTCGAGCCACTAGTGAATTTATGGATTCCTCGATGACAGAAAAAGCACTATTCTCTTCGGGGCTACGCCCCTCAGAAAATAGTGCTATTCCTGCCACCTCGGAATCCATAATTTCAACTAGAGCCTTTCCGTGCATGGTATATTTGCTTACTATAATACCATTAATTGCTATTATATCCCTCATCGTAAGATTGTTTCATTAGGAGTGTACACAACAAAAAAATGAATAGTTTTACTAGAAAAGCCGTTTCTTACCTTGCAGTTCATTTTTCCTGCTGACGTCATTGAATAGTTCATTTTTTCCCCATCATCAGAGGGAAAAAATGAAATATTGGATGACGTCATTGGGAAAAAATGAATTGTTTGTTTTCCCGGTCCCCCCCCCCCCCCCCCCCCCCCCATCGACTCGACGTAAAGGAAAAAACAAATGCAGCTGCTCAGCCTGAGCACGTACTGCATTGTGACCACATTCATTTGCACATATCTATATTGTTTTAGGTATGCACCGGTGCGTGATGATGTCATCATTACGCGTTTGATATCCACGCAAATTTATCCCTTCTTCAAACTGTTTGTGTATACATACGTGTGCGGTCTATCATACCCTACAGTGCAGATGATCAAGTAGATGAGTAGAATTAGGCTTTTGTTCAAGGTGACAGATATAAAACAAATATACAATGACTCATTCTCGGAACAAGCTAAAACTATTGGCACTCAGGAACACCAATGCAAATAGTTGTAGCCAGATCCTCGAGTGCCATTGTACATTTGTATACTACTGTACCAATGTCACTACTATTACCACTATAACCTCCATTACCCAATGCCACAACAACCCCTACAACTATCATTTACTGCTACCACTAACAAAATCCACCACTGTTTCCATTACCACATTCACTGCCACTGCCTCTACCATCATCATAACCCCCTACCACCACTACCACCACCACTACTAACATGAAGCCCATGACTACTAAACACTCCCTATACCACTCCTGGGGGTGTTTCACAAAGAGTTAAGTTGGACTTAAAGTCATGCGTAAGTGCCAATGCGCATACGGTATTAAACACGTAATCTCATTGGTAGATAACCCAATAGCGCGCATGCCTTGAGCATGATCTGACCAATTGCGGTGATGTGTCATATACCACACGCAACTAGGAATTTAAGTGCGACTTTAAGTCAAACTTAACTCTTTGTGAAACACCCCCCTGCTACCACAACCATTACCAAAACTCCCGCTATTACTTCCTTAACTTTCCACATGATTGTGTACCTGGCATGCAATGGTAGAGAATATGATTCCTAGGACACCCATGATGTTTCACTTTCTGGTTTCCTCAAAAAGACCTGTTAAAATGAGAGAAAAAAATACAAGAATAATGATATTAATAACTCCCAATACTAAAGTCTTAATCTTAAATCCAGTACTAGACTTCAACATGTCAAATAAACAGAAAATGTCTAGAACACATGATAATTTATATAAATTTGTGCACATTCATAATGTTGAAATTATATCACATTACTTTATACAAACATGTATTTGCAACTGATTACATTCATCTCATAAGTCATAAATAATAATTTTTCATCATTTTTTGAAAGAACAATTCTTCTCTTGAGGCTTGACAATATACACTGTGCATAACTCCCCCCTCCCCCCCCCCAGGGAATCATAGTTGAAAAAGTAATGCAAACATAGGCTATTCAAGAGAGGTGATCTTTCCACATATTTTGTATTAAAAAAGGACTTGCTGTGAAAAAGAATGTTGACTAACAAATAAACATGACAAACATGAAAAAGCTGTGAGGAATGGGAACTGCTGGTATGGTGCAGAAGTACATGTATTCCTCTTCCTTTCTTCTTTTATAATTATTAAAAAAAAATCATATCCACAAGAATTGAAAAACACACTTATAGTGATATCATACTTTAAAACTGATGCTAATACATATACATGTAGCTTACCAGGTAAAGTACAGTACAGAACAGGTGCGTTACCTTTAATGTATGGAGTACAAGTGAAAGAATCAAGACTTATACAGTGGTTATTATAACAGAATTCAGAAATATTCAAGTTCCTGCATGCCTTTTCAAAAGTGGCCTGTAAATATGAACAAGTATCTTTCACAAATGACCCAAGATATCTGCCGAGTAAATATTTGTGCAACTCTAAACTGACCCAGAAATATCCATGCACTTGCCATTGAACAAATACAAAACTATCATATTCAGTACAAAAAAGCTTCCGACAATGAAAAAGAGCAAGGAAGGAAAGAAAGGAAATTGTTTAAAGGTCAAGTGTGCATATACATGTATGCCAGGATCATAGATGGATGTATCACTTCAATACTCATCTTACTAACGTTTATATCAGCAGCTAATTTGTGTAACAGTTACCACTACTAAACATTATCAGACTTTTTGTTCAGTATTTATATGGCTGACCTACTTACAATAACAAGCGCATAAGTGATATTGTGTCTCGCCCACTCGCGAAAATAACATGAATGTACCCCAAGTGCACCTATCACCCAAGTTTGGTTGCCATTGCAGCAACATGTGCACAGTTATGTGTCATAAGAGAGTCTTGTGCACAGGTAAACTTTAACATATGACCTCAAATGACCTTTGACCTTATCACGTGACCTCCGACGGCACCACAACATGCAGGTCCCCTTAGAGCATCTACAACCCAAGTTTGGTTGAAAAGTGAGTGACGGTTCCAAAGTTATCTGTCATAAGAGAGTCTTGCAGGTAAACTTTAACGTTTGACCTGAAATGACTTTTGACCTTACCATGTGACCTCTGAAGGCACCATAACATGAATGTACCCCAAGTGCACTTATCACCCAAGTTTGGTTGACATTGCAGCAACATGTGCAGAGTTATGTGTCATAAGAGAGTCTTGCAGGTAAACTTTAACATATGACCTCAAATGACCTTTGACCTTATCACGTGACCTCAGACGGCACCATAACATGAAGGTAGCCCCAATGCATCTATGACCCAAGTTAGGTTGTAATCCAAGCAACTGATGTGAAGTTATTTGTCAAAAGAGAGTCTTGCAGGTAAACTTTAACATATATGAAAAGAGAGTCTTGCAGGTACTCTTTAATATATGACCTCAAATGATCTCTGACGTCATCATGTGACCTCTGACAACACCATAACATGAAGATACCCCTAGTGCTTCTATCACCAAAGTTTGGTTGCCATTGCAGCAACAGCTGCCATGTTATGTGTCCTAAGAGAGTCTTGCAGGTAAACTTTAACATTTGTGACGGACGACGGACGGACGACGGACGGACGCCATTTGGATCCCTTAGTCTCGCCTTCACCTACGGTGGATGAGACAAAAAGGAGATCTCCATCTCTACAAGGAGAGAAGTACAATGGGTGAATTCAAGTTCGGTGTTGAAAGCTGGCGTTGGTGTTGGGGCAAAACTAGCACCAGCCACAACACCGAACCTGAAATGAAGCTGGTGCTGGGATTGACTTCACTATAGGTGTTGAGCTATCAATAATGTGATTGGTATTATTTTTATAAACCCGAATTCGGGGTTGGGGCTAGAATTAGCAGCCCAATTCAAGCTCTAAACACCAACACCGACACCAACACCGAACTTGAAATCACCCAATGTACACCTACTTCAAGAACTTATCACTCTTCAAAGATAATGCCTGTTGTAGAATGGCCAGCAATTTCCGGTTTTCTGTAACCTAAATTTCACAAAAGTATTTGATACTGTATCATTAATAAGGTTAGAAAAGAAAATAGTATAGGATGGGAATGTTCTAAATTGTAATTCTCTGGCTTTAAAAGCATCTGTCTTCCAACTTAAAATTCTAAAATTTGTTTTGAATTTCAAATGACTGCTAGTGCATTTACAATCATTTGTAAATATCATCAAGCTGGCAATTTTCTAAGGCAATCTGAGCAATTCAGTGTAAAAAAACCCCAAACATTTAATTGTTCATGGGAGCTCTATTTTGATTTACTATGGTGAAAGTGACATTTTCTTGCAGAGATAGCATCCAGTGTGAGCTGCAACAGGGACTATTTCAACAAGTAACAAGTAAAAAGTAAAACTCTCTGGAATGGAAATATTATATTGAAATGTCGTTACATTAAAACAGACCTGTTTATTTCTATCAGTACAGTGATTCTTGGGCCCATAAAAACAAATAACCTTGAGCCTCTGGAGGTCCGTCCTTCATCAAGATATTCTCATTGCAAGGAAAAACTACACATACATTACATGTATGTTGGCTTTCATTGCAACTCACAGAAGTCTACAATTACCGTGTAAATGTCATGACAGGGTCCAGACAGCCCGACCCTGGATAATCCGGCCACCTACCCTGGCCCTGGACAGCTCGACCCTGTCAAGTTATCCAGGGGAGGGTGCCATGCTGGATAGCTCAACCCCCTTTCTTCAACTTCTCATGATTTTATGTTCAAACCAAACTCACTCATTTTACAATAAATTGTCATTTTAAGTGGTAAACAATAATTAAATGTATAAGCCATGATATCATATACGGCCATTGGAGTTTTGAGGGTTGCACTGAAAGAATTAAGTTAATTTGCACGTAGATTTCCCAGCAGCCTGGCTTGCAATAAAAATACATGTACTTTGATAAACGACCTGCCGCCAGAGACTCGTTGTAAGTTGATTTTATGCCCCAATTAGAATCACTCTACTGATAGAAATACATGTACCTTGTAATCTATCTTTAGAAAACCCTCATCTAGTTAATATTGAAATGTAAAGATACATTAAAAGGTTTATTTCTATCAGCACAGTGATTCTTGGAACAAAAAATCAACTTACCTTGAGCCTCTGGCAATCCGTCTTAATTTCCTTCAAAAAATTATTCCCTCTGTATGGGGAAAACTATGTAAGTTACTACTGTTTTTTCTTTCAGTTCAACTCTCAAAGAGTTGTTTACATTTAATTCCAATTTACCACTTAAATTGAAATTTATTGTAAAATGAGTGAATTAAGTTCATAAATAAGTACTTAAAAAGTGAATCGAGCTGTCTGGCACAGCACTTACCCCACCCTGGATAACACGAGCGGGTCAAGCGGTCCAGGGTAGGGGGTCAGGTTATCTAGAGTCGAACTGTCCTTTGGAAGGGCTGTCCATGAACCGTCATGACTGAAGACATTTAATTATAATTTACATGTACAACTTAAAGGTAATTAACGTACAGTAATAGCAGCAAAAAGGAAATTGGAAAAAAATGTGTTAAATATAGTCTCATGATGTTTTCCATGTATCAGAAGGTGTTTGTACAATATCACTTGGTATTCCATTTAATGATTTCTGGTGAATTTTACCATAAATATATGTAAGGAACGCTAGATCTCAGTACCATATTGCCCTACGCTATGACCTTTCCACCCCAACGGCTCCCCACACAACAATCTTGAGGCTTTGCACGGAGATAGTGTGTCACTGTGTGTAGGATTTGAACGAGTGTATGGTGTATAGTGCTCGCTGAAGTTGTTGGGAGTTTACATCCGTGAACCGGCACCTAAATTATTGTTTGCATCTCATATGCCTCTTTAGGACGTGAAATCTCCACAGCATCTTTGTATTGCTAGTATCTTGCTTATCTTCAACAAATTTCCAATAAATCTGAAAGAGTTTTTGAGGGCTTGTACCAAAACTAAACTACCTTTAAAGGCAATTTATTGTTTAGTGAGTGAATTCAGTTAATGAAATAATGAGAAAAAAAAAGTGGGTTGAGCCATCCGGCCTGTCACCCCACCCTGGCTAACTCGACCGGGTCGGGATATCCAGGGTCGGGATATCCAGGGTCAGGCTGTCCAGGAACATTTTTTACATTCCACTTCCAAGAGAAATATGTATCAAATCTTGTTTAATATCATAAATTTAAATGTTGGTTTAAACATGTTTAACTATTAAAGTGGTGAAAATTTTGTATGGAGAAAACTTGGCGATATTGTAAAATAGATCTAGGTCCCCTCTCATTCACTCCGCACAGTATCAGTTTATTGCGTGTAATGCCGTGGGGACTTCATTCCACCTCAATAGTGTAGACTTAAAGGGGAAGTTCACCCCGAAGATTACTTGAGTTTAAAAAATGCAGAAAAAATAAAGAAAAATATTGGCGAAAGTTTGGACAAAATCCGTTAAAGAATAACGGAGTTACAGGTGTGTATGGACTTTTGAAATTTTGATTTTGTGACGTCACATGCGAGCAGCTCCTCCATTATGTAATGTGATAAATATTCCATAAAATACAGTTTTCTCAGAAAATTTAGAATATTTTCGTCTGTGCATTTGATATATTATCAGAAATGTTATTCAATACTAGATTCTGAAAAGAAACAATATTAATTTATCGTGGAACGTAAAAAAAATGCGAATATATGGAATATTTATTACATGACCAATGGGCAGCTGCTCGCATGTGACGTCACGAATCCAAAACTTTAAATAGTCATAACTCTTTTATTATTTGACCGATTTTCATCAAACCTTCGCCAATATTTTTCTTTATTTTCTCTGCATTTTTTAAACTCAAGTAATCTTCAGGGTGAACTTTCCCTTTAAGCCCCATTTTAATAGACCGCGTTCGGGCGGAGTCGGGACTGATGCCAGGTTGAAAAAGCGGGGCAGCAGGTGATAAAACCACGGGTGGTCCACCCCGGCGCGCCGTCTTAACAGACGTTCGCTGAAAACCTAACCGGGTAGGTTCCCAGTAACATATAGAAATGCATGACTTCCTGTCGCGCGCGCGGGAGATTCAAAACGCGGGGAATGTGATATTTCACGAGAATCGAGTTCGAGTCATTGCGCAATGTCGAGCTGTCCGGTCAGAAACTACCCCGAGAGCGGCTTAACAGAACGGCTGTCCGGAATTAGCAGGGGTAGAGTCGTGATTTTACCCTCGTTGGACCTAGTCAAATTTTGGCAAAATTATACCGGGTAGATTCCGGTCAACACCTCAGTAGGAGCGGCTTAACAGGAAGGGGTAAAGAAATCTAACCCGGTATCAACCCGGTCGAGGCGTTTTAAAAAGTGTCTATGTGCACATGTATGGTAGTGGACCCTATTTCCGAACACTTTTCAGAAAATCAACGATAGCAAATTAAATATCACATGAATATCTGTCAAACTAACATAATGAATGCTCAAAGTCCTACAGAAAAAGAAGTTGATGGAATTTTAAAAAGACAACGTAGATTTAATACGATATTCCCTTCCGAGTGAACCCCTTCCCAATGACGCAGCGTTTTGGTCCCTTGAAAAAGGTACTGTATTTCCGGACGTGTGAAACCTATGGGAAAAAGACACAACCTTTGTTTCAATAGTGTGGTTTTCATACGCGTAATCCCACGCGTATGAAAACCCATTTTAGGCGCTTAACTTTACATGTACGGTAATACAATCTGTTCGGAATTACAATCCTTGACTATACACACTGAATGAGAGCCTGAGAGGGACCTTTTCTACAATTAGGCCTGCACCTTCACTTATTTTAAAGTACACATTCAAAGAAAATCACAAATATGATAAATAATGTATCACTAGAAACTGCAAGCTAACAGATAGCAATCGTATCAGTTTAAAGTCAACTACATATCAGGTAATTAAACAATAATACAAATAAAACTACCTCCCAGCATCTGCGATATACAAGCGCTTCGCCAAAAAAATAACAATGTTTCAATGACGTCAATAAAGGGAACAATCCTGTCCAAGCAAACGACGTCCCATAAAGAATGAACATAAGTGCAGTGCAGTTATTTCTCAAATTATAAAGAATTTAGTGTATTCAAACGTGCCCATATTTCACACCATTCTAAAATGGGAATGAAACAGATTCTGATTACTGAAATCTTTTGTTTGTAAATATATAGGATGAGGGTTAATGAACAATCAAAGAAACCACACTTTCAAATTGAAAAGCCCGCTGAATGATTGCAAGGACGGTATTTATCCCTCATTCAACGCCGAACGTCCAGCGGTGTATGCAGCTGTAAATGCAATGGCGTCTATTTTGTTTACAAGCAACTGATTCCTTTATTCTTGTAACGCTTCATTTTCCATCCAAATAAACCCATGCACGGGGTTTAGAGTGAGGCAATATATGGATTAAACATAATAGACTAATGCTAGTGAAGTGAAATAACTGAAGAGAAGATGACAAAACAGGCACTGAAAATATGTGAGATGTTATGGGACATCGTCTGCTTGTGCAATTAACGTCCTGCCTTTGACGTCACACATTTCAGCGGCTTTCGGAGAGCTGTTCAGGTGCTATGTCGGGGCTGTATTTTAGCAATTTGTAATTGATAATAATCATTACTTCGAATGTTTGCAAGCGTCGAATTTTGACAAACTTGTCCGGTCTAAGCTTCACCTACGCAATAATGAAATTAAGTCAGTTTTAAAAATCAATGAATATCTACTTTAAGTCTAAAAACAAGTTCACAAATAAAGTCATTGCATCGACATGTTCTGGAATCTTGCCTGGCCTGGGCTGGGGCTGGGCTGAGAGCCGAAGTAAAGACTGTTTTCTCCAAGACCAAGTCCATGAACATAGTCTGATACCGATAGTCATGATAGTGAAGCAAGTCTGACTCAGAAAATTGAATGAAAATTGAAGTTTGGCGCAGCCATTGGTGCAAGAGTTACCAACCATGCTTACTGAGACAGAAGTGAGTCTCATCATGCAACACAAAGTATGATGTCCAACAGCAATAAAGGAAGAAGAAGATTTCTAATATGATCTCCGGAAAAAAGCGGAGGAAGATCTAAGTTAGAATTAGAAAATAGAAGCAGGCCCAGCTAGTCGAAAGCAGCATGCATGCACCAACACTACAGCCTGCCCACAACTCGGGGGGCGAGATTGGTGGCGTGCCGGTCAGTTCCAGCTCGCGCTAGCTGCGTTTAACTTTTTTTTTTGTATTCACCATTAATTATTTCAATAAGTTAATTCATTAATCTTATCCTACGAAAGGAGAGTGAGAAGGCTGAACTGTTCGAGTGTATAACAGCTCCACAATTCATAATAATAATTTGACATGAAAACTTACAAATTGGCCTGAGCCCTACCAGCTGCCTTGCTGCTGTGTGTTCACTCAACTTTCAAAACAAATCCCACAATGCAATGTAATTTCAAAAGGGCGCCACCTGATCTTCAGCACATGTGTTTATGAAGATAAATGGCTGCATGTTCTGTGTCTACCAAGCCAAATATCATTCATAAGTGCCCTGCTATTTTTTTTGTAAGTATGAATAAGCCATCAGTAAACTATTCAATTTGTAGAAGAAGTTTGAACAACAAAGAAAATTGATTTTTAAACAGTTGATTTGTGTTAGTTATCAGAGAATTTTGCATTTAAAAGTCAACCTGAAACAAGCTGAGGAAGTGAGTGAGGCTGTTGTGTCTGTGCTGCTTGCATTAAGTTGCATGTGATAATGTTTTAAAGTGAAACATTGACAATGCAGTGCAAGTGTGAATTAAATGAGTAAGGTCAAGGATACCTTGTTACTTGTATCAAATTAACATTTAAATTTATTGGATCTTGATTGATATGCGGTCTATTCTAACATTAGATGTTAGATAATGAACATAAACGCCAGAAGCTGTTCAAAGCAGAATCGATCAGGATTCAAGGAAAGCAAGCGAAGCTTATTTCATAGCATCATCATTAAGCTCTGTGCAATAAAACATGCAGATATGATTATCTGACCGGGTCCACTCGCTATTCATAAGGACTGCTATTCATAGAAAACCGCTATGAATAGCGGTCCTTATGAATAGTTAAAGTTATGCATAGTGGTCCTTATGAACGGAATTAGTCCTTATGAATAGCGAGGTAATTTGTCTATGGTTTGCTCGCTATGTAAGTTAGAAGGACAGCTATTCATACAAAACCACTATTCATTTAGTCACGCGTTATGGATAACAGTCCTTATGAATAAGTGTCCTTAGAATAGCGGTCCTTATGAATAGCGAGGTTACCCCATCTGACCTGGGGAAGAAGGGTGTATGGTCAGGGGTATTAATTAAAGCTGCGTAGACCTGTCCTAAAGCTACGCACCCCACAAATACACTTCAATGCTCCAAACTTTTGATGTGACTGAGCAACGAGATTGTCATTTATGTTTACCAAAAAGAATGAGTAAATTTCCTTTATTTTTGTGACATGATCACTATTTCAAAATAGGGATGAAATTCACATCAGTCAGCTTCAAAATCAAGATTTGCATTCATTTATTACGTGTGTGCAGCTTTAGGCCCCTTTCATTTTATCGACCAAATGCGACATGGGTATCGACATCAACTTGAAAATGAATGTATTGATATTTGTCTGTCGTAATTTTCTCTTGTGCTCACTCCAGTTTAAAGTATCACTGTTTTTTTGTGTCATTTGATAGAAGAGACCCTAAGCTATCCACAGGTATAAAACTTTCTGAAAAAAATATTTTGAAATATTTATTTGGGGAAACTTTCTGACTGTTAACTTTTGGGGGGGATGCACTGTAGAATGCCAGATAAAGTTCTTTGAGGTTGATTTTATACTTTCTAGTTGTACACCAATTTATTTTTTCAGGTGATTGGTACACTTTAAAGATAAACAATGGCATGTCTATGGGTAGGAATGATAATCATAGTATGAATTCATAGCATTGTCATTTATCTTGTACCATCAGTGTTTATTTCTTTTTTTTTTGTTGTTTCTTTTAAAATTTTCTTAAACGTAACATTAATCTTTGAATGAATTGCCATGGTAATCACATTGGCAAGTTCATTTGATGATTCAATCTGCTTATAATCATTGTCGGGTCCGTCATGTTTTTTGGGGGGGGGGGTGGGGGGAGGGGTTCAAAAAGCATGAGCTACAAAGCATCGCAGAGAATACATGTAGGTAAATTCAAATGACTGAAACTTATCAAGGCATAACTCTTCTTATTTTGAAATGAATAGGATACCTCTGATTATAAGGCCAATGAAGGATGGCAGACTTAGTCCAGGAACAGATGGGAGACATTCTCTCTGCTTTCGGGATCCCAGACCTAGCCAAACACATCATCCCCATCCCAATACCACCAATTGATAATGATGATGATGAGGAACCAAAGGAGGATGAGCCAAAAGAGAATGAGGAGGAAGGGGAGATGAACAAAGAGAAGGATGCTGCTATGGATGTTGAGAAGTCTGGTGAAGATGGCGATGGTAAAGATGAGGAGGCTACCAAGTCACCAGGCGGTGAAGAAACTAAGGATAACCAAGGTAATTGGAAGAAAAATTTAGTACAATGCTATAATTAAAGCAGTTTGAAGATAGTATTTGATAATGAGCAGGTACAGTGGAAACTCAGTTTAAAGAGGTCTGATATAACAATATTCCTGGGGGGCGTTTCATGAAAGGACTTGTCAGATATTTTATCCGACAAATTTGCTCTCAGCCAATCAGATGCAAGGATTTCAGTAGCTTATAACAGTTGTCGGATGAAATATCCGACAACTTCCTTTCATGAAACGCTCCCCTGTTTGTGGGTGACATGCATGGGTATAAATGTTTTTTAGATACGAAGGTCAAAGGTCATAGAGGTCAATTCAGAAATTGCAGGTTTTAGCCTTAACGTGATATCTCAAGAACCATTTGATCCATTAACTTAAAACTTGGAACTAGTATGCATCACCATAATGAGACGAACTGATTAGATTTCTGTTCATGTAGGTCAAAGGTGACAGGTCATAGAGGTCATTATACAGGTGTATGTGAAATTAATGTTTTTTTACCTTTGTTATCACCATATCTTAACTATTTTGTATTCATGACTAGGAGGAGATAAAGTGATCAGACTTATGGGTTATAAGGTATAAGGTCAAATGTCAAAGAGGTCAGTTAACATGTAATTAGAGGCTTTTTATTCTGGTTATCACAAGATTTCAAGAACAGTTTGAGCCATCAACTGAATTTAGGTGGAGGCATATAGGAGATGTAGTCTCATTCATCTTGTTTAACTTGATATAATGAGATTCGTGCTGTAACAAGGTAATTTTGATGGTCCCAAGGACCACTGTATATTTCTTTTAGGCTGAATTGTGAAATCTGGTGTGTTAAAGGGAAAGTTCACCCTGATATTAAATTGATTCAAATAAAAGAAGAAAAATAAGAAAGTTACGAATTTTGGGAGTTGTAATCAATCAAACGCAAATTGGCAACTCTGTGACTTATCTTGCGAGCTCCTCTCCCATTACATGTAGGCCTGTACCCCAAAAATCATTAATTCCTATTTTCTCTAAAGAAAATATTCAATCATACATGCACCTTAGATATAATCGTTGCTCATATGTTTTTACACAAAACCTGTATGAAACAAAATCTATTCCTTCATCAAAAACTAAGAAAATGAAAATATATGAGTTTCTGTACTGAGCAAATGGAAGAGGAGCCCGAAAGATAGGTCACGGAGTTGCCAATTTGTGTTTGATTGATTACAACTTCCAAAATTCATAACTCTTATTTCTTAATGGATTTTGCTCAAACTTTCACTAATCTGTTTCTCTCATTTTTCTTCTTTTATTACAATCAACTTAATACCAGGGTGGACTTTCCCTTTAATAAAAGACTGACTGAACAGTTTATGCCTATATTGATTTGTGTTCTATTTCAAATGCTAGTCCAATGCCTAACATCAACCCTGGACCAACACGAAACCCATATCTTTGATGAAGTATGGCCTATAGATATTGGTGCTGGAGCAAATGTTGGAAGATCACGTCACAAAAAATAATTTAAATATGTGCTTATGTTGCATTCCTCCATGTACAAGTGGAAGTATTCTTTTTGTGAGCAAGAAACAAGAATGGAGCTCCTCCAGTGAATCTCGGATAAAGGATTAGTTTCAAAATGCTTAATATAGATAATAGATTGATGTTATTTGAAGGAAGTTTTGGCCTCAAGTTCATTTTGTTCATATTCATGGAATATGGTTTTTATGTGTCTTCCTTTACAACTGCAGGGAATCTTGAAGAGGATGCAGCAATGGAGACAGAAGAAGATACAGATAGTAGTACTATTGCCAGCCAGAATGAAGATGAAGCACCGCCTCAAGATGAGCAAACAGAGACATCCCTGGAGCAGCGCAGAAAGGATATCCCTGACCTTGGACTTAAGCAGAGTGTAGCACCTCTGCAAGAGGATGGACGTGGCAACCAGGAGTCATCGCTGATCAAGCAACTACTGAAGTCAACATCCAAACCAGTAATGACATCCAGGCTTCAAGATGAACTCCCCCGACCAGATACATCCCTGGAGTTTCCTGAGGAGCCAAACCTTGAGGAACCCCCAGTAGAGTCTCTGACTTCTGTTGATGACTTCAGCTCATTTCTTGATCGCTGTAAGGAGAATCGAGAACTGCTGGAGATGAAGATGGCAATCGTTGGAAGGTCCAGCGGTATTTCGACGTACCAGTGCCCTAACCTTAGTGAGGAGCAGAGGAAGGTACTTGACATGGGCAAGGAGATCTTTCAGTGTCCTGGTTGTAACGATGCATACCTTTTCAAAGCAAGTCTCGATGCCCATCTGGATCGCAGAACAGTCCTGGTAACATTCCGCTGCAAGTGGTGCACAGGGAGACAGAACCTAGTCTTCTACAACAAGTGCACTTTCCTTGCTCACTTGCATAACCATGATGCTACCGAACATGAAATTGAAAACGTCAAATTGCAAGCATCGATTAGTCCTGTGAATGCTCTGGACTCTTTGAAGATATTCACCAAGCTGACAGCGCCCGTTAAAACAGGTGATGCCAGTGAACCTTCTGTACAGAAGCCATCAGCACCAACCAGTGCTCCTCACCTTAAAAGCAAGTCCCACATGAGCCTCCAAGCAACATCAATATCTACTCCTGTTTCATTTGAGAAGTTGACCAATCAAGGGAATACATACAAGAAGCAAGTTTTCACTATGTTCCCATCACGTACTGATAAGGCGGCTTCATGTGATAACCTAACTTCATTTGTATGCATGGGATGTAAAAGAAGATACGAGAGGATGTCCCATCTGAGAGCTCATTTAGACAGGCCCCATCCTGAACCAAGTACACCTGGATACAAGGGCCCCTTACACCAATGTCACATCTGCAAATTGATTGTGGCCAACAAGTGCAAACTGATGATGCACAACATCATCCATGGAACGGAAGATAAGACTCCTGTTCCATGTCCTGAGTGTGGATGCTTGTTCTCTGATCTCAAGTCGCTTCTGATTCATCAAAACGATGGATGCCTACACTGGATGACCCGACCACTCTTCAAATGTACTTTCTGCAACAAGTACGCCACCACCTTCCCAGGACTGATCAAACATTTTGAGCAAAACCATGTTGGAGTTTTCTATAAGTGCCCTCTCTGTCAGCTAGCTTTCCGCAATAACCAGTCAGCGTCGGAGCACTCCATGCAAGTTCATAAACTGAAGTCTGTGACGTACAGTTTGCTGCGCAAGTGCCCCTTTTGCAAGAGTGTGTATTCAGAGCGTAACATGCTGGCCAGTCACTTTGAAAGTCACTACCAAAACGGACTCATTAAGATCGAGAAGTTTGTGTTTTCCTGCTCCATATGCTCCAAGCCTTTTGATTATGGTCGTGTTCTGCGTAATCACCTGTATAATGACCACGGCAGATCTAACAATAACATGTTCAACTGCGATCTGTGTCTGTGTGCTTTCAGTACTATAGACAGTGTCATGCAGCACAGACCCACTTGTGCTATGAAGCCTAAATCTGATCCTTTTAAGATCAAAACAAGACCAAAGCAGCCAGAGGAGAAGAGCCCTGCTCTACCATCCAACAAGCAGTTCATATGTGGGGAATGTGGGGAAAAGATCCCTCAATTTGACATGAATGCACTTCGAAAGCACATGTTTGAAAAGCACAGAGAGCAAATGAAAGAGGGTTTGGCAGGTCCAAAGAAGCCAGCGGACACAACTGCTGTGAAGGATCAAGGAGTGGCCATGGAGCCGAAGGTCAGCTCAGAACCGGTCCAAACCCCTGTGGTATCTAAGAGAGAGGTACCTGTGAAAGTAGAGCGCTTCACTGACCTGCAGTGCGGCAAATGCGAGTTCAAGAGCGCAGACCGACTGGTGTTTGAGAAACATATCCTAGGGCATAAGACTGAGGAGTCTCTCAGCCAGTGTCACCAGTGTGGTTTGTGCTTCAAAGTTGAAGGATCGTTGAAGAAACATCTCTTCATCAAACATAAAATTAAGAATATGACTGCCTTTAACTCTCTCTATGATGAGCTGATACCGAAATGGGAAGAGGAAATGAAGAAGAAGAAACTAGAGGAGAAAGAGAAAGAGAGAGAATCCTTGAAAGCAGAGATAAAGGAGGATGATGATGGGAAAGCCCCGGTGACAGCAGAAATGAAGGATGAGAAGATTGAAGAAGAGAAAGAGGAGGAGACTAGCCTCTTCAAGTGTAAAATCTGTAAAGTTGAGTTTGAGAATGATAAAGCCCTGACTGTTCACGCACGTAGCCACGGGCTGGCTTACCTTCAACATACGCTCACTAGGTCTCCAGACAAAGCTGCCCGCTTGCAAAATTCAAAACCAGCCTCATCGCCCAACAAGGAGTTAAAATCACCCGAGGTGACCGACATGCCAAAGGTCAAGCCCAGTGCACCTGATGCGAAAAGAACTATTCTATCAGACACAGAAAGTAGCACATCTAGTGATGAAACCAGTTCAATGGAAGATAAGAATGGAGAATAGTATGCAAACAAAGGAATGAGAAAGCTCACAAATTATTTTTCACCTTTCCCAGAACTCAACTTACTCTTTAATACCATAACTTTCAATGACTTCTTGTCACACTATTTTGAAACATGTTGATTCCAACCAATGCAAAACATTTAATTTATTTCTTTTATTATTTTTTTTAGTGATATCAGTGGAAGCTTATCACATTAGATATAAGATATTCTTGTACAGGGAGAATCAAGCCACTTTAAATAATATTTACATTTTCTTATTTGATTTCAGGATTATTGTAAAATAACATTGATACCTGATGAGTTTGAATGTAACAAATTGTTTTAAAGATAATCTACAAGCATTGGTTAAGTTTGTTAATTTCATGAATATTTTTTAAAATGTATCAATAGGCACATACATGTAGGATGGTATAATTAGACTGTAATGATAGTTTGCATTCCAGGCCTCGATCTTCCAAAAGCCTTGAGACCTCCCAAAGTAAAAAAAAGAATGCATTCTTAGCTGTTCTCCTACATTACAAGTACTGAATTACCTTTAATTACTGTTTGAGCACAGTTTAATTTGGGTATTTGTGTTGATGTATCTAAAAAAAGAAGAAGTAATACAGTATGCTAAAATGCTAACTCAAGGGCAATGGCGTATGTACTGAGAGGGGGGGGGGCAGAGGGGGCATGTGCCCCGGGCGGCACTTGAAGGGGGTGCAAAAATGCAAAAGAGAGAAGGAAAAGGGGAGAAATACATGTACAAGAAAATTTATGGTCTTTGAGGGTTATTTGTGCCCCAGTCAAGGACAAAATGCATAAGAAATGGTGTTTTTATAGGGTTTGAAATGCACAAATTTTGAAAAGCTCGGTCGCTTTGCTCCCTTGCATAATTATGTTCAGGATCTATCACTGGCATTTTCACGTTGTGCCAACATTTCTAAATTAAAAATGCTCAATCTGAGTTTGGCACCAGAATACCTAGATACGCCACTGCTCAAGGGCTCACTGTTTAGAACTACTGGCCAATTTTTTTTTGCTCCTCTGAGGAGTGGAGAATGTGCACTGTAATGTGCAGAATCACAACTGAATCCAGTGATTATAATGCTGTAATAATAGCAGGTAGTAATACTGTAAGTACTTTGGTCAGTTACAATGTAACTGGTAAGGCGCTATATACGAAACAGCTGTTATAATTATTATTGTAATTTTGAATAAGGGTAGAAATTTGAAATGAAGTCGTTGATGTTTTAGGCTATCGTAAGTAAGATAGGGCCAATCGTGGGCAAGTCCAAAGAGGATGTACCATATGTAAGAAATCAAATAAAAGTCTATAGCTTACCTGATAATTGCATTAAAGGGCAATCCAACCTTGATAATAAGATGATTTATGTGAAAGCAGACAAATAAGAAAAACAGGATGGCGAAAGTTTGAAAGAAATCGGACAAGGACTAAGAAAGTTATGGATGTTTGAAAAATGAGGTCACTACATCTATGCGAATCTCAAATTGGCAATTTGGTGAGTCAATTGTGACATTTTTGTGGACAACTCTCCCATTTGTCGTACACAAAAATATTAATTTGCGGTTTTCTTCGAGGCGCTTTTACCCTTGGGGCAGTATTCAAAATATATTGGAGATAGCATATTGTTGTAGGTCCTCATGAACAAAAAGATCCTACTGAATAATGCATTTTGAAAAAAAGTGACATTTTAGTCATTTTGTGTGTTAGAGCGAATGGGGGAGTTGTCCACAGCTACATCACAGTGACATTACCTATTCGGCCAATTTGAAATTCCCATATGCATAGTGATTACAACTTTCAAAAATTCATAACTTTCTTATTGCTTGTCCGATTTTGTTCAAACTTTCACCAATCTGCTTCTCTGATTTTTCCTCTTTCTTTCAAAGCAACTTGCTATAAAGGTTGGATTTCCCTTTAAGGGGATAGCCCTTCAGGAATGTGGACATGCCTTATAGCTAAACATAAAATAGAAATGATACCCTCATTGTTTGTTCTGGATTATACTAGACCGAAAATGATCAGTCTATTTCATTCAGGGATATTCTCTGCTAAGTCGACATCCGGAGAAGTGCTTCAAAAGTCAGAAGATGTCAAAAAATTCCCCCAACCCTACAGATTTTTCGGTCTAGGATTTATACACTATTATGTATGGGACATAAACACTGTTAATTGCGGACTTACCCTCGAAGACAAGAATTTTCGTAAGGATTTGCAGTACCAGATTTTCCTAATCAACAGTTGGTATGGGATGGTAATGTGATCACTTGATGGTATTTTCAGAACTTTGATATGTATCTTCATATTGTAATTCATGACAATGTAACATCTTTACTGCAACAAAAGTGGCCAAAATTGTGCAGAGATTATCTGTTTTGATCATGCAAGAGTATGAATTAGGGTATTTTGATTATTTTTTTTAATGGCATTGACAGCTTAATGATGTATAGTGTAAAATTATTTCTCTGGGTAAATATTTTACACACTAATGAATATTGATGTAAGACAAGGATAGCCATAAATGCTGATTTCTTTGTAGACAATGTATCCAGATTAATCTTCCAAAATTATCAGATTATAAAGTCTGTGTTAATCTACTAGTATATGTATTATGTTTTTGATAAAGAAGAAACAAAACAAGACTCTTTGCTATTGAATTTATTTCTTGTTAGCATGTCCATTCCATGTAAAATTGTTGAAGTAAGTATGAGGTCATTTGTACCATAAGGATAATTGTTGTTACATTACCAAGAGCAACATCTGCATAAGAGACAGATAGGTGATATTTGTGTACACAGACACTGTTAATCTTGTAAATATGTACTGAAATTTTTTGTATTTCCCATGTACACTATTGAAATCTGATATGTTTGTATACATTTTGGTTGAAAAATTGAAATTTTGGACAAGTATTTCAAGGGAGTAAAGTTTGATTTGTCTTGTTTCTGGCAAATAAGCTTAAAAGATACTTATAGTCATTTTGAAATTTATTTCACTGTAGGTAGTGTAGTACTAAGACTGCAATTTGCCTTATTTTGTTGGAGCTTGTTTTCTAAACATTTTTTTTTTCTGAAGAATTTACTCTTATTATCAGACAAATTTGATCAATGGGATTAATATTTAGCTCTGTATTTGTTTCTTTCTTTGGACCCTTTTTATTTTGTTAAGTCAAGTCAACTGTATGAAAGTACCTGCAATATTCATTTGTAAATACTGACTTCTTTTTAAATATACAAGTGCTCCTGTAGTGGAGCTATGACTCATTAAAAAAAAAAAAGCAATTCAGGGGCATCATACCAGACATATTTTGCCTGTTTAGAAGAAAATTGTTGGCTTTTGCTAAGAGTGTGTGTGTGGGTGTGTGTGTGGGTGTGGGTGTGGGTGTATTTACATGAAGGTAAACTCTGTATGTATGCCAGACATGCACTAGCAGTCTGTGCCTTGATGATGTCTTTATTTAAGTATGATGGAACAAAGAAAAAATGCAAGCAAGTGTACTATACTCAACCGAAAAAGTAAGTTCCCCCCTGACACTTTTTAATACAGTGGAACCTCATAATAAAAAACTCCTTGGGACCAAGGAAATTACCTCTTTATATAGAAACCTTGTTATATCAGGGCTATAAAACAATAGAATACAAAGAAGTGGGAACGACAAAATTACCTTGTTATAACGAGATTGTTAATACGGTGTTCTCTATAACGAGGTTCCACTGTATAAGGCATAAAATATTGATGAAATTTGTTAATTCTTTGTCCCTCTTGCTTTATCTCACTATCTCTATCTTTCTCACTATCCCTCCCTATCTTTCTCACTACTCCTCTCTATGTTTCTCCTCTTCCCCTGCACTCTTCCTCTCTCCATCCCCTTCTTTCCTCTCTCTCCCTGTGTATCTCTATTTTTCACACTTTCCAAGTTACTGATGTATATCACAACATAAACCAAATAGACATACAACCGCAATCAGAAGCTTACTTGAAAATAATCATTTATTTATATAGGCAAATGTGACTCTAAAATTTTACATGATCTCAATCTGGATTTGAAATTGACAAAGTTCCATCATGTAATGACAATAATACATTACCTGACCAGCATTCAACTTTTTCAACTAGTAGTGAACAAATCGTGATGCAAACAATACACATTTGGAATCGTCACAAGACCTTGACAGATAGAAAAGGGTTTCGACTTCGTAAATGATTTTCAGACATGATTACACAACCATGTTTTACAAACCTTAACACACTTGTATATTTTTCATGGTTTACTAAATGCTTTAATTCATGTTTAGAGGAAGAATTCTACAAGTCTTTTATGCAACATGTAGATATTGTAAGATTCATAATTAAGAAAGGTGGTGGCATATAAATAAACTTCATACTCTCACTTCAAGCGACATCATAACATTATTATATACAAGGTCAACAGTAACAGTAGCCCACAAAGTCATTGGGCAACTAAATTGGATTTTATGGCAACTGACATTGAAAATGGAGGATTTTGTTGCCTGTCTCAGGTAGCCCAAATCATCTTGCATTGTAGAAACAGTAAATTTGCGAACATGAAAAGTTGATGAAAGAGACAAATTTGATTTAGTGCTATTAAAGACTGTATATAAATGGAGGATGAGAGTCATAGATACTCACAAAAATATTGCATTATATTCTCGTATCAAATTGCAAAAAAAAAAATGTTTTGATAAATATCAAGTCCTGCTATACAGTCAACTTTTTTTGTAAATTTACTGGGATATTTTGCACGAGTGAATAAACTCTGAAGAAGATAAATTCCTGAAGATATTGTATTCCCTTAGTTCCGATCTTATTTCATTACCAACATTATTAATAAGTTTGTTTCTTTCAATGTTGAAAAAACTTTTCTTATGACTTACTAGCAAAATAACGGCAACAAAAATGTAAAAAAATAAATTAGCAAGTGAAAAAAGAGATAAAAACTTCAGATAATGCCTCCATCAAAATGTAAAATCACTCTTTTATATGGTACAAAAAAACTAGTCACATGATGCAATACAAAATTATTTCATTATCATTCAGGCACTGCAATAAATTGTAATAAAATCTTTTTCTTGAGCAAAAATTTACATATCACAAGCAACAAACTTTAACATGAATGAGAAAGACCAAATTATCTTTAAGAACGATAGAAACAGAAGCAAAATGTACAAAAATTAGCACTCGATAAATAAAATTCCACATTAAGTTATGATCCAATTCATTATTCTTGTGCATTTGAAAGTACTGTGAATTATTCATTCATGTATGAAACAAAGATAGGAAAAAAAAAGTAAAGGAAGGAAAGGAAGAGGAGTGTGGAAAGAACATTTTAAATCATTTTAATAAATTCTATCGAAAACCAAGTAGAAATTTATCCTTTGAGTCACCAGTCTCGGTGTCTCGCATATCTATTTAGAGCCACAAGGGAGTTAACTCCGTGTTAAAGCATGTGAGTTAACACCCTTCTGGCTCCTAACAGACAATATATAAACATTACAAACTAATGTGGAGGTATATTCATGTATTCTTCATACTGTAAATACATTCAGAAATAGTAAAAGACACTTAAAAGGAGGAAAAAGAAGAGAAATTTCAAATAATTTTTCACAATTTGGTCACAAACCAGGTTGAAATTAACCCTTTGTCTGAGTCACCAGTGATATAGTCTGTCACATATATAAACATTACAAACTAATGTGCAAGTATATGCATACCCAAGAATCAAATATTCATATTTTTCATACTGCAAACTGATTCATATATAGTATAAAACACTTGAAAAAGAAAATCCTCTACTTGTATACTTAGTTGATTCAGTGAAAAAAAGTGAAAATAGTAAAAAAAAAAAAAAAAAAGTTGGGATGCAACGACACATACAGTGTAACTTAGCTTTTTCCTCATATATCATATACACTCTCAAGGGGGAACGATTCATGAGCCTGAGAATAAACATCTAAGATTTCTTTTTAAAGGATGAAATATACATTAGTGATGGAAAGGGGTAAGGTAGAGTAGGCCTGAGGGTAAAATCCATTAGAAATTTCTGTTAAATGAAATTCAGACAGTCTGTAGCACATGGTTTACATAAATGCTTCTTTAAAAAAAACCCCCAACAAATCAGTTTAGTCCTACCACAAAATTTTACAAATTGCATTATCACCAAGTTTTTTTGTTTTTTTTTACACAAATATACAATGAGCTGTTAAGAAAGGCCTTAAAAGGCCTCATGATAAATTAATATAATAAAGTTGAACATTAAGGATATTACAATATAATAAATAGATTAAAAGTAATTTATGCAGCTTTCTGTGTTACAATTCAATTGCACTTTGCGGTGCATGTCAATATAAATACATGTATCTACAGGATTGTATTTCAGATACATTTCTAAATAAATGATTAAGATATTAATGTCTAAAAATTGTTTATAATAATAATATATATTTCCTCAGTTCCATGTATACAATGAAAATCAACACATGTCTCAATTTTCATAATGTTATGCTTAATTAAACATTACGTTCCATTTTAAACATGTTCTCAATAGTCAGAATCAAAGGTATGTAAACTTGCAAGTGTTAAGATATAAGAAGTTTTGGGGCATTTGTATGTATTTATGTATATATATTCTGTACATTTAAATTCAGTTTTTGTAATCATGAAATTGTTACTAATATTCTTCTTAAAACTGATGGTATGTTCTATAGGAGATGATGATATCTCTTTTGTTTTGTTTTGTTTTAGGTCTGCATTACTTATTTCAATCTTTTCGTTCTCAACAAGAATTATTATAAAAGATAAAGAGCATTCCTATGAAAGCTTCAATTTACTACTCAGTGATTTACAAACAGGCAAAAGTGGTGTAGAATCTTGTAAACATACATTGCATAGTCCAAATGTTGAAAACACGATAAGATATAAAAACAGTGCATATCAAATTCCATGCATAAAAAAGACAAATATATCTCAGCATGGATAAGCAATGTAAGAATACTATAGAACTTTTATTTAAAAAATGCTGGAATACATCTGGAATCATAAAGACTAGGCAATGTTTTAGAGTTTTTGGCAGAATATTTTTAAAAAGTTCAGTGTTCATTTGATGTGCATTCATTGAACTGAATACATTTAGTTTCTGGAAAGACAATATTTACAGGTACAGAGAGTACCTATAACACCCTTTTGGCTCTCAATAGGGAATTTCTCCATATACAAACTTTCAAATTGAAAATATGATGCTCAATCTTGAGGAATACCATAAATTATAACCACATTGTTATTTTGATATGCATGAATTGATACAGCCATTCAACAAAAACACAGATAGAAAAGTCATAGGAAGGTGACATAAGCTTAATGTGCATGAATGACCCTGAATAAATATCAATCATTCTTATTAAAAAAAAAAATGGACTAAAAGGCCCCCACCTTCCATACAAGGCGATCACAAATCTAATGGATTTTGAATTTGAATGTACTGCGTAATTCATATAAAAATGTTTCTGCTTGCCCTATAAAGGCAATTCCATTTCACGATTCAAAAACATGTCAAAATTATCCATTCGCTTGAGTATCCAAGCCACTGGAAAAAGGGAGTTAAGCAGTTGTTCAACTGATAATCTTGATACTAGGTGTTCACAGAACAGACAATGCTTACTTTCAGATGAAATTCGGCTTGACAGCTAAATGGGCAATAAGGCCTGTACAATGCCCTTTGACATTTCAACACAGAGAACTAATATAGATTTATATAAATAGTATATATATGTAGATAACGTGTTTTCATAGGCCCATATTCTGAACTCCAGTTTAACTTTTAGCGCGGTCTAAGTGTGGTTTAATCCCAGTATAAACCTGCCCTTTAAACTGGAGTTTTAGAAAATCACATTTGGAACTCCGGTTTAACTTCAACTCCTGTCTAAGTGTGGTTTAACTTTGTACAGAAATTTAGACCAGACTTACGGTCTTTAATAGTCAGTTTTAATTAAACTCAGGTTCAACTTAGACTGGAGTTTAAGTTAACCGTAGTTCAGAATATGGGCCATAGACTAATCCTCAAATAACCTGAGAGCAATATAAAATGCATATGAATAATAACCGTGCATATAACAAGTTGAAAAATGTACCAATCAAAATGCATAAAGAGCATGCACTTAGCTCACTGACCACCTTTCATGCAATAAAGATCTAAGTTTAGTGCAGACTTTAAAAACTTTATAAATGCATATGTGTCAATTGTAATCATTAAACACTATTTCAGATATATTTTTTAAAAATGTAACAAACATATTAGAATATGGAACTGTCATCTCAGTTTTGTTATCAACATTCTTCACTTTGCTTGTTTATCTGATATCATTAGTCTTTTGAGAGTTAATTATTATTATTATTATTATTATTATCATTATTATTATCAAAGTGTACCAATCACCTGAAAAAATAATTTGCGTACAGCTAGAAAGTATAAAATCAACCTCAAAGAACTTTGTCTCGTATTCTATAGGTCAACAGTTAATGAGTATGAAGGAAATAAAGGATAGCATGAAAATGCTCGCGCGGAACCTTGGCAAGCGCGTACAGGTGCGTCGAGTAGTCTACTCACGAGTCGCTTTTACGCTTATAGAGAGTGTAATTACAATTTCAATATCTCTTTATAGAATTAATATTTGAAGCCCATATTTTGAATATAGTATAATGACATGCAACCTCTAACATACAGAGCAAAATCATTTTTGGTGATTGGTACCCTTTAAGTATTTGGCGTCACCTGTTCCTTCCATCAAATGATTGGATTTATCTTTATCAGTTGAAAAGTGTATATATGCATATTTCATTCTCCAAACAAGTTCAAAATCATTTTCAAGTATTTCTTTCTATAATCCATTGAAATATAAAAAAAAAAACTCTCCTTGTGTAACATGACTAAGGTATCATATTTTATGGATTCCAGTCTAAATGGAATAAATATGAATGAATTTATCAATTGAATACATGCTATAACCGATTTACACCTGGCAGCTCTTTATCACATCATAGTTCTGTCAGCAGGTTGCGATTGTGTCCATCAGATCGGCTCACTCGTAATATCTCGGAAGTTGTTATGCTCATCCTTTTGTTCCTATGGTAAATGCAAAATTTAAACATGAATTTATTATTGCTTATGCATAATTCGGTAGTCAAATGTTTTAAAAAATTGTTTTTCATATTGACAGTACAATACCAAATGCTACACTACATGGAAATTAGCATATTATTATAAATTCAACCCCCACTGGTAACAGGATTGGCGATGCCCATACTACTGATTTGATAAGACCTACATGTATGTTTGAAGAGGGTGTCCAGATATATGTCGATAATTAAGTTTTTATTTGAATGTGTGACCTCTCATTTCTTCAAGGTACAAGCAAGCATATCATTATACATACATGTATTTGTAAGAATCCACTTTGATGTCCTTCAACACTAGTTTCTAAATTACCTACATGTCAAGGACTGAAAGGGAAATATATTCCTTGATGAGTTGTTCCATAAACCAGTACTACTATCAACTGTTAATCATTAATTTATTTTGAATATTTGAATAATTCTCAAGGTGGAGAAGTATGAACAAACTACGTTAGATTTTTAAATTGTCTATGGTGTTTTACATCATCTTTCACGGAGAATAATACCTAATGATTTGGGCAGAGATTAGAACAAAAAATGCACACAAATCATGCAATATTAAAGTCAATTCACATCAGACAAAGCATAACTGATAACATCAAATCTTATCATGCATAAATACCCATTAGAGGCTTATAATTTCTTTCTGTATTAATGGATAAGGATAATGTAGTATATACATTAACCAACCTACCCCTGAAACAACAGTGTGTTTGTATGGAGAGGTGGTGGCTGAGGGGGTGGCTGATTAATATGATTATAAATAGTTTATTTTTTGTAGGCTACTCAATTCATTTCATTTTCAAGATAAATGCAATAAAATTCCTTTTGTTATTACAGGTATGTTTATAACAAAATATATAAACACATAATTAGAGATACCACTGAGTTAAATGGATCATCAGCTCATAGACGAATGCAAAAATAGATTAAATATGAAAAAGTGTAACATAACAAGTGTAAAAGTTCAAATTGAGAGTCAACTGTCACTTATGGGAAGAACATACATCTAGTCCACATGCTCAAAGTGCATTGCCCAAAGGGCATTTCTGTCACAAGATATAGAGGTTTGAAGTTTGAATTCCTTAGAAGATTAATGGCGGATATATACTTGGATGTGGACAAAAACAATTTATCTTATAGAGCTTATTCACCGAACCAAAAATGTGCCATTTCTTTTCTTAAAAAACCTCCCAACATAATCCAATATAGAGTACGGCATTCAAATGATTTACAATTTTAGGGTTCCGGTTCTTTTGAAATTGCATGAAAGGCAAAAAAGCAGGTGCTCTTTTCTTTCCAATCGGAGCAAATGTTTGTAATTACGTCTTACCATGGGGGATTATATATTATTCTCTCCTTCTAAAACAGTGTAATCTAGGGTATATCAATATATAAACTTACTGACCTCTTTGAACAATAATGGATATAATTGATGACACTCTTTTCTTTGAAATAAATATGAAATATATGGATATATAAATCATGATGGATTACGTCAAAGTCTGTGTATTGAGAGTAATTAGTGGAAGGGGACTGGTAGAAACATATCATTATAATTATTTATCCATGGAAATCTTTTAAATATACACAAACATAAAATATATAAATATATATGATGGATAATGCTATAGTCTGTGTAATAAGAGTGATCTGGGAGGGGTTGTAATAATCATGAGGATTATGTAAAGTGGCATATGTAGGGTCATAACATGGCTGGGGGTGGGGCAAGGAGGATATAAAATAAGTGATAACTGGAGTAAGATGGGAATTTTACATGCAAATAAATCTGAAATATAAAACAATAGTAACAGTGAACACTAAAAAAAATTGTCAATCAAAAAAAGTTTTAACTTCTTAACCATTCATTACAATTTCTTTCACATTATGGCAAAATTATATAAAAGAGAAGGAACAGATTGACAAAATTTTGGGTAAAAATGCAGTATTATGATTACCAGTACCGGTATATAAGATTTACGAAGTCAAGTATGCTTTTGTGCAGGAAGAAAAAACTTGATAACTTACACAATCTACATTACACAAATGTGTGTAAGAACTTGTTCCTTTGTAGGCTGTATACATTCAACTGCTTGCAACCTGCGTAATCCAAACTACAAGAAATGAACACACAATCCTAATATTTCTTTAGAATTTGATTAAATATCATTTGGAAAATCTTGTGGCTTGCTCAATGTGCTTCATCTTAGTACACAAGCTCTGACGCTTCAACCTCAAATACTTACGCTCCTACTTTGACGACCACAGGTGGTGGTGGTCGATGACTATCAGGGATGAAGTCAGGCTTCTGTTCTCCGCTCACTCTATCCTTGTTCTGAGGAACAGGAGGATGCCCATAGCTACTCCTCCTGGCATCTGTTCCTGCCTGTTGCCGTGATGACGGACCACGCCCTTCAATATTACTATAATTAGATCTTACGGATCTATTGCTACTCCTTGCTCCTTGACCGAGTTTGTCAAGTTCATTGAGGAGTTCACTGACGGCTAGGATGTCAACCTGCGAATGCAAGCGTCCACCGGTAGCGGGATGCAGTCCATTGCGGAAGGCAGGTTGCTGACCACTGGAGTTTATGTTAGAATTGTAGCTGTTTTGTTGCTGTGGCCCACCGTTTGAAACTTGTAAATGTTTGACAGACCCATCAGACCTATGGGGCACAGATTTGTCACTTTGTGAAGAATTTTGTTTGTTGCCCGAATGATGGGAGCGAGGGAAGGGTTTTTGATGAGTGGTAGAGGAAGCTGATGGTGGTGGTAGCACGGAAGATTTGGGATGGTTGTTGTTTGTGGTAGCATTGTTGTTAGCAATGTTTGACGATGGATGTTGCGGCTGAGAGGCTGATCGATGCTGCATGGATGGATGAGGTGGTTGCTGGGTGTGTCCGTGGTAGGCATTGCTAGGTTGGCTGGGGTTATTTCTGAGGGGAGGAGGGACATTTGTTTGGATGGGTCTCGGCTGCAACCTAGCAAAGAGTTGAGGAGGAAGGGAGAGCAGAACAGAATGATGAACAGATGAAAAATGAATGGAAAGGCATGCGATGGTATGGATGCTAAACAAATACTATATTTGTATGTCTATAGTTGAGAAAAGAGAAGAATACACAATAGATGGATCATGTTCGAAGCACAGATTCAATCAGGAGAGGCAGAAAAGAATGGACAAGGGAAAGATAATGATTAAATGTTAGTATTACTGTCTGAACATTCACCTTATAAAATCAGCATTCTATCATTCCAATGCAGTATACATGTATGTGGTTATACAATAAAAGAATATGAAGCATATTTGGGGTATATAAGAAATGTAAGTTCACATGCACTGGATTAGATATAATTGCTGTTATGCATGACTGCCCATCTATTACCTCTCCATATTTTGGTCTACCAGGAAGCACTACTTTAACAAGATATCACTCTTTTTGAGTATTCCCTTGTTATTTTCTGAGCTGTAACAGAAGAAACAATGAAATCAGTAACATACTGTATACATGTGTGCCAATATCAAGAATGGAATGGAATTGATATAAAAAAGGCTTTCCAACCTTACAAAATCATAATCTGGCAAAATTAAATCTTGGTGAAATTTGTTCGCATTGAATTCCTTATTTTGAGAGAGTGCAACAATATCACTTTCATTCATCATCTGTAACGATTTCAGAAAAACTTTCTTTTCTTAACAATCACTATATTCACTGATTCATAATTCTTAAGAGAGGAAAAGCAAGTACTTGGGTTTCTCAACTAAAGTGACTCTAGATCACAATGTTGTAGCTGCAAGATTTTATTATCATCAAGTTGAGTCCTAAATTTATATGTCTTACTATTCATAAAAATTTGGAATCAAGATTTACAAATAAAGTGAAGAGATGTTTGGTACTGCAGAATCAGAGAATGGCGTTGAAAATAGGCATACTGAAGCTGTTCATGTTGCACTCATCAGAGTAAACTGCCAGAATGAACAGATTTTGGCTTTCTGTTCATTCTTGCAGTTTACTCTGATGAGTGCAAGACAGAAAGCTTTAGTATGCCTCTTTTCAATGCCAGTCTACAAATAAATTCCTGAATATTCCCAATAATGAAAATATTGAAGAAGCTTTGAATATTACCTTGTGGTATATGTAGTAGGCTCTTCCTGTTCAAAGCCAGAGTCTTCTCTGGTGTGATGTATGCTGGGCCTGCCAGAGGATGCAGGATTGGTTCTGATAGGGTTGCCATTGGCAATGGGAGCATGGGAAGACGTGTAACCAGGGGGTGGGGCATATATGGGGGTGGGCGCCTGGTCCCTAGGATATTGCGTTGACCCTGCTGATGATGCTGGCTCCGAATGAGGCACAGATGGTTGTTTATGCTGAAAGATGAAAAGAAATTGAGTATGATTGTCAGCAAGATAACCAAGAAAACATTTATCATGTGAATTTTTTTTCATTTATAACAAAACCTCTTTTCAAAGACTTTTTAGATTTTCCTCCATCATTAAAAAAAAAAAAGAAGGTATATGCACAATGAACCACAGGATAACATTCAATATTTTCCTACCTATAGGGTTAATAATTGTTTGTATACCCCATTATACAAATCTATTGATTTTTCATTTGTCCTCATTCAAAATAAATGATAAAGAACAGCAAAAAAAGATGATTTCTACTTTACTTCAGAAAGTCAAGGTATAAAAATATGATTTGGGACTATACAAACAACAAGAATTTTAATGTACTTACTTTTTGTTGTTGGTTTATTGCACTGTCATACTGGTCTGCTTCAGATTGTTGTTGATGACTAAACATTCCTTGTCCTCTTTGGGCAAGAAGATAACTGGGTACATCATCACCTCCTCTACTGACGTCTGGCCTTGGGGGCCTTCCATTGTTATTCATCTGGATATTACATAAAACATATATCTTGCTCTTTGGTCCTTCGCACTGAAAATTACTTCTGCAACATGATCTATTACTGTTTTTTTTTTTAATTGAAAAATTTAATAACAAATTTTGTGTTACTTAACACCAGTAAAGAACCCAATATTGCAAGGTCTGGATTAAAAAGCACTCAATACTGTAAGTCTCTACTGAAATCATTTACAAAGCTGTAACTAGATCAGTCATTAGTTTCAATTTATGCCAACAAAGACTGTCCACTAAAGTGATTTTATATCATTTAGGATGGCAGTAGTGTTCAATCAATTCGTACAAAACACAGAACTACATTGTTTAAATAAAATTTCAGTTACAGTCTAATTTTCCTTTGCCTATACATGGGGAGGAATTTATTGAATATTGTGTTGAAATTGGTATTTATTGCAGTACTAGTTTAGAAGGATTTCACTCATGTTGGATCATACCTGGTCTTGCTTTCTATGTCTCCTGCTGTTACGCTGGTCATCACTCTCGTATGTTGATGTCGGTCTCGTTGGACGTCCTTGACCTCCAGCGCCTGACTGGACAAGGTCAAAGGGCATGGAGTATCTGTTCTGACGGCTTCTGTGAGTACCAGGATCTGTCTTGCGGGTGGCTGTAGAGCGTACACTGCCCTGAGCTGAATGCATACTCTCCGTTCTATGGCACAGAAAAAATAGACAAATTGTAAGAGTAATGATAATACAAGTACCAAGTCACCACATTGGCAACACAAATGAACCATTTACAACATGCAATGATAATGATGTGTGGGATGAATGGCATGTGGAGTCAGGTGCAATTTTTCTGGTAGGGCTTAGTATAGGTTCCCTGGATTCCATGACACCAGAGATGTCATATTATTTGTTTTTTTATAAATTGATTCTGAAAATCAATTAAGTTTTATAGAAATGAGTCCATGTTATTTTTGCACTGCAATTGTCATTTATTGTTCTTGAAATGTTCTTGAGCTCTAACTCTGGACCGCATTTCATCTTCCAGATGGTGCCATCATGCAAGTCTGCAGAATAAAATTCTCCCCAAAATATGATGTGCTAGACACATAGTTTCACTATGTTCAAATTATGTGCAAAGTATTTGATAAAAATACACCAGTGCATGAGTTTGATATTGTATAAACAAGAAGAAGAGCTTACTCATCAGGGAAGTCTCCTCTACTTCTCCTGTAGGCTTGACTGGAAGGACGAGATCTCTGACGGGTTGGAGAATGGGACACTCTGATAGCAACACCATCATCAGTACTGTTGAACAAAGAAATGGGAGAGAGACTTAAAGTGAGGCAGAGAGATAGATTGATAGAGAGAGAAAGAGAGAGAGAGGGTGTGAGAGAGATAGAGAGAGAAAGATAGAGAGAGGAAGAGAGAGGAAGGAGGGGGGGGGGGGGGGGGGGAGAGAAATAGAAAGGTAGAAAGATAGGAAAGACATAGGGATGAGACAAATTAAGAAGGAAATAGAGAAAATTAGTAGGTTACAGATCTTGAAATAACAAAGTCTTGTCATTCCCAAAGGAGAATAGTGTTAAATAAAAAGGGGGAACACATAATTGTCTATTAAGACACATGCCGTCTTACAGCCATTAAAGAATACCGATTATAAATATAATCACAGGACCACAAAAAGTTTTCATGAAATCCTTGACCCTAATTACCTTTAATTTCAGTATTGGGTGGTACAATATTCCCTTGGCCTGTAGTGACAATTAGACACAATTTTTTTTTTCCCCCTTCAGTTTTCATAGAGTAATCTTCTCAAAAATCAATTAGCACATATAGACTGTATTCACTTTTGTAATATGAACCCTTCTACAGGTAAAAATCCTTGAAGCTTGGACAATGTTTTCCATGCCTTATCCAAGTCTGCCTGTACTCACACTACTTTGGTGTATGGTATATCCAATGGATCTGTCTCTGTAACTGGTTCTTGAAGACCAAGCTGGATATGTTTCCTCAGCTCAGTAGAAGCTTTGATGTCTGCCAGTTGTCTGTTGTAAGAAAGAAATTCAACATTTATTGGTATGTTAAAAATATTCCTTTTAGTGCAGACACTTAGCAAAACAGGGGCTTTCAATGAAATAATTAGAGAGTTTTCCAGTCAAAAGAGCCATTATTTGGCTTCAATTTTACGATTCTCTGTCCTCCTCCTATTTTGTTTAAAGATGGTAGACATCAAATTTTGTCCTGTGGCAAGTGGCAAAATATGATATGGTTTTTAACAATCAGTTTTACTTGAACCATTACTTGGCTTAAAATTTCACATCTTTCTCTCTGTGCTATTCATCCAAATGTCTCTGAATAGAAGGATGTGCAAATCAATATCTAAACCAGTTCCATACAAGTGACTCTATATTCCAATGAGATCATCTAAAACCCATCTAAGTCTAATTTGACTTACCTTCTCTCTTTGTACCACCTGTATCCCTCAGGTGTCTCTTGACATGCGTAGCTGTAAACAGAGAAAAATACGTGAAACAATAAATGATTGAAAACTTGAAATTAACCCCTACCATGCCATGGGCGGCAAATCTCGTCCAAAAACTTGAGTGTTGAACATTTTGTTTAGGTTCAGAATATCTTGAAAATTCTTCCTCATACAGAAACCTGTTTTGTCAATATAAAGTTTATTCCTATGCAATATATCTTTGCCCAGTTTGCTCAAGAAATGAAGCATTGACGGTTAATATTGAACTCTTGAAAGCTCATTTTTGACAATTGATCGAAATGCTGGTGGCATGGAAGGGGTTAATTCAGATCTCTGAGCCAAGTTCCAGGAAGGAAAGGATGTTCTATAAATCAAGAACATTAAAAATTAAAATTAACATCAGACTTTTTTTCTTCAACAATGAGGATGCAGTTCAAAAGAATGTGACATACATTTAATCTTGCATAACTCAAAGTTGCATAAGTCGAACTTTCCTTAAGTCGAATCAATTTTTTGGACCAAACTATGCAAAACATGTGTTATTTACATTTCCTAAGTCCCATTTTGCATAAGCAGAACTATTTCTTGTGGTCCCAACAGATTCCACTTATGCAAAGTTAACTGTATTTCTGTAGTGCTGTTCCTTGAACTCTTGAAAGTCAGCCAGTCAGCTGGAGCAAATTCTCCAAAATAAGAAAGAGAAATTCCTGAAAACATACATTTTAAAATGAACATGCACAACACAAATATAAAGACATTACATTTACATGTTGAAACTTTTTAAAATGTGGCTGTAGTGTCTTTTTAGTCTGATTTGTAAAGTATATCTTGGAGGGAGACATTTAAAATCAAACTTTGCATACAATGAAATGAAATTTGAACTTGGCAGTTACATGTACCAATGAATTTTGATCAATCAAAACACACTTTCACCCTTTCACGACCCTTCCCCTTGATCTCCATTTGAAATTGGATGGAAATAATCAAGAAAAGTATTATAAAGACATATTTTCAACTTTGATATCTGGCAGGGAAAATTCTTTTTGAAATCAAATTGAACACCCCAGATTAGATTACAGGTTTAAAACCTTGAATATGAGTATATTTTCTATCAAGAACAAGCCACCCTCCCCCTGCTTCTTTCTCCTTATTAAATCTTTGAGTTATTACATACCCTTAGGCAAGAATAGCAAGAAAATATATCCCATTTCAACCAAGAGTTCTCTATGCCCTCTCCAATTACTCCCTATGCCCTCCAAGGACCCTATGTTAAATCCTATAACAATCACCCCTATAGCCCTCCTGCTCTCTACCTAGTCTGTCCTGAGAAACCTTTTTAACAAATCATTTATATTAATAATAAAATAACTGGCTGTATTTCATTTTAAAATAAGTGTAGAATGAATTTTTCAGACATAATGAAACACGCTCTTCAACAACATCTGGATATTTTAATTACGACTACATTATGTAACATGGTAATTTGATGCAAATCCAGGAAAATTTGCTACCTGGGGCACTTTTGCCAACCTGTTATGAATCATCTAATGAGTACGAGACCAAAAAAGGCCAACTATCATCTCCGTCCATAAGACCTACAATGTAGCACATGCCGTTGGTATAAGTTATAAAACTTTAATTCTGATATGACATGTGGAAGTTAATTCTTTAAAAGGCACTTGCACCGTTTCAATATTGAGAAATTTACATTATGTACTGGAGATGTTCATCTTGATAAACCCTACAACTTGTGTTTCTAAGATAACGTTAAGCCTGCAAACTTTACCTTAATTTTTTCACACAAGCTATTTAAATGTGTCCTACCCCACACTAACTGAATATCAAGTAGAGTCTTCAATGTAAGACTAATCTCTAACCAGGTATGGGCCAGGTAAAAGCTATGTTCCCACTTGTACAATATACAAGAATGCAAAGACACTTAAGTGTCTACTGTCTATCATACAGTGATATTAACGTCCACATATACTTTAGTCAAAAGCAAGGTTTTCATTGTAAAACCTAAACACTTCCAATCAGAGCAATTAAACACTTAAATTAAAAAAAAGATGATACAAATCATTTCATATGATGTGCTTAAATAACCTATTGACATATATTTACAAAATAAGACTGTGAGGAGGTAAATATGAACCAACCCATGAAGAAATAAAGTTGTGATGTTAATTCACTTGAACCTTTTAGCTTCAGACCAGAACAAGCAGAGCAGAGAAAAACAGAGAAAAATAGAGATAGAGAGAGATGGAGAGAGAGAGAGAGAAAATGAAAAAAAAAAAGTGTATTGACACTGATCTCCAGGGATTTCCAGCCCATTTACCCAAGGATCTCTCCTAAAATGCCCCAAATTATTTCCAAATCCGAAAATGCTTTGCCTTAATACCGCCTGTGCCACCTTGGAACGTGGGAGGGGGAGAATTTGAATGATTGCGTGCTAGCGCCTCCTCCCTTCTCCTTTTCACTTCATAAACCTGACGTATGATGATAAGATGCAGTGAGACAGAGGAGAAAAATACACGGTCTGTGGAGGATCACCAGAAAAATAGCAAGCGAGCAAAATAAATAGGTCTAAATCAAACTGATGTCTTTTTCTGGAATAGACTACAGGTGTTGCAGACTGTTCATTTACTGAAGGGAGTTGGGAAAATGATATAACAAAACTAAGAAAGAATGAACTTTCCAAATTTTGAGCTTCTGTCTCCCATATATAAATCCCTTTCCTCCCTCGACTTTCGATCCATTTTCAAACCTGTATACTGAGATGAAGAAACTGTACTTTGTCCTTGTTTTTGAAAATGAATTTCACACTTTACAGAGCAATGATCAAAGAGGAACAGATATTACAGTTACTGAATGAAATGGCAACCATACCATACACAAACCAACAACAAAAGTGTATAAAATCCCAGCATCATGACTTTACTTATCTTTTGCTGATTAAGTAGGACAATAATCTTGTGGCTGTAAATAGCCATGAATTGAATTACTTCATTTTCGTTCGATTCTGTTGCTTATTTGTCACATTATAGGCAAGGGTATTATTCAAGGAATAGGCATCAGTTTAGGGTTTTAAGTTGGACAGAGTAAGAAATCGGTTCAAATGTTAATATGTCATATCACATCTATAAACATGTGCACTGTCAATTAAACGCCCTCATTCAATTAATTCACACCACACTGGCTCTCCACTGGTTCAGGTATTCTTACCCATTCTTAAGATTCTTGACAACTGCTTCTCCTGGCTCTCTCACTTCCCCTCGACTCTGTTCTAACTCTCCCGTCTGAATGGCATTCCACTGAGACTCGGACTCCACCATGTGATCACGTGACCTTGATCTAAACCAATCATAAGACAGCAACTGATATATTTAGTCAGAGTATATATTTCTTAAATTAACCACTAATATTGGTAAAAGGATTTTTTTTTTTTTGTAAAAAGATGATGAAGTTTTAAAATGAGAATTGAAGAATTGATTGTAAAGCACAAAATTTAATAAAAGCAACAATTCACAATAAAAATCAAGTGAGATGGCCTTTTCTTGGATCAAAATCTAATCTTAAAGCTTGCTGAAATGAATATTGCCATCTTCAAATAAATGGATCCTGCAGAATCGATTTGAAAAATATCAGCATTACCCAAGTAGTTCAAGACACTGAAACAAGATACAAAACAGAAGTAAATATGTGGTTTTAGTAGACTAGTCAATGCACTTGCATATTAAGGTTCTGGGTATACATTTATTCCAAGTTTTTCCTTCAATGCTTGTTAATTATTAACCGTTTGAATGTCACATACAGTTTTGGGGGATGATTATATTTCTTCAGGTGGTTCAAATGATATACAATCTTGTTTTATGATTGGTCCTATTTAAATCTCTACCCTTTAACATACCACACACACATGTTTTGAGTTTTGTAATGATCTTATCATGTAAAATGTCATTGAACTTCAAAAAGTATGTCAGAATTTTCTCACAGTTCTTTAGGCAAGTGTTGCCATCTGCCATGAACCAATATCTCCTGCAGAAATGACTTACAGATATTCTTTTTTATGTACTATACACAAATATCATTCCATGCCCCAACAGTTAATATGCACATAGTTATCTACTTTTTTTTTTTTTGCAAGAGATCTCAATCATAAACTGATATTAGATGTGCACTTTCAGATACTGTTCTCATACAGCCTTCATGTAAATATTTTATTTTTTCCCTGATCAGCATAACCACAAATTACCCCCTTCTCTGAAAAAAATATATATGATTTACAAAACTGCCTACCAAAACAGGTTACTACTGACAACTAGAAAGCATGTAAGAGACCAACTTTTTCATATCCATAACCAATCTACATGTAATCTATCCATCTGATCTATGTAACTACAAGAATTGTGAATAATGTGAGGTAATCCATTGGTCGACATGAACTGAATGATATACATAATGAGGGAAGGTTGGGGAGGGGAAATTGAATGACTGCATGTGTGTGTGTGTGTGTGTGGAGGTGCCGTGGTCCAGTAGTTTAAGGGCTTGACTGGAGATGCGAAGATTGGGCGTTCGATCCCCGGCACGGCACTTATGCCCTTGAGCAAGACATTTTATCTACATTGCTCTTTTATCGTAAATCAAATAAATGAAGTGCTAAAGGCATATTGATACCAGCGTGTGCATGTGCGATATTATTTAAAAAAAAAAAAAAAGTGTGTGTGTGTGTGTGTGTGTGTGTGTGTGTGTGCATCAACAGAAAATCATTTTCTTAGTTAAATATGTACATGTAGCAGTAACACATAACTTTAAACAAAATAATAAAAACTAATAGTGATGTATAATTGAGTGCACATTTTAAAAAATAGAAATTCAAATAATGATATGAATGGACCAGGGACCATACTCTGAAAACTGTGTTATCTTTTATAATGGTGAAAATAATTGTCATAACAAACTGAAATTGCATGCAATAAACACTTATCATTGGTGTTTGCACAGGCGTCTTTGAACTATATGCACGCAATAAACACTTATTATTATCCAGCTTTGCACAGACATTAACCAATTATTTGTCCTAATTTTGATTTGTTATGACAACTAATAATCCTTTGCTAACATAAAAGATAACAAGGTCTTCAGAATACCCCCAAGGTTTTATGACTGTTACAATCACAGTTATAAAAGCATCCAAGTTCTTAGCAATGAATAGTTTTGAAACATGGTAACAATAGAACTCTACCCTCACTCCATCTTCTATCTCTCCTCTCCCTACCAACCAAAGAATGTTATCTGTGCTTTTATTTTTTTTACAACAGCACATGAAGTCAAAGGTGCTATTACATGAAAATGAATTCCATATGATGCAAAGTGCAAACACATCACAGTGTTCAGGTGGTGCCGACATAGCTAGCACGTACATGCGCACCTGTCTTTAATTTGGGCTCACCAGCAGAGGCAGTAAACTTGGATGTGTTAATGGGCTTATGGTATGCAAAATGCAGGAAGGTATTCATTTGTATAACATATTTATTTTGAATCCTTCTGTTTCTTTCTCTCTTTGGCTCTGTATCCCACTTTTTCTATCTCATTTTCACCCCTCCTAGCGGTTTCATTTGTAGAAAAACTGATTGAATCACATTTTATCAAATCTGCTTTCATATCTGAATTTCTTTTAAAAATGTGCTTTATTTGGGTGGAATGCTTTTGAAAATAAGCAGGATAGTCATGGTAAAAGTGGTGAGTACGGTAAAGTATAAAACCTGTTAAAAGTAAAGGAATGAAAATTCCCCAGGGATGTAAGTGAGAGAGCTATGCACCCACTCCCCTTCTTCCACCAACAGAAATAGGAATCTCTTTCTACTCTATAGGATTCATAGTTTTCCCTATCCTCTAACAGTGAACAAATTAAAACTAAATATTCCACTGGAAGATCATTAGCTGTTGATATCTTAGGCTATACAATCAGTTTTCAGCAATAAAATACTTTAAATTAAGTTATATTTTATTTTAAAGAACTGTAGTTAGGATGATGATGAAAAAGGACAATGACATCTTGGGGAAAATCATATTCCAAATGATAGGACATCATTGTAAGGGTTAAAGTTCAAAGAGTGTTAAGGTACTTGGGGAATCAGAAGTCAATCATTACCCAAACACAGTAAATCTGATCTAGCGTTTACTCTCAATCATTGTCAATTTCTACTTTCTTCATTGAACAGGTGGAACAGAAGAAAAGGGAAGAAGAAGGAAGAATATAGAGAATTTGGTACCCCTAATCCCTTCCAACTATATCTTCACCCAAACTCCCACAAGCATAACCTATTGTTTTAAATAATATCACAGATGGCAATTCCATAACTAGAGCAATAGCTGTTCAACTTCCAGTTAATGCTAGATGCCCTGGGATCTTAAATCACCAAATCCTTGCTGGTCTGTTCTTCCCAATCACCCACAATTGATAATTTCTTCATCCCCCCCTCTCTGGACTGGTATCAGATCATCACATGTTAAATATTCAGACATCTGATTGATGAAGTTGGGATGCAGGTTTAGATGACAAATTGGTAGATTCATAAAAACAGAGGCAGCCTAGATCATTCATCTTCATTAATATTTCATATGAAAATTAAGGACAGGGCATAAGGTTATGACCCCTCAAAGAGGATCATGTACACACAAGCTATAAAAGTTTGCAACCGTACGTGCTTGGCACCGTGCCCAAGCCCACCTCCCTCACTCACTCTCGCAAACGAGGTACTCTTTCGTAATCGTTAACATGTATATAGAGGTTGTGCACCACTCCAGATTGCGCTATCTTTACATCAAGGTGCCAATGGCTATGTGACTAGGCCTGTTTTGGGGGTTGGAACTTGCCATTTTTGGTGGCTCTGTAATTTACCCCCTGGTAGATAGAGGTGTCACATCCACATGTGCCCTAATACATCTCCCCATTTCTGTTCCACTGAAGCCATTTTATCTATTTTATTGTTGTTGGCATATGGGGATTTTAAACTACTGGGTAATCTTGATGCAAACATGTATAAACTCTTTGTGAAAGTAGTAGATCTACCGGCAAGAACTAAAAAGGAAATAAAACAATGAATAGTGGTAATTTCGCAGATAAGAGTTAGATCCTTGCAAAAGTCAAATGTAATCAGGAAAAAAAAAGAAGAATTAACACATCAACATACATGTAACTATTTCCCCAAGATGTGAATTTAAATTGTCAAGAGTATTAGCAGCCAAATTTAATGCTTCTTCAAACAATTCATACTTCATTACTTTCTTTCTTTCTTTTGGGGGAGGGGGGGAGGGAGCTCTACAGCATTACAACAATGAAAAATAACTCAATGAAAGGTAGAATATGCACTTTTATAACTGAAAGAAATCAAGAAAGAGACAAACAAAAAAGCGAACCTGAGTTGTGCACCTGATTACATCACTTGTATTTTCATAGAAAAGGATTTGAAACTTACCTTCTGCGATGCCTGCCCTCACCATCACTTCCACTGCTATCTCGTGACCTAGATAAAAAGAAACAAAATACAACAAGTAAGTAGGAGGAAGCATTTGTTACAATTACTTATCAAATCAAAGTGATATGTAATCCCAACCAGAGTAGCATGTTTCTAAATATTTAGCCCCTTAGGGGATAATTTCAAAACAGCTACTGTAGAGTCTCTTAAAGGCATAAAGCAGTTGCAGCAGGCACTTGTTGAGTGCAGGTAGCTAATTGTTCATACTCTGAACTGTCCACATACTATGTTTCTACATGTCCATGGCCCGTTGCATAAAACTTACCATTAACGGTAACTTTGCCATCAATGGTAACTCCCATGGAAACCTTGATTTTGATTGGCTGTTGGGTGATGTTACCATGGTAGTTACCATTGATAGCAGAGTTACCATTAATGGTAAGTTTTATGCAACGGGCCCCATATGCCATAAGTTTCTATCTTTTCCAAATTTGTCTTTCGTTCATTCACTCACTTTCTCCTTCTTCTTCTCCTCCGATGACTCGTCTCATCTCCGCTAGCCTCTGATCCTGTCAATGACCGTCGGTATCTGGAGAGATGAAAAACATTCAGATTTCATTTACTTTGGATCGTACAAAGGAAGAAATTTAGTCCCTCTTCATATTAAAATGTAGAAATATAAAGACAAAATGATTAAAAGTAAGCCATATGTTAATACAGTAACAGATATATGTACATTTATGGTAAATTTTCTACCATTACTCACAAAAGAAGACATAGATTGAATACCATCTTGAACTCTCTTCTCTACTCCAAGGAGTTTTATTTCAGTAATTCATATCAACTGCATAAATACGTCACTCTGTGTGATAAATGGATGATTTCTTAAGAACATTTACCTGTATTTTCTGGAGCTAATAGACTCTGTCTCGCTGCCTGATCTGTCACCATGGTGATGTCTCCTCCTGGTAGTACCCGGTGATGAGGATCTAGAATGAGGCCGTCTGGACTTGTGTGCACTTCTTGTTGTCACAGGTGACTCACCTCTCTGTGTATACAAACCCCTGTATGACATGGAAAGGAAAATCAATGAACATTTGTCTTCCTTTTGTCAGCTCCCAGTGTTATATAGAGACATGTCTTGATCGAGGGATGTTTCTCTTTGTCTGTACATACTAATATTTATCATGAGATCTAAAATCAATGAAAATTGCATGCTACAGACCCTCTTGCTTAGGGTGAACAAAATGAGCTAATAGAAACGGAAACTAATATCATACTTACTCAGTTGAGCAAGCAAAAAAATAGTGATAACTTTCGACAGAAAAAAGGCTAAATGTATAATGGTGCTCAAGGAAGGGTTGTACAAATATCTTTTTGGGGGAAAATGTGATTCCTGAACTGGTATTAATATTAATTGCCTCCTCCTCATCATCATCATCCATCATCATCATTGCCATCCTTACCTATCAGAAAGAGCTCCATCTGCATCATCCCAAGGCACAGATCTAATACTAATACCAGAGGTTGGGCTCTCCCGACCACTTAGCTGACTGTGTGTCCTTGTATGAGAAAAAACAAAAACAAAAACAATTAGCAATTTTTTAAACAGATTTCGAGAGTTTCATTGACACATCTAGGATGAACATTCCAAAGTGACAGTGGACATTTTTTGGTGTCATGAGCGTTTTTGACCGAGACTAGCAATTGCTGTAACCTGCCGTGAATTGCATGCCTACAAGAAGAAAGCAAAGGGCTCTGAATTAATGGCTGACAGTTGGACTTCAGGGAAGAAACTAATGTATAAATTATGTCAAGGTGCCTCCTTGGACACATACTAGGCATCAAGTTCATGTTACGTCTTCAGAAGCTCTTGGATTAAAGGATTACAACGACAACATCACTGACATCTGCACTAAGCCTTGTTCATAAATGATGAGGTAAACGGCCTAAAAAAACTGCTGCTACAAAATAAAGACAAATAAACATGTAACTGAAAGGTAGGGGGGGGGGAGTGAAACAAAGTAACTCATAACAAAAGCCCCTATGTATACCTGTCTCTGTATGTTGAGATACACAAATGTGAAGTGCACTGGGCTTAAACAACGTATATCAATTTGTGTTGATGCAGCAGTTTTTGAGGAGGTTTACTATATCATATGGGAACAAGGCTCAAGGATTCCAAGAACTCACCTTCTAACCGGTTCAGGAGCTACTGTCTTAGTGACCCTCCCTGGTTGCATCATTATCCCATCCGCCTCCTCCATACCTGGTGAACCATTCATCATCATGGAGGAGTGATTGACGTAAAGGCTCTCATCAGCATCATTACCAGACACTCTCCTGAGGTAGCGTCGGCTGGGTACCCTCTGGACGTGGGGCTCGGGACGTCTCAGCCTCATCGAGTTCTGCAACGCCTCCTCCTGGGTGCGGAAACTATGAAAAGAGAGAATGTTCCACAGGTATTGCTTCACTTAACCTGATGAATATTAAGTTAACTCATCCTGTCTAAGGAAAATGTGTGTTGAACAAAAGCCAAATCATATCCCAAAAGTTAAGATGGATTCCAACCACAATGAAAACTTCTCAACTACTTTATCTTGAGAACTTGCAGGGATTACTCCTGTAATTTACCAATATCTTGATCAGTCAAGTCAGATTGCGTACTTTCTTTAGTTAGAATTTTCATCTGGTTGCTATTAGAAACAGGAAGTGCCATAAGTCTTTTCAAAGCCGAAGTAAACCATCAGATTGGTTATGAGAGTTCTTTTGTCATCTGATGTCATCTGCTCGTTTCTTCTAGTTAATATCCAATATCACTTTTTTCTAAATATGATTGGGACTGCTCTGAAAAGTTCAAACTATAAATACCTGTATCTGCTGCTATTGCTCTTGAGTGACTTTGTGAGGGTTCCATTGCGTTCAAGCATTGATGGTCTTAGCCTGAAGAACATATGTTGCTCTATATAACACTGGAATAGATGCTTGCAGGATGAATGGGATGGAAGCATCCAAGAATACTCCTGAAAAAACACCAAAAGTATACCAAGAATAATGTCATTAAGCATTGCATCAGTACACACATGCATGACATTTTATAAAAGACTGATGGGACTGGGGTGGAGGTTAAGTGAGAACATGGGGTAAGATTGTCCCCTGGACATGGTCATGTCCATATGCATACAGTAATAGTTGCTTTAATGACCAACAGTGTTCTAAATCTTATAGGTTTATTTTAAGTAAAGATGTAGCTGCTAAATAAACTGATCACGTCAATATTTCTAGAATGAAATCTGTTTGAATTGTATGGCTAACTTTGTGAAAAACATTTCAAATTAGAAAATGATTTCCCTGTTATGCTTACATCACAATGTCATAAAACAACCTCCCATTTCTCAATATCTAGGAAGTAATACACAGAGGCATTTACGTACAATGTTACAATAAAAATATGGAAAAACAACCTCCAAATAAATATAAAAAGTTATGTGGGCAAAAGAGTAAATTGCTGAATCATATTTATGAAGAGGTATAAGTATTTAATGGAAAAATTATTTTAAAAGGAAATTGGAAGAGTGTACATGTTACGTACATGTATACGGTATGTCAATTCAAACCACGGGGTCCTACATGTATACACATACAAAATTGTTTCTATTTTGTGCAGGGGCTGATCCTGATAACCCTTCTTTTTATACGTCAGTTTTTTGGAAACTGGACCCACCCCCCTTGTACAAAATCCTGGATCGGTTCCTGTTGTGATCTCATCTTCAAAGTTCAGATTCTCTTATTATATCCATAACATCCTATTACCATTAACAGAGATCAGTGAAACCTAATACGTGTTGTTAGAGCAGTTTAATGGCTTACGATAACAGAAGGGAAACCCCAGGAGTCTAAGGACAGCTCTTTGTAAAAACATTGCCGGAGCCGACAGCTTCGGAATGCTAAAATGTACAAATTTTGTGTTAATCCGAGAGCAAAGTCTGGCATTGGATTAAAGAGAAAACAAGAGCCTGAGGTAAAGAGGAGATCTTTAAAAAGTTCGGCCTCATACCCTCTGCATTAGTGCTGTTTTGTACATCGTAGCAGGTACAGATTTCAGGGGGATGACCGGTCCCTACCCCCTCCCTCTGTTTAAACCAAAAATTACCAAGAGAAATATGAGAACCTTTTCTTTTTTGCTTGTCATAGAATTTTAGGAGGTGTGCCTCTTACTCTTATCTGAAAATTGTGGCTCAACCCACGTTCAAACCAAAAAGAAGTTTTGAGGATTGAGATTATTGGAAAAAGGAGAACCCAAACTTTACTGAAAATCAGATATTTGAAAAATTAAAAAAACTGATAGATAGTAAAATAATTTTCCATGGGTAATGTAGAAGTCCTTTTCATTAAATGGATGAAAAGATGTTAATTCTGTCACAAAAATTTTACCTGGTACAAAATCCCCAAACCCCAACATTGCTTTAAGACACTGATCAAGTAGAGTGCCTACAGGTTTCACATAACATTTTTTTGATCATGGACACCACAGCTTTTAAGTGTTGGGCATGTTGCATATGTTGCATTAGAACAACATTCATGTTTTCCTACCACCTGGTCTGATGTTTACTGAGTCAATAAGAGGGTGATGTGAAACTGGAAAGTATGGATGCTGAGATAATGCAAGGCAGAGAACCTGGGTTTGGCAAATTTGTGGCTGAGATGAGAATTTTGCTTCCATGTATGCCGAGTTGGATTGTTCTTGAGAGAGAGAGAGAGAGAGAGAGAGAGAGAGAGAGAGAGAGAGAGAGAGAGAGAGAGAGAGAGAGAGGTAGAGGTATGGGCAAAAGAAACATAGAAACAGACACAAAAACATAGACAGAAAGATAAACAGAGACAGATGCAGACAGATGGACAAAGATATAGACAGAGAGAGGGAGAGTAACAAAAAGATCTAAATATCAAGATAGAGGAAAGGGAGAGAGGGAAGGGAGAAGAGAGAGAGAGAGAGAGAGAGAGAGAGAGAGAGAGAGAGAGAGGGGGGACATGGGCAAAAGAAACAGAAACAGACACAGACACAGAAACATAGACAAAAAGATAAACAGAGACAGATGCAGACAGATGGACAAAGATACAGATAGAGAGAGGTAGAGTAACAAAAAGATCTAAATATTGAGATAGAGAAGAGAGAGAGAGGGAAGGAAGAAAAGAGAGAAAGAGAGAGGGAGGGGGAGAAAAGGGATGGGAGAATAGAGAGCAACGGAAAGAGGGTGTGAGAGAGAGAGAGAGAGCAGAGCAGAGGAAGAGACAGAGAGAGAGAGAGAGAGAGAGAGAGAGAGGGAGAGGAGAGAGAAAGAAAGAATGAGACAGTTACATTTCCCTGTTTCAACAGTGTTAGCCCTCATAACTTTAGTAGAAATACATGTTTGTTTGATTTCTCAAAAATTTAACTACCACCAAGTTCTCACAGAAATGCTAAAATGTTAGTTTTTCCTACAATTTTATGATCTTGAAGAACAGCTCAAAGCAAATTTGACAAATACAAATGGGTCATAAACATAAATGTTCGCATACTTCCAAAATCATAACAAAAGGGAAGGGGGCTGTAAGGGCTTGACAGGTGGAGTTTAGAAAATATGGTCTATGCCAATGAAAAATATATGTTTGGCCCTGTTGAAAGATAAGTCAGGTGTCAAACCAGTTGAGGTAGTTTTATCTGTAACTTCATTGTATGTTTAAAAGACATTAATGTCACTTATGTTACAAGCATAAATGTCTCTCTTGATTTGTGGAAACATAACAATTTGTCAACAGCATCTCTTTCATTCTGCAATGCTAGGGGGTGGATTGACCCGTCTCCTTCGATTCTTGTCAAAATTCTACTCATTTCTATCTAGAGCTGCCCCACCCCCCTCTTCTCTCTCTCTCTCCCTCTCTCTCTCCTTTACTTTCTCTAACCTCTTATCTCCCTTTCCCCTTCTACATGTATCTCTTCTTCCCTCCATCCCTATAACCCTTATTCTCTATCACTATCATTCTATCTCTCTCCCCTCTCTATCTCTCTATCTCTTCTTGTCCAATTTCTTTCTATTTTTCTTTCTCTCTCTCTCCTCCTACACTTTTCTCTTTTTCTAAATTCCCCTCTTTCCTTTTTTTTCCATCTTTCTGTCTCTCTATCTCTCGCTCTTTCCCTCTCTCCCCATTTTCTTTATCCAACTTTCTCTTTTTCCCCTCCCTTTCCAATTCCTTGCACTGTGTAGAAATCTCATCCATCAACATAAAGCTAGGGTAGACATACCAGAAGGGAGCAGAGAGAGTACTTTAGGATTGTTTGGGTTGATTTCTCTCTTAAGTGTAATGGGTGTGATGAATGAGATGGACCCCTATCAAATTAAATAACACAGGACATGTTTTCCCCTGTTAAACTATTTGTTTTCATCCTTTTAACCTCTATTTTGGTGACAGAAAAATAAAGCTTGTCTATCTACGGTCATAATATGAAGATGGTTTATATTATTAAAATCATTATTTCTCTAACTCTGTATTTAAAGATACAAAGAAGTTTTAATCCACATTATTAGAAATAACACATAACATGAGAAAAATACGGTGATGTATCACAAAGTCATTTCTAACATTTAAGCAGAAATATATTTGGTATTAACTATGTTTCTTAGAGTTGCGCATTTTCAGCTTTTTACATTGAGTTCTCCCATGTTCTTTGATTGGCATGAAGAGTCAACCCCACATATATCTGATAAGAGATTTATTGAAAAAAGGTAAAATGAGTTTGTAAACTCACAATGTTTAAAATTTACTGAGTGCAAAAGGCTTATTTAAAAAAAAATGCTTGTATTTCTCCTTAGAATGAAACTTGATTATCACATTACAGAGCCTATATCATTGCATCCCCTCAGTTCCTAAGACAACGGTTCCTGCTTCATATTTTGTATTAAACTCATCTTTCATCCCTCTTCAGTGAAATCGTTTCATAGTGTCATGCTCTTGAATACCAAGACATCATTTTTCTGAACATAAGACATAAATCTGTGGAATTTATGAACGTCATTAACGAAAGAAGAACTCCTCATTACCTTGTCTTCAACAGTGATCTTGAACTCTGTTAGCCTGAAGTTCATTTGCTTGATTTTTGACCTGTGACAAGGAGATAGAGAAATTGTTATAGAGTTGGTTGAGTAGGATGGGCGAACATAAGTAGGATATGGACAGGTGTCAATGACAGAAAGAGAATAAATTAAAAGATGGGGAAAAATTGTTCCAAACAGGGATGAGGAAATGAAGAAGAGAATTATGAGAATGAGAGAAGGAAATGGGGAAAGAAAGAGAGAGAGAGAGAGAGAGAGAGAGAGGAGAGGATAGAAATAGGATGATATAAAAATGAGCAACAGAAGTGAGAATAATGTATTGCCATCACATCAAATACAACTGGACGAGCCTCATCATTCGAAATATGATAGAATCAATTGCAAATATCATGCCAAGTGCCCACTGTATTTTTCGGCACTAACCTACATTAATAATCCTAGGATTCGTGGAATAATCATTTCTTAAGGATCAAGTACTCCCAATATCTTGAATAAAAAATCAACATTAAAACATTAAAAAACAATATTGTTTGGAGAACATTGTCTCTGCAATATACAGACATCAATTAAATCCCTTTTTTGCAAAGATTTATACCTTGATATACTATGATTTTTTAAAAGCATATAAATCATAATATTGACAAGTAATTTCAATTTCCTCAGAATCCCCTTCCTTGCTTTGCTGTACTCACCAGTTGTAGGTAGCCACTCTCTTCTTGCGATAGACCACCACACCCTTAGACATAATCCCTAAGAAGTACTCTATATGGTCCCAGCCTACCACTGGACACAGATAATTTTGCCCAGCCCCCTTATAACCCCTGTCCTTATAAGACTTGCTTTGCTTTTAATACTCACCAGTTGTAGGTAGCTACCTTCTTCTTCTTGTGATAGACCACCACACCCTTAGGCGTAGTCCCTAGAAAGTATTCTATATGGTCCTGGCCTACCACTTGACACAGGTCCACCCCGTACATCTCTAACCGCTTGGCCCTATCCAGGAACCCCATCTCTGCTTTGGCAGGTTGCAGACCCCTGAAAAGAACAAATCATCCACATGATGAAACCACTCTACTCTGGGTTGTCCAAAAGCGAAAGGAAAACAAAAAATAGTCTTGCATATTCTTTTTAACACATGAAATAGTACATAGAAATAACAAATGAACAGAACATTTTTTGTTTACAGTCGATGAAATATCCCAATTTTAATAGAGATGAAATATATCTTTCTTGTGCATGCTCACTAAAAATTAAGGATATTCAGGATTTAGATTAAGAAACATTTCAAAACATATCTGTCAACTCAAATCTGTTCAACAGCTAATGCGTGTAACTCAGGTTACAACTTAAAGGTAAAATGGAAAGTAACCTATCCAGGGATCTTGACAATCTTGATTCTAGAAAAAAAGCTTTATGTTACTGAATATAAGATGTAGCCAATTACACAATTTGTGATTCACTGACTGACATTTGAATTCAGATTACAGTGGATAGAGATATAAAGATTATAGGAAAGTTATTGGTAGTGCAAATCTGACCAGAGTTTGGAAAAGTGAATATTACCTGAGTTTTTTATGTTGTTCTGAGATGGCTTTCTCTAGCTCCTCAGTCTGGTTGGGTACAAAACGGAACTCTGAAACATAGCCTTCTGGGTGTAGCTCTTTCTCATAGTCTCCTAATTCAGCTTCAAGAGTAGGAGACAAAACAAACAAAAAAATTAATTGTTATATCCTGAATAATTACCGAGGCATGTCGTAGCTTAGCAGAATAATACATACCCTGTAGTGCTTTTACTTAAGTTTCTATCCTGTAATAAAAACATTTGAAGCAAAATGAATGAATGTGTAAAAGATAATGAAATAAAATTGATTCATCTATACTGAATTATTACAAAGGCAAATCAAATCTTAGCAGAAAGTCTTTTACCACAGTTCCTTTCCTCCTACAAAAGCATATGAAGCAAAAGTAACAACCTTTAAAGTTTGCAAGTACGGCAAAACTAGGAAATTTTGCAACATGAAAATCTTGGAAATCACCCATTTTTGCAGCAAGAACTAATTCCCAAAATTCAGTGCTGTGTCAGTAGTGATTCATCTATTTTGCTGCATGAAACTTTGGCTAATCTGAACCACTAGTGAAATTTGTGAATGTTTCAGACACACAACACTTCTGGTTTTACAGTATTAGTATACATTTTTTTTTGTGGATAGGATTTCCTATTGTCTAATAATTATAAGTGAATACATACATATATATTCATGATATAATTTTGTATAACTTGGCTAATTATATTTTAAGCATCGTAATACTACAAATAACTTTTCACTGATGAATGTTGAATTTATGTTGCTGTTGACTTTGTATCAATTAAAACTTAAGTTTTGTACTAATTTGTAATTGATGTCAAAGGTAATAGAAATTACATGTAATCCCCAGTTTGTGACAGCTTGCACATTCTAACAGTCACAAAAATACATACATTTGATATCGCCATTAAAAATACATATGTTAAAGTGTTTATTGCATTTATATGTTAAGATATTTGAACATCATGAGTGTAGTGTCTACATAATCAATATAAAGCGTAATGTGCATGTACCAATATACTGTACACTGTACAGTATGTTTATATGGAAACAACTAACAAAATAAACAACGCGTGTTTAATTTATGACTGATCTATTTGTTCGTGAACTTAACCAGCAAGGACTTTGCCTAAATTAGCTATTAAGATTTTTGATGTGATAAAAAGCTGTGTCTATTAAAACCTGGTGCACTCCTCACGATCAAACAGCAAACCAAATCAATTTCAAAAGTTGTTAAGTATTTGTATATTATTGATTAAACTGTCACATACATGAAGATCAAAGACGAAACACACTGTATGTAAAACCTTCCTGTTGTAGTGTCTGGTCAGTAAGACTGTTCTTTATCAAACTAGGTACATGTATAAAAGAGATCAAGCTACATCCTTTGGATTTCACATGAAAATGATCAAAAATGCAATTTCATAAAGTTTCACTCAAAAATCTATAACTTAAAACAGTATGTTGACTTGTTGCTTGCTTTAACGTTTGGGCTCTTAATTCTCTGTAATTTATCTATCCCTATTTCGTGCACATACTGTACATGTATCAGCAGGAAATTTCTCTCTTTTTTTATACAATCCCTTGCAACTTCGTAGGGCTGGGCAAGCAAACATCTCTTTTGTTTCCTGATCAAAATTGAACAAACACTACACTTGTACATGTTTGGGAAGCACAAGATTTGATTCTGTGGCTGTATTTGATTCAAAGTTGGCTGATTCTAAAGAATGTGCAAACAAAGTGGTTGACTGACAATGATTTTCTCACAAAAAGAGTAATATTTACACACTCCTCTTCAGCTTAATGTTCCATATAATAGAGCAGGAAAAAAGGAGGAAAGCTTATGTTCTGAATGCAACTGTAAATTACTGTATCTTATATGACAATTTACAGTCCAAGTTTTGAAGTGTGAAAAGCGTGTTGCTTAAGATGACAATCTACAGGGTTTTTCTCCCTCCACTTTAAAAAGGAATAATTTTGCTTGAAATTAAAAAAAAAGAAGTGTTTCATTCCAAACAAGAATTGCATGATCTGAACATGATACATGTAGCATAGTGTGATTTTCTTTTTAAAATGATAACTATACAGACTAATGCCTCCATGTGAATATCATTAATTCCATGAATGGAAAGACAGTGAGATCAAACAACTGCTATGAAATCTTTTCACAGATATACAGGTAATATCACTATCTATATGACATGGTGAGTAAGACAAAGCAATGCAACTAGACATTGAACTTGTGAATATACCAAAGTTCATCTTGCCTTACAATTCGCCAATTTTATCTCACAAGATAAATGCAAATGGTGACTGGGTATACCGGCAGATTATCATCAGACTCCCATTACTCCATACCGGTTAATTGTTGGTGAGTAAAAGCAAGCTTCATGAATAATACAGACAGGATACTGTTGAGATACATAATTATCATACAATAGTATGGGGAAAAAAGGGTTATTGGAGCACTTCATTCCGGGAAGTAATGCTACAGCAAGAAGCAAAAAAGGAATCACCAAGCATGACACTGTCATGTATTCACTTATGAGCTTAGGACAAAAAGCTCATAAATGAATGATCAATACTACGATGCAAAACAGTCACATGTATAAGTATCTATACATATCAGGAACAGTAGTAAAAGACATGGGTATGGCTATGACTCATGGCTATGATAAAACTGCAACCAAACTAAAGATCAATACAATCTAAAACTCTAAAAGAGGAAAGAAACGGACAATTCTGCCAGTGCAACGGGCAGGATAAAAAATGGTTACTGTCGCGATATATTCAATAAATTACTTTACCTCTAATCTGAAATGTATCAATATTTCAACGAGCAATCCAAAAAGTCAATACTGGGGCGTAGAGAACATGCGTTCTTTGACCCTTTGCTTGAAGTATAATTCAAGATTTATTCACTGATTTATCAAACATTCCTCTCCTCCCAGTCCGTTCCCTAAAAGCTACTACTCTATAAATCACTTTACAGTTCACCTTTTATACATTGTCATTCTGAAATGTCAAACCAACATGCCCTATCATCTCAAAATAGATTGGAAAAAAGGATGAGGAAATACACACATGAGGTTGATACTGAAGATCTCGGAAGTTGCATAAACTTTTACTTGTTATCAATGATCCCGTAAAAGGAACATTACGATAACTGTCAGAAAGAAATTATGTTTCTCGATAGTCACAAAGTTCACTGTCTCCTACCACGGTTTGATATCAAAATCATTTCGAAGCAGGCATTTATCAACATCTAAGAAAAAAAATATCGCAAAGCAGAATATTTTTGTTAGAAGAAAAATACACATGTACAAATAGATGATGACATTTTTCTAACTCTGTATGTTTTTATCTTTTCTCTAATTGCAGGAACATAATACATAGTTACTTACTTTTTCATCTCATCTCATTCATCTCCTCTCTCTCTCTCTCTCTCTCTTTCTCTCTCTGTCTTTCTCTCTCATTATGTTTATTCACTCCTTCAATCTCTATTTCAATTTTCTTTAAATGTATTCTCACATAATCTTTATGTCAAAGGTTTGTGTGACATGAAGTGAACTTTCTTATATCAAAACTAATTCCACTAAAATATACATATGTAAACACAGACACTACAGTAAATGTAAAGAAACTCAAGAGTTATGAACAGTTTTATCTCCCCTAATAGTTTTGAAAGCCTTCCCTCTGATTGACACAAAACATTTTACAAATACTTTCTTATCTTCCCTATCATGTCTGAGAGCTCGCAGCAAGACCAAGACTACAAAACACCATGACTGTCACACAATTTATAGCTATTTGCTTTCTGTCCTACTGCGTAAAGTCAAAGGCCACATGTACCCTTGCATGTCCTGCAAGTTATGAAACAAGAAAAACAACTAGATCTAAACTGAACTTGAATAAGGTCTCTGGGCAAAACTTTTATGACAAGCTCCTAACAAATAGCTCTTGACTTTTACGATGCAATTTGGGGGCTTTTAATGTCATGGCAATAATATTTTCTTTTGAAAAGTAACTGGCCGCTTGAGGATATGGTTAACCAAAAGGATGTATTTCAGAATGAATGGTTTCTTTTGAAGCTGGTTCGATACATCCTCTTCATGGAGAAGAAAGGAAAGACTTTCTCTTACTATTCATAAAAATCTCTTTCCAGTATATAGGGAATTGTTTGAAACTTTGAACAAAATAACTAACCATACATGTCCATGAAGTACAGAACCATCTACAATTAATTAACAACATGAATATGATAAGCTTTTCAAACAATGCATTACACAAGAATCCTTTTGAAATATTTAAAGTTGCAAAGCAGCCTACAATTGTAAACCAAAGTTCATACCCGCCAACCTTCCACAGGTAACATACCACATGTAGGAATCAAGGCAAAATTAGGAATACAGTCTATTTTGTATGCTTTCACACAGTTCTAAGTATTCATAAAAAGAGAGGAAAATAGGACTTGCAACATCAGTTTCAAGGCCAAAAAATAGGAATCCTTCCTTCAAAATAGGAAAGGTTTGGCAGGTATGCAAGTTGCAAAGAAACAAAAAATATAAGTGGATAAAAACTTGGAGTAATGAGACAGGTTCACTTATGTATAGGCCCACTGTTTACATAACAACTTATCAAAGGAACTCATGTTTGCCTCTAACCCCCACAGGCACAAGCATTGAAAAATGTAACAAAAAGAACTTCCTACAAAATCATAGAATAACAAGATTTATGTGCCCACAGGGAGGAAAAATCCATTACAATATTGTTCAACATAATCTTTTCAAAGGGTCTATTCAACACGTTCAAAGACTATAATTTTCCTTGAGGCAGTTTTTGTTTCTGATTATGATTCCAACAGAGCACAGGAGGTGGTTACAAGTTCAGTGCAAACAGTGTCTCCCCCCAGGACGCCAAGTCATGTTTGATCGCAAACACTTCATCATTAAATCATAAACTTAGCCATATTTTGGGTGTGACCTGATTCTAAATTAGGCTTTTCTTGGACATGTAGGAGTCCAGTGTAAAGTATCAACAAGTTTGGTATGTTCATTTCATGCTTGTGCATACTTATGTACAAGTTCAACAAGTTTACTCTTTGATCTCATGTCAGCCTCACACAAATGCTATCAATCTTCTTCATAAAGAAAACAACTCTTTGATAAAATGTGTCTCAGAGAAGTAGGGAAACCACATGGGAAAATTAAACCTAACAGAAACAAACAAGTTTGCACTCACTACCACAAAGAAAGATCATATACATGTAGGCTGCTATTACACATCAGATGAAGATGCAATGTTTCCATTCAGTATATATATATATATATATATATATATATACATACTTCTTTGAGGGGGCTGAATATTTCCAGAATCTGTCATGTTCTAAATCATCTATGATGTCATTACACACAAAAAGGGCCAGGTTGTCATTACATCATTTAGAGGATTTTTTTAATGCAATTTTATACACAAATTGAGTTTTCTACAATTAACTGGAAAAAACATGATTATGTACATGTATGCACATTATAAGAATAAAGGATGAGAATAAATAATTTTTTTTTTACTCTTCTCTCTCTCCCCCCCTACCAAGAATTATCATTTTATCTTCTATCTTCAATAAAAAAATAAAAACAAAACAAAACAAAACAATGCCAAGCTAATTACCAAGTACCCCCCCCCCCTCTCTCTTTACTCTCCCTCTTTCTATCTTTCACCATCATTCCAATCCCCTTTATTTCCCCTTCTTTCTCTCCATCTCACCTCATCTTCCACCCACACCAACATTCATGTCAAGAATAGGAGTAATTTGGCATCAGGCCTTGAACCAAAACAGAAATCTAACCCTGCTTCTAACTTGTTGGTTTAGCGGCATGAAGCAAGGGATATCAGACTACCGATAAAACATAACTGAAACCCATCAAAGAGGCTGGGGCTACAAGGAATCTCCACAAAATATGCACAGCATTTAGACTTTATTCACCCCCTTTAGTATGACAATCGTATCATAAAAATGATCAGGAGATATTAAAACTAGTGCAGCATTCATAACAAGAGGCAGACTATACAAAAGATATGTTTTGATCCTGTGAAGTAAATTCTTGCAGTCTAAAAATGCCATCAGATATTATGATTTATCATCACTTGCACTAGTGCAGATGCAGGTGCATGTCCCTTACATCTAATGGTGAGGAGAAAAAAAGGGGGGGGGGGGACGGAGAAAAAGAGAGAGAGAAAGAAAGGGAAGGGAGGAAAGCAAAGAAAAAATGAGCTGAAACAACCCCATCCCGCACCCTTCCTTCACTCAATGGCCGTGTTGTTTTGCAATTAATCTACCTACATATGAGGTAAGACCGGTCCCCTCCCCAAATAATCCCAGTGCCCCATCTACAAGTATGTCACTGAAATATAGCTTGAACTCCCCATTTACAATCGTCATTATACCACCTAATCTAGATACATTTCCTTCTCTTTGAAAAATTAGTAAACACTCTGCAAGAAGATTCACAAACACTGGAAATATAATCAGAAATCTGCTGGAAACTATTCTAGAAAGAGGTTGTAATCTTCAACGTTTTCTGAAATTGGTTTTCAGAGAGCATACTGTGCATACACATATCATGATGAATTAAGTAGGTCTACATGTGATTCCACCTATAGAAAATAGAAGTCTTTTTACGGTTTTAATGATTTATATTCTTCAGTATCATGGAAAATACAAAGGATATGGGCAAATGCCACAAGTCATGGTTTGAAATGTCTGATATTACTATCCATCTTTTCAGTCTTTGTTCAAACTCTGCACTCTCATAGCCTAATTTCTTTGGACTCTTTGTGACGAAACCATTTTAAATGACTGGGCAGGAAATGGGTGAAATATATCATCATAGTACAAGCAGATAATGACTTTGGCGTTCAATAGATGCCATACGGAGGGGACAGGTGATTTACGATGCTCTGCGCCACTGTATGAAATTATTCTCCAGATTTCATTGGAATATCCCAACAAAGAGTGTTCCAAAAGGCCAGGAAAGGTTTGCTCAATGCAAGGGTTATTGCATGGGGTCAAACAAATGATGCATTTCAAGTAATGAAGATCATTTAAAATAAATATAATTTTACAACAAGTAAGCTGAACAAATAGCAACTGATCTCTTTTTGACTAAATACAATTCTCCATCAAATGAATATGTAAAACAGTGCATATATCCCTGAAAGAGAATTACTTTTGAAAAAAAAAGAAATAACAGTTTAAACATTGAAGGTACTAGCTACAGATACATGTAATAGCAAGTATATTGCACTTTCCTCTTGGTAAGGAGTAAAATTAGTAAAATAAATGACATCTTACATACGAAGCCATTCAGCATCAAGGAAACATAACTTTCATGTGAGAAAGTAATCACTTTTACAATAGCAAATCCATGAAGGCCTTCCATGAACAAAAGTACAATTTATTCTGCTGGTTTGCCTAGCAACCATGTGGGTGACTTTCACAGATACCGCTGTGCCGGTCTAATGTTTCCCAAACTGAAAAGTGTAATCCACACCATTATGAAACATTTGATCGTTTTCATGGCCTGGCAGTAATGAAGTGTCGTCATACTTCGTTGTGACCGTTTTGACGGGAAAAATACCCGCTGGAATAAGAATTTGTTTTGTCTGGCTCTTGATTTTTCTACCTGGTGGCCGCGTGTGGTAGACTCTAGGCATATGATGACAAATAGTAGCAATCAGTAACTGGGAGCTATGAAATGGTATGCGAAGCAATTGTCAAAATGGATTAACATTTGACTGACGATTATATAAGTGGTCTCAAGAAAGCAAAATCTTAGCATTTCCATGTTATAGTACACATTAGAAAATTATAATCTCTCATTACATGTGGTTCCAGTTTATGAACTACAGGAGTGTTATAATGTATATTTGTCATTTCTAAAGATCAAGACAGCAACAACAACAACAACAAAATATACCCATGGCATCCTGATTGGATAATGATAAATTTGTATATCAGGGCCCCGTTTCATAAAACTTGTTATCAGTAACAACTGCCACATTTCTATGACAAACTTGCTTCCAGCCAATGAGATGCAAGGAATTTAGTAGCTTATAAAAGTTATTGCAACTTGTTATTGATTAAGTTTGATGAAACAGGGCCCTAGTATCATAAAATATCGGCTTTTAAGGGTTTTATCTGCATATAAATTTGATGCTGATATCCTTCTTTCTGCACTGTATGAGAAATGACAGTACTCGTAAGTACATGTTTTATTCTTGCAGTGAGGAAGCATTTCACCATATAATTATTCATATGGGTTTGGAAGTCATCTGCTGAGAATCAGAAGGATATTAACTCATAGAGCCAATGCCCTTTTGGCTCTGAACACACAAAATCTTCATATCGTCTGTCTGGAGCCAGAAGGGTGTTAAGTCTACATAAAATGATATGAGTTAACGCCCTTCTAGCTACAAACAGACGATGAATATAATGGTAGAACTATACTAGCTGGATTTCACTCACATTGCACTGCATAACTGAAGAGTTCTGATGCCAGATTAAAGCTGCAAGGAAGCCTTCCTTGTAACATATCCATCTTGAGCTGTAGGAAGAATTGGTATCTAGTCACCTCCTCTGATAGCCGACAGGGATCCTCTACGTAGAACTTGACCCCAAAGTATAAGGTCATTGGACTTACATCTGTGAAGGACAGATGGGAAGGAAAAATATATTGGGTTAAAGCTCATAGACAGTCTTGGTAGCAAAAATCATACTGGCAAGAAACTTATCTAACATAGTCACATACTATTCTCCTTCTATCATAAGACACGTGTACAAGTTTATTTAACATTCCATTCACGATTTTGAACAAATTTTAGTGAAATATCTGTAAGAAACGCTTGGTAACGGCTTTTCACTGCCTCGTGCTAAGAACATATCCACCCAAAGGTTCCCCGCACAATAAACCCAGTGCTTCGCACTGTGTGTAGCGTATTCTAAACACACAGCAATCCTCATGTGAGTAATGTGTGTGGCCATTGTTTGAATTTACATCCCCTCATTTTTGAGCCAGGGATTTTTATTACTTTTCACCTCTCATTCGATAAATATTTCACTTGAGGAGGAAAAAACTTCACAGCATCTTAGTTATGTCAGTACCCTGCTATTTATTAAGTAAAATCAAAGAAATCTCACGAAAAGTTTTTGAGGGCTTCCCATAACTATCTATTACCTTTAATATGTAAATTGAGCAAGTCAAAGATATTGTGTCCAATATACTACTGACTGTGTTTAAGATTTTAGTATGTCTGATCACTGTATAGTTAATAGCCCTACTCAACCTCAGATCAGACCAAATATAAAGCGGAAAGACACACTTGATGTTAACTTATATGTAGAACTCCACTACACTTAGTAATGAATAGGACACCAAATGGCCAAAACTTTTCGACTTGCCAAATTATAACTTTCCTGATGAAGCCTGAAGCCCTATATGCAAAAGATTTGAGTAACTATTAAAAAAAAAAGAAAAAAGAGGTATGGAATAATTTATGATGTAAATTAATTGACTAATGACAGATATTATGCAATGATTTAGATGGGTATTCTACTCAAAATCCTACACATTATCTACACAATATAGTGTGTGACCACATAATCCCACAGATAAGTTAAACTGTCCTACTTTATAATAGAGATAAAGTATTAACCTTAAATGAAAAAATCAGATCAACTGAAGTGCAATTAAAAGCTCGTAATATGCAGTTAACCATACCATAGATTATTCGACTTGGTTGACAATGTATGAAATATGGAATGAAATACCATAAGTTGAAAAGTAAATAAAAGATGGATTGACGGAATATTATTTGACAGTGTTAGAGAGATGAACTTCTATCTCTCATATCTGAGAAATAATTTTCTACAAGTTCAAGGAAAGAAACAAATTATGCCCTTCATCCCCAGAGTTCTGGAAAATATTCAATTCAAAACCAGAAAATAATAAAGACTACTCACTTCTTAACTGCTTCAGTACTTGTTTCTCAGGATTCAACCAATGCTGTAATGAAATAAAATACAAAAAGAAAAATAATTACTCATTGTAAGTAAATTCAAATTCTATTAGAAAGTCATTAAAAGTTTTAGAAATATCAGTATCTAACATAATTTATCACAAATGCTGTAAATATATTGGAACATTTCAATAGAAAAAAAATACAGAACAATTAAAAATATCATATCAGTGGTAGTGAAATCATAAATTTGGTATCACTCTAAATATATATTTCAAAAACTGCAAAAGGTAATTTCTGTATCAATGTATTTGAAGTAATTATATAAGCAGAAATTATTTCTCTACATTTCTATGTCTTCTTATAATCAGTGTGGTAAATTATTTCACTTCTGTGATTGTTATATCTGATAGTCTTATTATCTGTCAATTATCTATTCCTTTGTGCAAATGCAGTTGAAAGACTTGTTCATCACACAGAAAGGTTACTCTTTTTCATAACTATGTCATAATGAGATTGAGTTCAATACTCTATACACAGTTTCACCAAAACACAACTTCAACTGCATTATTAATACCTAAAACAGTTTTGGAGATGGGTAAAAACTTACTGTCTGGTTGTCTTTATCGATGAACCTGAGTCCAAAGAAGTCCGTTTCCAGGAGATTCATGTGATTGAAGACTCTATCAAGGACATCACTTCCTCTCATCTTAACCTGGAGGTAGGAAAATTAAAACAAAAGATAATGCAGGGATAATAAAAACTAAGTTACTGGCAAGTAACGCACCTTTTTAGTTACTACATGAGTAAGAAAAATAAATACTTCCCATTCTTGTAGATCAAATCAGTAAAAAAAAAAAACCCTAAGCCCCCCAAACAATAGAGGGAATTTACCTCAAATCTGAAATAAGAGCCCCCAAAATATATCTTGAATGCTCTAGAACTTAAATATTTTAGTCAATGAGCTGTAAAATATGAAATTAGAGGACACAATTAACACTATACATTTTGTCTTCAAACTAGCCCGAACATGAAAATTTTGATTTAGACCTTTAAAAAAATCTATGATTTTGAACTTGATTTTTTTCAAAAACACCTTTACACTTGTGACATTTTAGGAAAACAAATATATATGTAAGCGAGTGATGAATAGAGCAAGGAAGAGAGAGAGAGATAGAGAGAGAGAGAGAGAGAGAGAGAGAGAGAGAGAGAAAGAGAGATAAATGACAAAGAAGAGAGAAAAGAAAATGTATTTATAAAAAGCCACAAAGCAAAAAGTGGCAAAAAATACTGCTGAGAACTCAGAACAATTCATTTCATATTGAAATACATGTATGACAGTATCTCACACATATTTCAAGTTCGACAAAGAAAAGCCTGAAACTCTTTAATGTCAAGTGTAAAATATTGGAAGGATAACTATTTTGATGAGATTCAAAGCTTCCAATGTAACCAAACATGCCCATTATGTCATCCCGTAAATGTTGTCAGTATAATAAAAAAGGTACAGATTTCAAAAGCCAATTCATGGGCAACCAAACAGGACACAATGGGAAATCCTACCCCGTTACCAACCCCTGCGTCACTCTCTGCTCCGTTGATTTTCTAAGGTCCCTCTCTCACAAAAGATGTCTGAATAATGCATTCAACTCCAAAGTACAGATTACTGGCTGAATGCAAGAGGCTTGATTTTAGGTGTCAACCAAGGGCTAGCATCTTCTTTTATATATGCATAATTTAATCTACAAAAATGGCATCCTTCAATTTCACAATAAAATTTACGGGTTTCTAATTTTGGACACTACATATATACAAGTAATTTGTCCTACAATATACTTGCTGACCCTATAAAAGTGCATGAAACCTTACAGGGTATGATTACTTCATCATTAGGATACCAAAATAAAGTGGACAGCTCCAACAGAAATATGGACTACCAGACATAATAGAATGAGCAAAACAAGACATCTTACTATCATATGAGCATGCACAGTCGGTGGAATGTTTTGCTTAGTGAAACCACTAGTATAAAAATCATATTAGTTACAAACTATAAACCTGAAGTTAGAACTTTGAATATAGAAACTTTTCACACTGCACTTAACATTGATCAGAAAAGTTATCAAAACAGATGAATTATAATTAATTCTAATGTTTATTATTTTTTATTACATAAAAAATTCTTCAAACCTCCTATGGAGTAATCAAACATGCATCCATGACCCATCATTCATTTCAAATCAATATCTATCATCTATAAGCATCATGATTTTCAATTTAAGTAACAGCACAGACTCACAGAGTGGGTGGGTAACTCATAGCAACGTCTACAAACAACATCAAAGAGAAGATAATGTCAGTTAGGTTGGCACATTTTGAGTCAGTGGAGATATTGAATTAGGCCTATTATGCATGCCAGATATCACCACCTGAGGTTCATTGAATATCAATTTGATTCTCATCTCTAAATCAAACACAGTTTATTGGCAGCAGGGGAGCTCTCTGATCAGAGCAGGGTGCTATGAACTAGCAGGTTATCACACAAGATGAAAATCTGTATAAATTAATGTTGTATTTAAGGCAATGCATATAATGGCACACTCTACGTTTGGTGTGCGATTTGATTTCAGAAGAAAATGCAATAGCATTTAATATAAACATTTAAACACATAAAATATTTTTGATTGAGGTTCTGAACAGCCATATACATGTAGATAGTAAAACCGTAAATACAGCCTACAGCAAGCTTTCCACACAGAGGAAAGACCAAATCGGTTCCGTGTCGTTGTGACATCACTACGTTAGAGCAGTCCTACGATTGTCTACGATTTGAAGCTGACTTGGCCCTTATTCCAGGTTTAAGGTTGACAGCGCACAAAAATCCTGGGTTTAGTATTCATATTATTGAACATTCAGAACCTGAATCAGGTAGATTTTATTTATTAAAATGCGCTTATTTAATGCTATTGAGTATTGGGATTTACTGCCGAAATCGGATCACAGTCTATCGTATTGTGGGCAGTCGCGGGCTTTACGGTGTAAGGGGTGTACTCTGTACTTATCATACAAAAGACAATAAGGAGAGAAGTCCACAGATGTGTATCATGGTCAAACAATTCAACACTGATTCTTTATCAAGCTCTTGTTATATGCCCAAACTGCCATGTTCACCTAAGAACAATTAGTTTAGCTTTACTTAACCGATGCTTCCTGCAATGACAAAATGCAGTTCTGATTATTCCAATGAAGTGTCTGAATTTAAAGTGACAGTAAATTGAAGCTCCTAATGGCGCCATCTTTCGACAGGATTTGATAAGTGTCTGTGCCTCTAATTTTCCCATCATGCCCCATTCTAGTTTGTAGAAGCTTAGAATGTATCTGTAGGCCATTTTCCACATGTGCAACGTCAAAAATAATAGTTTGAAATATAAAATGTGCCTATTTTCCGAACAGCTGTTTGTCGAAATTCAAAATAAAATGCAATTAATTTTCAAATTATAATCTCAATTTGGCGGTTACTGTAAGGTGGCGCTGTTCAAGTTTTGCCAGTTTAATGCCATTTTAATGGGTCCTATTTACATGTAGTAACTCAGTGTGGGCATTCAAAAATCTGAGGGAAATAGTATTTGAATTCAACTTTAAGGAGTTACAAATCTCTCTCTTAGAAACTATGAAACTAATTAATGTGAACATGAATTGGCTAAGCTCTACTAAAAATTTCAAGATATTCCAACATTTGCATTTTATATTAACTAGATATAATTAATTATCAAGCTTTATATTTTGTCCCCAGAACTGGACAAAGATAAGCCAAGAAGTATCACTTGTTACCTTTCATCATGGTATGTACAGTGTACAATTCATACATGCATTTTTCCCTTATGAAGTTGTAAACAAACGTTGAGACTGAACTGTCATCAATCAGTATATGTAGTTGCCTGAATTGTTCGACCCTCACGCTCAATATCATATCAAGCTTTAAAACTGAGACTTGTGATGACAAAACGGCTGGTAAATTAATAAGCACTGGAGGATCATGTGTTACCCCCTCGTGCATCAGCATGGGCACCAATCATGGACACTCTCCATGGTGTCTAGAACATCAAATGTGATCTTCATCATGACTGACAGGAAAGTCAAGACAAGAAAAGTGGATTAAATTGCCAATTTAATGATTCTGAAGGATTATCCGGACGTGTTGGAATGAGACCTAGGGGAATCAAGGGCAGAAAGAAGACTTGCATATAAAAGTTTGACAACATGGTGTATATATGGATATTAAAAATATATTATCTAGGGTAAAGGTGAAAAGTGGATAAGTGAACACCGTTCATGACACTCTTGTAAAATTTTATTCCTGGTTTATGCAAGGACAATTAAGTAACATCACATTTAAATGTATATGCTGCCTTATCAGAAAGCCAATTGCTCAGTATAACCAACAAATTTACTCACGATCTGAATACTGACAAAAAATTGAAAAGGGTTGGCTGGTCATGAGGGAGATTTTCCTTTGCCCTTCCCATCACTCTCAATAGGTTTCAAACATAATATAAAAGACAATGCAAATGAATACAAATTGTAATACAGTCTGAAATATGAAGAAAGCGACGCTTGGTGGGCCATGTAGAATAGAGTTAAATATCGACCTGTACTAAACTTTACATATAAGTTGTGGTTGAGAGCTTTTTGGGAAAACAAGATAAAAACTTCAGTACCTTGATTTGTATTTCTATTGTTTCCTTAGTCTCAGGAATGCTGAGAATACAATAAATAATAAGACTGGGTAAACAATATGCTGGTAATCTCATTGCAAAAAAAAGAAAAGAAAAAGAAAGTGAAGAATAAGAGTTATGCTCAACTGACTGCAGGTAGCTAAACAATCATGAATCTGGTAAAGGGCCAGTCCAAGCTATTTTGTCCCATAAGTTACCGACCACACCTAAGATTTTACATCTGGTTATTATACATGTACATGTAGTAAGTTCATAGCCCTACTAGAGCTTGAATCAGACCAAATATGAAGTAAAATGATATGATGTCAATTTATATTCTTAATTAAGTCCACAAAACTTAGTAAGGGACACCAAACATATAAATAACTTGGACTTGCCCTAAAAAAAGCACAATCCCTATCAAAATTACACCTGTAACAATACTAACTAATAATACTGGACATTTAAAGAGCATTCATATCCTCTATGCAAGGTGCTCAAGGTGCTCCAATATTACCCCAGCTCTACATGTAGTTAGGCTACTGATTTGTGTGCTCACAGCATTCAACGAGTTCCTTCCTGCCGATACCCATTTAACACCTGGATGGAGAGTGGCAAATGTATATTAATGTCTTGCCAGAGGACAGTAGAGCTGTGCTGGGGTTCGAACCCACGACCTCCCCATCTTCAGTCAAGTGTTTAAACCTCCGGACTATGACACCTAATCTACATAGCAATAAGACCTTTCACACCAGGGCCCTGTCACATATTGTTATCAATAACAACTGCCACATTTCTATGACAAATTTGCTCCCCGCCAATCAGATTCAAGGATTTCAGCAGCTTATATCAATTATCGTTACCGGTACTTGTTATTGATAACAAGTTTTATGAAACAGGACCCAGGATGATTTCATTGTTTGCATCCACACACTACCTTCTCTCCAAAATGCCTTGTGACAAGCAACTATTCATTTGTTGTTGACAAAATCATAAAATTCATTGCACGTATTGGGATTACTATATGGAGCTAGTATGGATCGCCCCAAAACTAATCTGAAAGTAAGGCATTTGAATCAAGACAGTTTTTAAATAAAACTCCCATATTTTTATAAATAGCAAAACATTGTGCAAGGTGTTCTATTCATATCCTTTAAAAAAAAACATTTCATGTTATTTCTGAATACTACCCTGCTCAAACAATATCTTTATCTCCTTCTTTTACAACTTCGGAACAATGTCAACACTCTGAAGTTGATTTAACTGTGACTGTTTGATTTTACCCATACGGTAGCAAGGGTGCTGAATTGAGAGCAATTAGGAGGAACATAGATCATAAAGTTTATTCAAACAAAAAGAAGTGTGACATTCTTACGCAATGTAAATTCAAGGTGGAGAAATATTTGTTCGCCAATCCTTGAACTGACATGTCAATCAATGGATAGAGTAAAGTATGAATCAGAAAGTGAGAATTTCAAAGCAAATATCAGTACAGCTCAGCTGCTCAGAACCAATAGTCGACTCTTAGGATAATATTTGCAAATTGTGGAGATTCTTAAAGGGAAATCCAACCTTAATAGCAAGTTGCTTTGAAAGAAAGAAGAAAAATCAGAGAAGCAGATTGGTGAAAGTTTGAACGAAATCGGACAAGCAATAAGAAAGTTATGAATTTTTGAAAGTTGTAATCACTATGCTTATGGGAATTTCAAATTGGCCGAATAGGTAATGTCACTGTGATGTAGCTGTGGACAACTCCCCCATTCACTCTAACACACAAAATGACTAAAATGTCACTTTTTTTCAAAATGCATTACTCAGTAGGATCTTTTCGTTCATGAGAACCTATAACAATTATGCTATCTCCAATATATTTTGAGTACAGCCCCGAGGGTAAGCGCCTTGAAGAAAACCGCAAATGATATTTTTGTGTACGACAAATGGGAGAGTTGTCCACAAAAATGTCACAATTGACTCACCAAATTGCCAATTTGAGATTCGCATAGATGTAGTGATCTCATTTTTCAAACATCCATAACTTTCTTAGTCCTTGTCTGATTTCTTTCAAACTTTAACCATCCTGTTTTTCTTATTTTTCTGCTTTCACACTAATCATCTTATTACCAAGGTTGGATTGCCCTTTAAACGAGCCGTCTGGACACGGACGTATACTCTACATCTTCAACCAAAGTGTTTGAGATACCAAGAAAACAAATAAACGCAAGTAGCTCGTAAAACTTTACTTCAGAACTATTGTGTAGCTAAAGCCCCTAAAAGTCTAATAAACTTAATAATGATTACATGAGGGTTAAAAGAAACATTCATGCACAAGAATACTGATTACCCCCCCCCCCCCCCGACATGAATCGAAATGAGAAAAAATGTTCATATCCATGTAATGAGTGTAATGTATGTGAGTATATAATTCCTACTGTGATTAAATTTTATATCCAGGAGTGGGGTAGGGACACTCCCTTTAGTCCCTGGACAGCTGGGGGGGGGGGGGATTTGAGTGCTTAAAAACCTACATGTATTAACAACCTATTAACAATGTTTTTCTTTCAGTGAAAAAAAAAACACATAAAAGGAACAATAGTTTAAGATATGTTTTCAGATGTAGATCTGTATAATTCAAGTAAGCTGAGATTTTAAGTGAATTACAAGTACAACACTACATAAGTATGAACTCTTTGTTCTTCTATGAATGTTTACATTTTTCCATATAGATGTAAAAGTTTCTGTTTATACTTTATTCATGATTGTAATATTTCTGTTTATTTCACTGAAAAGAAATGAATAAAAGAATACTTTTTTTAAAATGTTGCTTTTACATACACTGTGTAACTATACTGCTTAAAAACATATACCCATTACTCTTGAACACAGGCACAAGTCATTACAGGGTACCAATCACCAAGAAATAATTTGCTCTGTATGTCACCATACGATATCCTAATTCAAAGTATGAGCTTCAAATATTAATTCTTTATAGAGATATTGCACGTTTAAATACTCTCTAAATAAACATTAAACAAAATACAGCAACTTGCGAGTAGACTAAATCGACGCACCTGTACGCACTCGCACAAAATAGGGCCTGCGTGGAAACGAAGGGGGAGTTGGGTACCGCGAGAGGGGGTTATATGTTTTACTTTATTTTCTTCATACTCCCTAACCATTACCTCTAGGTCAGGTAAAGTGTTTCAGGTTAACTTTATATTCTAGCTGTACACACATTTTTTAAAAAGGCGATTGGTACACTTTAAATTTCATGTTTAATCATGGCAAGTATAAACAAACAAAACAAAAAAATATATATTCTGGTAACATGCTTTTTATTCCTCTACATATTGGTAAAAAAGTGCAGTAGGCATGCAACAGTTCTCGGATAATTTAGTAAATTTGCACTCCCCTTTAGAAAACCATGTACAATTAAGTCATAAAGTTTTCCAATTAAATCATAAAGAAACAATTTATATCATATTTGAATGATGTTATTGTATATTTATTATAGGCTAACAATACACTGGAGTAAATAGGAAAGACCTTAATCCGATCAGAGGTTGAATCTAATTGTTATCATTGTCGGGGACAAAGCACCACACAATGTAGTTGTTATTGGACTACTTTTATAGAATGTTCACAGCAGCAATAGAGCAGCAACAACAGGAGAGTGTATTATACTTGCTCAGTGCTCACACATCCTGCTCAGTGAATTCCATGGAAAGTAATTGTTCTTCCATATATTATGGTCATTTTTTAATGGTCTACTACATGTACAGGTACAGGGGTGTACATGTAGTATCAATAATTAGGGGTAATGCAGTGTTAAAACTTTTTTTGGAGCAATTTCTTTGCAAAATAATTATAAGTGAAATGTGCACAAATTTGTGCTTTTGTGCACCCCCCTCCCCCAACAACAACAAAAAAAATAAAAAAATGATAGGGTAACCATTTTTTATGTGCATGTATTATTGGACTTGTGCCCTCTCCCCTCCCAGGCCAGAGAATCCTGGGACAGTATTCTGAAAAAGTCTGTTTTATCTCTATATATCTAGTATCTTCACCACTAGAACAAAATTGGTATTCTGCAAATTGTTGTAACTTTTGTAGTAACTTTTGTTGTATCTGTGTTTACTCTGCACATGATCCTTATTACATAATGCACGGTGAAGATAATACAATGAGATAATTGGTATTCTGAAAATTATTTTATCTTTTTCTGTATCTTATCTTCCATGGTAATTACAACAAAACCTACAACAGCTTCTAGCTGTTGTATCTCATGATCTTGGCAATTTTTCTAGATCAGAATCAGACAGTACATGCTTGAATAGCAAGATGGAGACTAGCCTTTTGACAAGGCCTCGTGACTTGGCTATTTTCCTCATCATGCTGTGCCTGAGATGAGACTAGCCGGCGACGAAAAGAATCAACACGGCCTGGGTGAACGCGCGATCGAGCGACTTTAGTCGCGAGGCCTTTTGGAACCTGGGTTTCCATCGTCCGATATGAATTATTCACGAGTTGACATTCGTATGCTAACACGCCTACCGAGGATTATCGACCAATCACAACGGTATCTGCGGGGCTTGCTTTCCATGATTGATGTAGCTTGCACGGGGTGCCGAGATGAAGGCGAATTTGCACACCAAATTTATGCTGACGTCATGCGAAGATACGTTCGCTGATTGGCTCCTACCTATAAGGTAGCAGATCCTCGCTAGGAACAAGGGATAACATAAGAAATACAGGCCAGGTTCCAAAAGGCCCTCGCGACTCACGTCGCTCGATCGCGCATTCACCGGGCTGGGCGGCTAGTCTTGTTATGCAGCCACTACTAGCTTACTTGCCGAGAAAAATAGCCAAGTCTCAAGGGCCTTGTCAAAAGGCTAGATGGAGACTGTGTCACAGTGTGATTCAAGATCTCATAGAGGAGACATTTTGAAGAAATTACAGGTGGGATTTGATGATTTTACATCAAGTACATGTAACTTGGTTCGAGCAGAAGAGGGTGAGCCATTTTGTCAATTGATCGCAGTCCAATAGCGCATGGCGCATTATAAAACGTGCAATTTGATAACTACTGTATGCCAAAAATTGATATACTTGCAAAGTGCATTCTTATGTTTGACTTAAGGGGGTTCCTATTGGTTGACCTACCTACACTGTATATAAAATCCATTTTGATTGGTAAAGTGTCAAATACTAGTAATTGGCGTGCTAAAGATAATATAAAGGTGGTCCTTAGAGAGATCATATCCCCTTAAAACAATTTTCAGAATACCAACTTATAACAATATTAGCGTGGTATTATCTCCAGAAGATACAACAAAAGATACAACAAAAGTTACAACAAAAGTTATAACAAAAATTACAACAAAAGTTACAACAAAAGTTACAAGAGTTTTCAGAATACCACCCCTGGATTCGTCATTGATATTACATGTATGAGGTCTCTACTTATATGTATGTGCATATAAGTTATGTGCATGTACATGTAACTCATGAAGTAATCACTCTATATTTCAATTTAAGAATTATCATCTAATTTGTGTTTTCTTGAAACAAACTATTGATATATTATTCATGTACAGGTGAAATAACATGAATTACAACAATACATTTCGAGTACATTATTGTCAATTCAAATTGTCTAAGACCAAGAGAATTAATAGTGCAATACATCTATAACTGATCTAGATGTACCTGCTTGATTTACCCATTTTAAAAGTTTAATCAATTTTTTTGTATTTCATTTCTCCCTTTTTGCACTGCACATGTATGGTAGTGGACCCTATTTCCGAACACTTTTCACAAAATCAACCATAGCAAATAAACTATTACATGAATATCTGTCAAACTTACATAATGAATGCTCAAAGTCCTACAGAAAAAGAAGTTGATGGAATTTGAAAAAGACAACATAGATTTAATACGATATTCCCTTCTGAGCGGACCCCTTCCCAACGACGCAGCGTTTTGGTCCCTTGAAAAAGGTACTGTATTTCCAAACGTGTGAAACCTATGGGAAAAAGACAAAACCTACCCCGATTTGGGGGCCAACGTGATGAAGACTGAGGGTGAAGAGAGAGCAGGTTATAAGATATTACTTAATGTTTTTTGCCTCATTTTATGATCTTCTACCCTGTGTTCTTTGTTTCAATAGTGTGGAGAAAATACGCGTAGTCCCACGTGTACTGTATGAAAACCATTTCAGGCGCTTAACTGAACGCGTTCGGTAATACAATGCTGTTTGGAAATACAATCCATGACTATACATGTACATATATGTATGCCACATTCTACCTTGGGTATAGTCAAGGATTGTAATTCCGAACAGATTGTATTACCGAACGTGTACAGTTAAGTGCCTAAAATGGGTTTCATACACGTGGGATTACGCGTATGAAAACCACACTATTGAAACAAAGGTTGTGTCTTTTTCCCATAGGTTTCACACGTTCGGAAATACAGTACCTTTTTCAAGGGACCAAAACGCCTCGTCGTTGGGAAGGGGTTCACTCGGAAGGGAATATCGTATTAAATCTACGTTGTCTTTTTAAAATTCCATCAACTTTTTTTTCTGTAGGACTTTGAGCATTCATTATGTAAGTTTGACAGATATTCGTTTGATATTTTATTTGCTATCGTTGATTTTCTGAAAAGTGTTCGGACACTGGATCAACCACCATATTATTTTCATATTGCTTTTTGGATACTAAGTGCTCCAGTATTCTTTAGTTCTTTCATTTTATAACAACTGAATATTTAGGAAATCTACATGTTTTCTCACTCAAGAGTCAAGGTGGATTCACTTGCATTTCATTGTAAAAACAAAAGATTTAGACTATGTGGATAACTTTTTTCAAACAAATGCAATTCAGCTCAAATTTCTTCTAACGTTTATACACCCATGTCATGACATGTCTATAATATCATGAATATTCAACAATTTAAAAAGAGAATGTTAACTATTTAATTAAATAAGAAATCCATGATCATGCCAGGAAAAGTTATGTATATAGGAGTTACACTTACAACATATAAAGTCACTGAATTTCAAAACATATTTACCTCAAGATTCATGTTTACTTCCGAGCCGTTGAGCAGCTGAATACTACAGAACGCGTCTGTCGTCTGAACACCGCAACACGCCATTGCAAACGGGGAGCCGGCGGCGAGGAGCGATATCAACAATCCGTAAGAATTTCAGCTGCTTCTTGCTTTCTAACGTAGATGAACAATAACAATTGCCGTTGCGTAAATGGTCATGATGAAATGTTGATCACAAGTAGCTAAAATCAATAGAATGCAGATATCCTATTCTATAGTTATAAAAGAGCGCTAGAAACATCCATGCAGAATAACAGCCAAAATCAACAACAACCGTTGAATACGTATTAATGCAGTAACAGAGGGGCTTTCACCATACACCAATTGATTCTGTGGCGGATATTTAGCTAGCGCTAGCGCATTACGATCGAGTAGCACCTGTCGATAGCTTTGATAACCGAGGATACCCTCCTCCAGAGACCCGAGAGAATTAGAAGATGCAGATGACACCATAAAACGATTTTGAAAATGCGAGGATTATTCCGTTTCTATACAGATCCCTCCTCATTACTTGTGCCAACAAGCATAAACGATCTGTCTGCGATCCCCAAACCCGACTTTTGTGTAGCATTTAAATCCAACTCAAAAATCAATAATGGATTGCAAATAAAGATAATTACCGGTATGTTAATTATACTCTAGATGGCGCTACGCAAAAACGGCATCTCGACACATCGGTCAGTTTGCATGCCTGCATTGATGCCAAACTGGATGCTTATAGGGAACCCATCGCTTTGCTTTGCGATGGGCTTCCAGAAGTCAGGCTGTATCTGCACTCGACCTCAAAAGTGGTAGGTATGTGCCACTGGCAAGACAAAAAATGGGGGCTTCGGAACGAGCGTATCATGAAAAGGATGGTTTTCGGAACTAGTACATTTGGGGGAAAAAAGGGGGTCTTTGGAACTTGTTACTTTTTACTTGTTGCAGTGATCCCCAAAAGCAGCTCCTTGGAAGCTATACTGGAATGTCTATAAGCGGGGTTAATTCGCATGCATGCGCTCAGCATGAAACTGAATTCCCTGGGGTGGATTGGAACCGAATTGGAAGCAATGGGGAAAGCCCGAAGGAATTAAGCACCTGAATGAAACTCGTTTTCCAGCTTTCACCAAAAATGATATTCTTCGAAATGGGCCGGGGCGGGACAGAACGGCCGAAACGACGGAATAAAAAATAAATAAAAAAAAGCGGTGCTTTGGAACGGTTTTCTCTTTTCTTTTTCTCAACAAGAAAAAAAAATGGTATGCTTTGGAAAGGAAATATGAGTTTAAAAATAGGGGTCTTCTCTGCGGCACATTATACCCACCGCACACTACACTGAGTGCTCCCCCCCCCCCCCCCCGGGAATGCAAATGTGACGTTCTTATGTATTATTTTGCATAACAATACGAATAAAGACCTGAACACTCTGATTGAAAATAGAACCAAAAAATATTGGGGGGGGGGGGGGGCGGGGGGAACTCCCTCTCAGGCAGTGCAATACCAATAATGAAGAGCTCTAGGGAAGGCCTCTCCAAGCTCCAGAAAGCCTGTTTCACTTCATCGTAAGAGCAAAATTTTCATTTAAATAAATGGAAAACTGAATTGCAATATAAATATCATAGTCCCATAACCACTAAGTCAATAACTACATCACTTGTCTATATACTTTAAAACTCCTTTAAATCCAAGGAATCCCCTGAAGACCAGGAAGAGGCATCTCTGGACAACATCCTCAGGGAGATTAAGCCATTGGAAAACAGGTATTGGCCTATTATCTCAATTAAGACCTCCAGAAGCCTTGTGGCAGAGTACTGAAGGGTTACAAGCTTTAATAACAAATTATTAGATTCATGTTGATCGACAAAGACAAGGCATCACAAAGGGTGTGAATGATTTTAAACATCACAAAAATTTGGATAACTCACTTTTTCTATTAATATTCAAAATAATGGGAAACCAGGTGAATGAGGTGAAACTAGAAACAGCTAACATTTGTAGATGATAACTAAATGTATTCAAGTTAAGTGTGCAAGTAAATCCCCTTTTCGGAAAAATTCAAAAATCTCCAATTTCCAAGGGTATTAATAATCTTGAGCACAACAGAGCTCGTCAAAGTTGGCCAAGTTCAATACTGTCGTGTATATCGGATAAATTACTGTTTACTTTCTTGAATATAAAGAGACAGTGGCATATCTACGGGGGGAGGCAGAGGGAGCACGTGCCCTCAGGCGGCACTTGAAGGGCGGCGCAAAAAAAAAAAAAAAAAACAAAAAAAAGAAAGAAAAGGGGGAGAAATACAAGACACTTAATGGTCTTATTGTCTTTGAGGGTTATTTGCGCCCCAGTCAAGGACAAAATGCGTAAGTAATGGTGTTTTATAGGGTTTGAAATGCGAAAATGTTCTAAAGCTGGGTCGCTTTGCTCCCTCGCATAATAATGTTCAGGGTCTAGCTATTTCGCGCCCCCAATGGCGTTTCTACCATCGACTTGAAAGTATATGGCCCATATATTAAATCATCTCTTTCATAAGCAGAACTATTTTTCAATAGCCAATACAATTGAGTTGATTTCATGAAAGTCAATGGGATGGTTTTTATTACTGCTGGTTGTCGGTGCTCGGTAATGGTTTGGGAATCAATCGGCGAATGGTCGTTTATTATTCGACGATCATTCGTCGACCTTATTTTTCACCCCACATCCGATTGGCGATGGTCGACGAGCGCTAAAAGATCAATCGGCGATTAATCTGAAACCTATCGCCCACCTTTAGAAAACCAAGAAAAACCTCCCCACAACCAGTATGGTCGGCAAGAGGCTTTCGATGAGGCAGCGTAAACCTCCAGCCCACCAAATGCTCCGACAACCAGTTGCCGACCCCTGGCAACCAAATAAAGATTGGCGAAAACCTCTTTGCGATCTCAGACAACAAACTACGGACCAGTAGTTGTCAGAAGGTCTTAAGGCCAGTGAGACGATGACTTTGTTATCCTTGTATACCACTCTAATTTTACCATATCTCAATTACGGAATTCTTGCCTGGGGCAGGGGCGTAGATAGCGGGGGGGGGGGGGGGGATGGGGGGGTATGCATCCCCCAACTTTTCGGGTGGGGGGATGGTGTGTACAAACATCCCTCCCCCCAGGTTTGCACCTCACCAAAAAAAAAAAAAAAAAGTGGTGGAAAATATACATTTCTATATTATGTTGTAGATAAATATAATTTGATATATTATATCTATTAATTTTATTTTTATATATTCTTTATTTCAATATAAATGTTATATATCTGTGTACAATATTGTAGATTTATATGAATTTATCAATATTTATCTACAATGCTGTCGTGGCTTCTGATTTTTCCCCATATATTTTTACACCACTAGAAAGTGAAAACCATCTACTTCAAATTATACAACATGGGTGTTGATCTGGGAGTGATATGGAGGTATAATTTTTTTAATGAAATGGGGGGGGGGGGGGGGGTGTTGGCCTTCATGTTTTACCACCCCCAAATATATTTAGAGGTGATTTTTTTTTTTTTTCGAAGCCACAATGCAGAAAAATTATTTAGATTAAAAGTACATGCAATTATTCTGGATTTAGAGGGTTCAGTCGGTAACTTTCCTTTATAATGCAATTCTGCAAAACTGAAATGAAATGTGGTGGAAATGTGGTGGAATCGAATGTGGTGGAGAAAGAGGGAATACATCACACCCAATATTTATTGAGGATGATGATGACCTGTGTCATCATCACCCAACTATACATAGGAGAATTATGAAATGACAATCATAACATGTAGGCCCCGTCTGAAGCACCACTCCGGGCGTTGCATGTGGGCACAGTGCCCCTTCTTTTCCCATTAACTTCAGATAAGTATCCCCATTTTTCTTTCGAGTAAGTCCCAGTTCCATATTCTTTTAAGTGCCCTTTTTGATAATTACACCTCATCCTTCACCTTACCTTTGATAAATGCTCCTATTTCAACGAGAGCATTCCCCCTTTTAATCCCTTTTATTCCTTTTAATGTAACGAGTCATTTTTTTTCTTTGTAATATATAGACACTGATTTAATTTTTCTACTTTATATAAGAACGTTTTCCCGTTCTTATAAATGCCCCTTTTCAGGTGTTATAAGTGCCCCTTTTCACCTGTGATGAACTGCCTTTTCTACCTTTTCTACACATTCATTCATTTTTCTAATAATTGAAGTGTCCTTTTCCCCATGATAAGTACCACGTTTCCCTTTTCCATAACATGTTCCTCTAATCCAAAGTGACTTAGAGCCAGTATTCCCAAATGCTCGCTCGCTACGCTCGCTCGTATTAAAAGTATAGCTTATTAAATAAATTTTCATTGTGAAATTTTGCAATCACAATGTAATTGCTATTGTTTGCTCGCTCGCTCGCTTCGCTCGCTCACTCAATATTCAAATCATATTACATGTACAAAATTGCAAAGCATGATGCTAAAGTTGTATCTTGGATATGTCAGGAGAAAAACCATATACATGTTTACACACCCTCACCCCACACACTATTTACATATACACATATATATGTATATATATATACATGTATATATATATATATATATATATATATATATATATATATATATACATGTGAGAGTAAATAAAGAAGTTGGATAAAAGCATGAAACGTCTAATAGTTTTTTTTTTATTTTTATATATATATATAAATTTATATATATATATATATATATATATATATATATATATATATATATGTGTGTGTGTGTGTGTGTGTGTGTGTATACGTGTGCGTGTGTGTGTGTGTGTGCGTGCGTGTGTGCGTGTGTGTGTGTGTGTGTGTGTACGTATATACGTATATATATATATATATATATATATATACGTATATATATACATATATTTGAAAATAGTATAGGAAGGAGCAAAGCATGACACACGTATATATATATATATATACGTATATACGTACACACACACACACACACACACACGCACACACGCACGCACACACACACACACACGCACACGTATACACACACACACACACACACACACACACACACACACACACACACATATATATATATATATATAGATATATATATATATATATATATATATATATATCTGGCCCTTCGGGAAAATAATAAAATAATAATCCCGTTACATTGGTGTATACGTGGTTACTGCTTTATATGTCTTTTCTTATGTTGTGCGTTGCGTTATAAGCCATCGGTAAAAATTAATTTAAAAAAGTCAAGTCAGCACTTCGGTATACGGTATATGCTTCAGAAATTGCCACGGCCGTACAGGAAATGTTTATTTACCCTAAAAATGTGAATTGTTATATTATTGCTGTAATGAAGTGACAAAGCCATCCAATACTATTTCTTTGAATGCGATTTTGATTACTGTAACACAACAATTTTATCTATATCTATTCATATACTCATATTGCTGTGTCATGCTTTGCTCCTTCCTATACTATTTTCAAATACTATTACATGTACAAATCTTATTGCTCTTTGGAGCCTATAACTCACAAGCGTAGCTTCCTCCTTAGGTTCCTCAATATTTCATTATTATTCTAGTCCAGTCTGCTCAGTTAATATTGCATGCAAACGCATAGATATGAGGTACTCACCTTCTTTTATTTTCTCTGACAATACATCTCTTGTTTGTTCATACCATTTATCTCGTTTGTACCATTATATTGTTTGTACCCATTTACATGTATACCGTAAAAACACATTGTAGATGCGAAATATGAAACAATAAGCTGAAACTGAAAATTAGTATTCTGTTGAACAGAGATTTACGATATATGGCTCCTGAATATGACACAAATTCATTTTCAAGGCTTGTTCTCATTTTTAGAAAATTCTGATTTTATTCTAGTTTTATGTCTCTTATGGGTGTCTATCAAATTAAAAATAATCTTTGAAAACAGAGGAAGTAAGTTTGTATGCCAACGAAAGATTTTTAAGTTGATATGACTAGAGGGTAGGGGTAGTTGTAATTAAGACAAGTGGGAAGAATGGAGAATGGATTGCAATATACCCCCCTCCCCCCCCCACCCCACACAAATACATAAATACACACAAGCACGCAGAGATCAACTTAGTGGCATAGCTAAATTCAAATTCAAATTCATGTTTATTTCATTTCATTTCCAACAGAAACTTACAAGCACGGCTTTTTTGTGGATCCCCCAGGGAAAATAGAATTGTTTCAAATTGTGCCCACGAAGACTTGGAAAACACAAAACAGTATTACAGAACAACAAACAAACACGAAACGACAAGGAAAAGGAAGAAAGATAAAAGAAAAGGAAAAAGGGGGAAGGGGGGGGGGGAGGACAAATCATGACCGAAAAAGGAGGTAGTTATATTGGTGATTCTGGCAAGTTAAGATCATAAGACCAAATATATATTCAATTAATTGAGCAGATGATGAAGACCTAAATGAAAAAGAAAAAAAAAATAAGAGAGATATCAGCTGTTATCAGGTAATTATTGTATATTACTATAAGATTTGAGCAAAAATAATTTTAGTTTTTTCTTAAAAGAATTTAGGGATGGACTACTTTTAATATCTTCACTTTAAAAAATCCAAAATCTAGGACCATCATATATAAATGTCTTCTTCGCTAATAAAGTTCTATAGAGTGGTAGGTGAAACTCGTTAGACACTCTAGTTGGGTAATCATGAAATGACCGATTTGGGGGAACATGGCATCAAATATATGTAGAAGGGTCTTTCTACTATAGTTATACATAAATTGCCCCAAATGAAATAGATACAGGTCATTTGTTTTTAATAGTCTGCTATCAACAAATAACGGGTCTGTGTGTGAGAGTATAGCAGAATTGCAGATGATAAGGAGGGACTTCTTTTGTAATAAAAGTAGTCTATCTAATAGAGTTTGCTGGGTATTGCCCCAAGCAAGTATCCCATAATTCAGATAAGGTAAACTTAAAGATGAATAAAGCATCCATAGGGATGATGTCGGAAAATGAAATTTAAGTTTGTTTATTATGCCAATATTCCGTGAAATAATCTTACACTATCTTCCACGAAAGTTTATTGTCAACAGTTATGCATAAAAATTTGATAAATGAAACAACTTTTAAAAGGGGTATCGTCAAACACAATATCCATGGGCAATGTGTCTATAGAATTACTAAATAACATATATTTGGTTTTTTGGAGGTTGAGGGATAGTTTATTGGCTCTTATCTATTGGGTGACTTTTTCAAGCTCAGAGTTTACAAAATTGACTAAAGTATTTGGATTCTTATGGGAATAAAATAGATTAGAATCGTCTGCAAATAGTATAAACGAAAGGACACCGGATGATTTACAAAAGTCATTTATATAAATAATAAACAGTAAGGGGCCCAACAAACTGCCCTGGGGGACTCCACAATTCATGTTTTGCATATTGGATGTATGATCATTCAAAAATACGTATTGTCGTCTATTGGATAAGTAGCTCCTGAACCACTCCAAGGCCTTCCCACGCAACCCATAATGAGAAAGTTTAAACAATAAACTGTCGTGACTGATGGTGTCGAAGGCCTTGGAGAAGTCCAGGAAGATACCAACCAGATGAGAACATTTGTCTAAAGCATGCGCTACTTTGTCAACAAAATTCAAAAGGGCATGTTCTGTATTATGTTTTTCTCTAAATCCAAATTGAAAGTTGGAAAATATATGATGCGTTTTTAAAAAGTTAACAGTTCTACAATAAACAGCTTTTTCTAGAATTTTCGACAAGGAGGATAATAAAGAAATAGGCCGGTAATTACTAACATTCAACTTATCACCTTTTTTTTGTACAGGGGTATGACCTTTGCAATTTTCATGTTATCTAGGACTTGTCCATTAAGTAACGATATATTAAGAACATATACTAAGGGATTAAAAATTGAAGATATTACACCTTTTAAAATGAAATTATTAATATCATCGTAGCCGGGACTCTTTTTGTTGTTCAAACTAGATACAATATCAATGATATCTTCTTTGACTATAGGAGTGAAGAAAACAGAATTGGGATTAGGTGCACCCAGGTATTCAGAAAAATGTTTGTCTGAAGGAGGAATACCTTCAGCTAAGTTTACTCCTATAGAAGAAAAATAGTAGTTGAAAGTATGGGCTACATTTTCAGGGTCTTCGACAATATCATCATTATACCTAATTTTAGTTATATCTGATTTGTTATTGGATAAGTTCATTGCTTGTTTTAAAATCTTCCAAGTGTTTTGAATATCGTTCTTATACAAAGTTAACTGGTTCCTAAAGTATCTTTTCTTTGCTAATCGTATTGTTTTAGTTAAAATATTTTTATATCTGGTGTATCTAGCCTTCGCTTGTTCAGTACCTTTCATTTTAAATTTATAGTATAAGTTGTTTTTTTTCTGTTAATAGAACGTAAAAGTGATTTAGAAATTCATGGAAGTCTCGATGATTTTTTGTAGGTAGTCCGTTTGTCTTTAACTTTAGGTATGTGAATATCTAATTGATTATGAAATATGTTAAGGAAATTATTAAAAGATAAATTTACGTCATTAGTATTATAAACACACGACCAGTCAGCAGAGTCTAAAGAAGCGCCAAGACTGGCAATGTTTTCATTGGTAGGTCTCCGTCTTGATGGTCTGTGAGGATTGTTTGATGAGTGCTTAAGGGTAAAATGTGACATATATGGATAATGGTCCGTTATATCGGATGGGGCATTGTGAACACGTGCCCCCATGTTATGACCCCACCCCCCCCCCAAAAAAAAGGGAGAAAATGAGAGAAAATTAAAGGGAGAGGCGAGAAAGGAAGACGATAGGACCCTCTTCCCAAGTTCCCCCTAATCGGTAGTCTTCTTCATTCGCATTTCTGGTGCCACAGCCGTCCCCGTCCCCATAACAGTGCCCCCTCCATATAGCTGGACACAATGCCTTACATTCATTAACTTTAACAGTTCAATTTTGTTATCTTCTAGCTCAATGCAAATTATTTCCAGTAATCACGCGTTTCGTCATGGGGTCAATAAAGATAGATCTCTATATATAGTGGAACCAAAGTTCAATCACAAGTCTTCTGTACAGGAGACCCTCTTTACAGGGGCGTCGAACCTGAGGGCAGGGGGCAGTTGCCCCCCCCCCAGAAAATATTGGTGTGGGGGCAAACATATCGTTTTGCTCCCCCAATAAAAAGGTGTAAAGTAAAATAAGGAAAAATGATGCAAAACTCAGGAAATGAAAACTTTCCTAACAATGAAATACAAAACGAATTACACGATCATAATTCAATTTCGCTGAGCGCTCTGCGCGCAAATTTTCTAATTTTCCCTGCTTCATGTAAACGTGGAGAAGTTGGTAATAGTCTGGGAGCCTGTCCGAAATAGTCACCCTATTTTACATATGAAATTTGACCCCTTAAAGTTACTTAGACCATCCATGCCATTCACAAAAAACTTGTCAGCTCGAATGAAGAGGGGCATTGGCGCAAATCCATTTTGAAATTAGGGGGGTCACCACATGATTTAACTTTTGCACCTGTCCGAAATGTCAGCAAAAAAAAAATTGTAAAAAAATAAAAAGGTTATTCAAAAAGGGGGGGGGGGGGACATTCGCCTCCAAAATTCTCTGACAAGCAAAAAAAAAAAAAAAAAAGGTTATTCAAAAAGGTGGGGGACATTCGCCTCCAAAATTCTCTGACAGTAAGGCAGTTGCGGATTTAGGGGGGCGCATCCGGCCTGTGCCCCCTCCCCCTTTGAAAGAAAAGAATGCATTTGCGGCCCCCTTTTATTCGATTTTTTTTTTGCTTGTCAGAGAATTATGGAGGGGAACTAGACCCCCATAACCCCCCCCCCACCGAAAAAAATTGTGAGGTATGGCGAAATTTTTTTTGTTGTCGACCCCCCCCCCCCCCCCCCCCCCCCCCCCCCTGAGCGACTTTTCGAGAGCTGGCGAGACCAAAAAAATACGGGTCTCCCTTTTCCAAAAGTTGACAAACCTGCATTTGTGTGCCCCCTCTTATACAAAATCCTTGATCTGCCCCTGCTTTAAGGGATCAAATTTCATTTGTAAAATGGGGTGACTATTTCGGAACAGGCTTCTGGCCAATAAAAGGCGTTAAAAAATCATGTGAAGTGAATCAAGTTAACATCATTTGTAAAATGGGGTGACTATTTCGGAACTGGCTTCAGGCCAATAAATGGCGTTAAAAAAATCATGTGAAGTGAACATCGTTACGTTTGGTTGTCTCCCCCTCCTCCCCCCACCCGGAAAACGGATCGACGCCCCTGCCTCTTTACTGGAGTAGAAAACAATCCCCAGATTTTTCAACAATGATTTTTAAGAAGGCTTCACAAATTAGGCACGATTATACCACAAGTCAAATCTATAATTTTCTAAGTGTCTTATTATTTATAAATTTACAACTATTCTGGAGATAAATTTCTCCTAAGTTTATCAAATGACGACACATTGCCTTTGTTTCTCTTAAAAATTACGTCGTTAAAAGATGGAATACTTTTGTAGTAATAATATAGGGAAAGGCAATTATTTTAGAAATTACAGGAAAAGGGTGACAAATTCCACCTTGCATTGACTTTTTCTGGGCTTTCCTGCATGGAGAGAGGACGTGCGCTTGCTCTACCCTATATGCTGGGTACGCCCCATGCAGTAAAGAGTTTATTTCTTATAGAATATTCATGCTGCGACCTATTTTTAAGTAAATCATTTTAAGCAATATCATCATTGTTTGCTCTCAAAGTTCGGTCTGAACTATTTGATTTTTTACTCGAGTCTTGGCCAAATATATCCATAACGCCGTGGCCGCAGATTCGTATGCATCAACTGGCAATCGGCGAGGAGCTGGCCTATAGCTAAGGAATTATCATTATCATGTAAGTTATTTTCTCAATTCGAAATACATATACTCTATCACTTGCGTATAGAGCCAAACTAGTTTTGTCGGGAGATTTGGAATCATGGCGGTAGAAATGAACTAACAAAATGCCAGGCAAAACGGACAAGATGTATAGACTATTGCATAAACAAAACTGATAAAAGACGTATCATTTTTCATTGTCTAGAAAATGTCTAAACATATTTGCTTCGCGCTCTCGACCACTTGATTTCAGTTTCCATTTGACCGATATTTTTTTTACACGCCATGTAGTTCCACAGACCCCAAATTTGTGAAAATCATTAAAGGCTTAATCAAATGCATTGAGATCTAAATTACAAAATAAACTCGGCGTCATCCAGGCAACCGGTCTGACTGGTACCACCCTGACTCAAAACTGATTTTATTGGGCCGTCTCAACTACTGGAAGGATCTCTATATCCCGCAAAATCTTGATAAATCTAATCGTTACCACTTTTCGATTTTACAATTTTTCATCATTAGGTGGTCTGTCATAGACAGATCACCTTTTAATTTCGCCAGAATTTTCTTTCTTTATTATTTATTTTTATTCCTTCCGCACACTTTTTTGTGTAGTGGATTACGCAAAATCGGTTCAGTCAATTTTCTTCAAATTTTCAGCAGTCATCAGGTTCTATCAGATCAAGTTCCCGTATAGTTTTCAAGGTCACCAATTCATCGTGACGTCATCAAGGCGCCATTTTCTAAAAATCAACTTATGGTTATATCTTCATAACAAAATGTAATTTCTCATTCATATTTGGCATGGTCAAGGTCAATATCATTCCAATCAAGGTCATTACGTTAAACGCACGTCAGTGCGCGCGCAAAATTTAACATTGCTCCAAATCGTCTCAAATTTTTTTTGGATACGTTTCAGGCATTTTTAAGCATTGTAAAAATTTCCGCGCGTAAGCCCCCGCGCGCGTTATGCGAGCGCGCAGCGCGTACAGAAGGTAAAAACGCCGTTTTTTCGCATGGTTTGTCTTCTTGACACTATTCTTGACAATTTGCAACCATTTACAGTCATTCTCGACATTCCATAATGCCACAGGCGCGCGTCAAACTTTCAAATTCGTGCGCGCGTCAATGGGCAATATGATGTAAAAAGTGGTAAAAACATTCCTATCTTGAATCCGCCATAGCTCGTCAGAAAGGCTGGGAACTCCCCATTTTTTTTTTTTTTTTACATATTCTGAAAGCCTATATGTTGTAGATTGGAATTCATGAATAAAATGGGGTGGGGGTCGAGCCGTGGGAACGTCATCATATTTGCACATCAACTAAAAAAAAAATGATTTTGAAAAAATGACGTCATAATTTTTGTATTCATTTGACAATATTTCAGAATAAGTTGTCGATTTTCTTCCCAATTTTGATATGTTGTAGCTGAGACAATTTTCTACAAAATTAGTCCCACCATTTTTCATTTTGACAAAGGCATCATGACGTATTTTTGCGATTAAAGGAGGCATGTCAATATTTCACATTTTGCTTGTATTCTCAATGGGGCATGACCTTTTTTCAAATCTTGATTCTACTTTTCAGTCTTCTTTGAGCAGTATCTTTGTTATTTCCGCTCGATTTTCTTCCAAATTTTATTATGTTATAGCTGAGACTATAAGCTTTCATAGTTGTGCACTCTAATTTTTTATTAGATGTCGGAATCATGCCCATTTTTAACTACAAAATGTGATTTGAGAATCCCGTTTTCGTTTACGTATCATCTCTAGGTCCTTCACAGACAATGTAATAAACTTCCTTATTCTGCGTGTTATATCTATCGGAAAGTATAGTGTACAGTATTTTGTGTACAACCCTATGCGAAATCTGATTAACTGTCATGTATTAAAGCTATGGGGTTAATCTCCCATGTATCCTGCAATATCAAATCGTCCGATTTTCTTTGATGCAAGTCTCCATCCATTGTCAACATTATCAGGATTATTATCTTGCACAAATATTATCACATCTTACAAGACAATTTGCCAAATGGACAGACCGCCTAATTCGTTTTCAGTGACGAATTAAAATTCTAGTTCGTGTTTAATCCTGTGCGACTCCTTTTAGAATTATATCGTAGATCGAATTATATGCGATTGGCTCAAAACAAAATTTAGACCCAGTAGCATAGTTCCTGGGGAACAGGGGGTACTTGACCCCCCCCCCTTAGGAACGCCTCACACCTCCCCTCACTTGATGGCCTAGTTCTCTCGTATTCTTTGTTAGAAAAGTGCCCCGTATTATTAGTGCCCCTCAATAGCTGAAACCACGCTACGTAACTGTTCAGACCACTATTCGATCACAGCAAGGGAATAATAACTCCATCAAACTGCAAATCTTCTTGATTGTATTTTAGAATGCCAAAAAGATTGAAAGGAATTTGAGTTTAAATTTATCAAAAAGAATACAATATACCTGTTAACTCATTTATTCAAATTCATTAATGTTCATTTCAAGAAACATTGAATTAAAGTAGTGACGAGCCCCCCCCCCCCCCAAAAAAAAAAAAAAAAAATTAAATCGTATTTATGGAATAAACCTGGCATACATTAGATTCTTGTTTTGTGTTCTTTATGTCGAACAATCATCTGGCAGTCTTTCGGGTTCGTCAAGATCGATTTTTGTTGAAGATGAATGCATGATAATAACTATCACGGAGGGGGAGGAGGGGGGGGGGGTACTCGCCTAATACGGTATACGGGTTTGGGAAAAAAATCTTTGAAGATGTAATGTGATTTTGTGTTGAAAAATCCCTAAATAATGCCCCACTTTTAGATCTTGTATTTAAACATGGATAATTATTTCTTTCAGAATAATACCTCACCCATATCCTAGCTGAAGTGCAAAAGCCAAGATGGAAAATACTTGAAATCATGCCTAATAATGGGTACCCTTTTCTGCCAAAATGACACTTAAAAATCGGTATGGGTTTGGAGGCTTCAGCCACACGCCCCGTTCAAATCAAATCTAAGTACCGCTCCTCGCCGCCCCCGCCCCTCCCTCATAAAATCCAGGGAATTGTATTGGTGAACATGTATCTTGTTCTTTGTTTAGATTGACTCCACATGTCCAACAACATGTCTGCCAATGGAACAATGAATGATCAGGACAACCACAGGAATCCTCGCGTAATCATGTGGTGCGTGCCGAGGTCGGTGTCGACTGCGATGACGAAATGCATGAGCTTCGTCGAGGGCTCCGAAGTCTGGTTGGAGCCGTATATCATCTGCAAGTCCGCTGACGATATCCACCACATGTTCCATCCTGAAAGCAGTCTCCCACTGGAGCTCGAAGGCAATGAGGACGTCTACAGAGAAGCTGCGCTAAACATGCATCTTGGAGAGGAAGATTTCGATCTGGACCTTCTATCGTAAGGGATGAAAATTACTCTTTAGATAATGTAAGGCCCCTTGCCCAAGAGGTGTCGTTTTTATTGGGTTATTATCTGCGCTTATCCAACATTTTAAGATATACGCCGGTAATTCAAACAATGTTTTGTTTTGTTTCTTTTTTCTTCATTTTCCATTCACTTTTTGTACGAAGTCACTCTCTCATGGCGCGTCCAAGATCGCATCAGTCACTGATGCATTCCAATCAGCAAAATGACGTTTCATTTGCGACGGACGGTTAGGAAATGAAAAAGTTATCAAAGTTTTAAAAGTCTCAGTTTACTTTCTATGGCGATCCTCAAATTGGCAATGTTGGCTTCATATAATGGCAGGTTTAGTAGTACAACTATCATTGTACACAAAATTTTCTCCATTATCTCTAAAGATGCTGCTTGTCCTTTGGTGAATTCAACATATATTGTGTCAAATACATTTACCCATGATATATCTTGAGCTAAGAAGGAGACAAACTGCACCTTGAGAGGTAATGGGGAAAATATAAAATTTTGTGTGCAAAACATATGGAGAATTGTACTACTAAACCTGTCACTTTGCCAATTTGAGGATCGCCATATAATTGAGACTTTTCAAACTTTCATAACTTTCTCATTTCGTAACCGATTTTGATGGAACTTTAAATTTAAACAAAATTGCTTCTCTCTATCCTCTTTTTTCCACTAAAAACTGATTTTTCCCCCAGGGTTTCATTCTCCTTTAAGAACTTTTGTCAACACTTTTCATTTAGCAATCAATTTTTGTACGAGTTCACACGGCGCATTAAAGACGGGGCCAGTCATTGGCGCCGTCCAACATTAGGCAAATGACGCATCGTGCTGTGCAAAGGGCTTTTGATCAATAATTTGTGAGCTTTCTTATTCACTTTATGTAAGTTTGGAAGAACATCTTATAGTAGAAATGTCCCCTGAAAAGGATTCTTTTCAAATGCCCTCATATTCGAAATATGACGAAAAACAGCTGAAGTGTTCGAGCCGAACATTCATGCCGAACATTCATGCCACATCTGTGTGCAGTCCCATATTTTTCTTTGTGCAGTGCATGTGCTTTTGGGTTCATTTCTTATCATTTTGATGATTCCACAACCTGACAATATACACCAAATTCTTATTTAGACATGATTGACCTTACCCAGTTGCTTCCAGACAGTTTCTTTCAGAATGTAATCGCATGACCAGGGGAGCGTTTCATCAAGCGTTTTGTCAGTGATTTTTACCGACAACTGTTATAAGCTACTGAAATCCTTGCAACTGATTGGCTGAGAGCAAATTTGTCAGTAAAAACCACTGACAAGAAACTTGATGAAACGCTCTCCAGAACTCATCTTTAAGGCCATCCGTGATCCATACATCGAATAAAAACAAGTCATGATCAGTTATTATTAACCATATCAGACATCTGAGCAAGCAATTTTTACATTTTATTGCCCGGCTTTGACAAGGCAACACAACTGCGGGCCGATAAATTGTTTATTGCCCGATTTCGAAAGTCAATGGGATTTTGCTAAAATAGCAGGGTTGTACACAAACTACTGTACACTACTTTCCAATAGATATAACACGCAGAATAAGGAAATTTTGGAGTTCGCTCTAGATATCTGGTTCTGTTAATAATAATGATATGGACTGGCTACTTTCGGGGGATACAACATTAATTGCCCTCACTAGAATCGTATTGCCCTCCTCTTCGACTCGGGCAATACAATTCTAGTTCAGGCAATAAATGTTGTATCCTCCTCAAGCCCAGTCCATATTATATTATTGTTACAACCCATATAAGTAACCCACTGATTGGCACTGATATAGCTTTCGTTCAACTGCTACTTTTTTTTGATAAGGCCATTGTATGTTAATTTGTTTTTGTTGTAATATTCAGTTTCCAAGATATCAGTTAGTTTTTCTCTTTTAGAATTAAAGCAAACGATTTTACATCAAATAACAAATCAGATATAAAAGAATTATCCCAGGAACAGGAAACCACAAATACATTATAATAAAGATCAATTAACTACCAATGAATGTTATCAAAATTCAGCCTGATTTTTTCTTTTGGTATTCTAATATATAGGACAAAACATTCTTTTTGGAAACTTCATCTCTGTGTCTGTTTGTATAGATATGGTAATATCCTCTTACTTCCCAAATAATTATTGTTCTTATTGTTTCCTTCAACGATAGACCTGTGACGCTGAAACGCAAATTCGATAATTTGGATCCCGCCAAAAAGTTGGTCTTCATCAAAGATATGGCTGTGGGCATGCCACCAAGTCGCTACCCATATCTACCTGACCGATCGAGTGGCATTAAGCACTTCTTCTTGATAAGGCATCCCGTCAAAGTATACAAATCGTTTCGCAAAGGTCTTCTCGATTTTCTTCTCACCGGTGATCCTGCGAACTTTCCACCTGGTGTGAAAGTCCCAGACAGGGAGACCTTCCATATGATGAAGGACTTTCCTCCGCCTCGGGAAGGAACGCAGTACTTCTACCAGGCCATTCACGAGCTCTGGAGTCACATCCGGAAGACGGTGGATGACGATCCAGTCATTTTAGACATCGATGAGCTCTTGGAAAACCCTTCGGCAATGTTACCGCGTTTGTGCAACGCGCTAAGAATTCCGTACTCCGAGAGCCTTTTGTCGTGGGACGCATCGGCTGATATCGTCCTGAAGTGGAAGAGCTTGTGTCCGAATGTCCGCGATGCACCAAGGTACGCCATGTGGTTCACCAATGCATTCAAAAGTTCATGTTTCAAGGCTTCGTCGACCACCACATCGCTTGAAGACGCCACCGATGACATCAAGGAAGTTGTCGAAATAGAAATGCCTTTCTATGAAGAGATGTATAATCAAAGAATTACTATTTAACACACTTTAGTTTCAACCCTATAGTAGCACAGTAAGGCGGGGCACAGTGGTTGGTCATCTGTCATGGTTAAATTAAGGCCTACACAACAATTACCCCGGACATCTACCCAATATGACAACGGGACCCCTCTGTATGTCCATGACTCCTTTTAAGAAAATACCCCGAACTTCTACCGAATATTACTGTCCCCATTAATGTTCCGGGAATTATAACTGTTTTTCAGGGAGCCTTATTAGTCCAAGGGTTTTTTGTGGACGGCTGTAGCCATTGTTATCTTGGTTTTTGTACCCCGAGTTGTTCTATGTAAAGGTATCCCGGTAAGTGGCGGAAACAGGATTAATATCTCTCTAGGACAGAAAAAAAAGTTTTATCACATTTTAAAGGTGTAGTTTGGTCTAAAATGGGAGGGGGCATGAGCTGGTTGTGCTCCCTTTAATCCACGCCTGATTGGGGAAGGAAGTTTAAGTTTCTACCAACCTTAAATTTTGTTAGCAAGCTTTCGTCCACTCCTGTGGACTTTCTCAAGCCAAGTGATCAGTCACACTGTTTCTAATTGCTGTCTGCTGTCTTGCGATCACTGGACCGAAGATAGGTTAATTGTTATCAGTAAAACTATGGAACTACTATTGGGATATCTCCTATAAACTTGACGTTAATTTACGGGGTTATAACAAGAAAAGTAAACATTACATGTACCTCATATCACAAGGAGAGAAAATAGAAATCTTACAGGCGCACCCAAAGCCTGACCAGGCGGACCCGGCGCGGGACATCCCAGTAGAACGACAGCGCACGACACCGACAGCACACTACAGATCGACAAAACTTTGACGAAATGACAATTTTTTCGGAAGGCCCACGGCCACGATACCGACATTGTTGTCGTCTCGTGGGCTGTCGGTGTGGTGGGTTGTCGGTCTCGTGGGCTGTAGCTGCCTGACTATTCTTGCGAAATACATTCAATCTTGTAGAAGTTACATTTATAGTCGTCGAAATTCAGTGAAAATAATTTATGTATATATGTCATGTGTTGATTAGACCAGGGGTGTCGATCCGTGTTTATGATGGGGGGGGGGGGGGGGGGGGGAATGACCGGCGAGGGAGGGTGTGGGAAGGGGGTATTCCCCCTCCCTCACCATTTTCAAAAATCAGTTTATAAAACTTTTTAGAGCATCCCAAAATGTTTTTTAATGAAAATAAAGAATGCACGGATCTACGGCAATGGAAGGAACCCCTTAAGTGAGAATAACAATGCGAACGAACGAATTTTCTTCGATATTTTCTCATTGAAATTATGGCATTTCTTATTTCCTTACTTCTGGACATTAAAGAATGTGATGGTATTTCAAGATCAAACATAATTAGTTTGGATAATTATTAGTTTTGAGTTAAGTATTATAATTAATTCTCAATTATTTTATTCAAAAATATTTGGGGATGATAATACAGGCCATCCCCCACCTCAATTTTGTTGTTGTTGTTGATATATACCCCTCCCCCCCCCCCGATCGACACCCATGGATTAGACTCGAGATGGCGCTACGCAAAAAAGACAATACGACACATCAGTCATTTTGCACTTGTGCATTCTAAATCAAGGCCAAAGGAGCCCGTCCCGATTACTTTATGTGAGAATATACTGAACAACAGTGACATTCTTATCTTTTAGCATGTTTCAGATTCTGTAGGACAGGAATATAAAATAATACAGCACTATGCCACATTTAACTTAAAAGACCATGATTTCTTGGTATGCAAAATTGGTCACCCATAAACGCAGATAAGGATGGTGGTGATGGTGGTGGGGGGGGGGGGGGGGGGGGGGGGAGGTCGGAATAATATCCATGTCTGACATGATCACCCGTGACCCCCCCCCCCTCCCCCGTTCCGCAAGTAGAAGAGAGCACTGAAGCTAGATATCGCAATGGTAGTATTATGCCTTCATTTTTAAAAATCATTTTGAATTGCTTTTGAATGGCATGTGTTTATTATATACCAACATGTTTTAAGCAATAGAATTAGGTCTATTGCATTATACGATAACGGATTAAAGAGTCTAAATTCTGTAAAATGCAGAAGATATAGTCAAAGTTGACTCTGTGTCCAATATATCACTTAATTTTCACACATAAATCATATCTAGAATACGCGACAAAGTAGGCTTTGTGTTGATATTAGTCGTCCGAAAAGTGAATCTGGCAAACGCACATACATATATATAAGGTGCCCAGATTTGGAACTCACTTTCAGAGGAGATTCAGAGCGCTCCTCATATAGGTATTTTAAATCTAAACTGGTATATGAGAATATTGCTTCCCTTTAATATAAAAGCGTGAACAGAACAATTATTTTCAAATGATCTTGTGTTCATTATATCACAACAAAATAGAAGTGATGATATCGTCATTTCAGGTTTGTTAAAAAATACAGATTTGCTAGTTAAAGAGCAACAAATAAACTTCTCATGACGCTTTGACATACAATTTGCCGAATTACAGAATTATTTTTTTGAAAATTCGTTATTTTTGTAAATATCATTACTATAATTTGTGGTATGGAAAGGTAAACTAATATAAAACTAATTTTGAGACACCGAAAACTCACCTTGTTTGAGATTTTATTCCTCTAACCTTTTACTCTCTTTTTAAATTTGTTTTTAACACGATAAAAACTACTTTCGAAAAATAAACTCAAGGGCACTGGCGTAGCCAGGGGGGGGGGGCACAAGGGGGCCATGGCCCCCCCTGTTGATCGGAGAGCAAAAAAAAAAAAAAAAAAAAAAAAAAAAAAAAACTAATTTCCTTTTCACATGCTGGTCTTACTAGGACTTACCCTACCCCTACCTTACAATCGAAATAAGGAAAAATAAAATGGAAATATTACCAAAAAAGTAAACAAAATAAACACTGCTTTCATTTCCAGCAAAAACTGTTCCTTTCCAAATCATAACCCCGAAACTTTGTTAACAACATTGACTAAGTAGATTGGTAACAGAACATTTATATTTCTTTTAGTTTGTCGAGAGTTGAAAGAAATTGTACTTAGAATGATGAAGAGGCGTATCAGTTATTCTTGCCGAATATAAACCTCTCTTTGTGAATGGGTATATGTCCGATGGAGGCAATAACCATTTTCTTCGTTTTGTAAATCTTGAGTTTGTTTAAGAGTTATCATTGTGGTAGCCAACATTGCTTTTATACGAAAACAATGTCACCGTTATATCATTTTTATGGTCTTCATCCGAGGAGAAGCAAAACACTGTTTTTCAAGGTAGAGTTCGATTTTATAGAGGAATATTCAAAAAAGATACAATTTCATTCTTTGTTCAAGTCGTATTTTATATACTAGTAAGTCATCGGACGAGATGCTTTCTGCTTTGATGTTTACAGTTTTGAGTCAAATCTATTATCACTAAATTGAATGACAAAAACGGCCTTCACATGTGGCAAATCATGTGCGCTTGACTTGGTTGTATGAAGACTTTGTTTAGCCCGTTCTCTATGTGTAATTACATTATTTCCATATGTTTTTATTACAAATTGTGATCTCTATACTCTTTACACGATGTAATTCTAATATTTTTCCGTGCTAAATACTCACATTGATGTTCATTTTGGTTACAAAAATTAATCAAACTATATAATTCCTCAGTACTTAAATGAAGGAGTACGTAGCTGGATTCGTGTAGTATATACGAATTAGGCAACTAATGAACAACCTCTAACCGAGAAAATGAGATAAAGAGCTAAACAAGGCAGCTAAATAAATTGCTAAAGTCTTTTACATACACCTAATAAAGATGTTGCATGTGTTTTCAAATGAGACTACCGCTTGAGATGAGATATAAATTCCACTCCATGAGAAAGGGCGTCCTCTTAGTCATATGTTAGTCAATAGTCAGTGTGTCTGTGTGTGGGTTTTTGGTTGTTAGTCTGTATATTTTCCTATCCGAAAACACGGGTTTCAACGTTTCGTATGTACACTGGTACAGCTATTTATACACACCAACTACATGTAATTTTGCGTATTGCTTGGAATTCTGGAGCCCCAAGGAGTGGTAATCCTTCCACTACAATTCATTCCAGCGGAGTAGAGAAAAAAAAAATCCTATTTCATCTGTCACTTCTCAAGTAGGTTACACCAGAATAGAATTTTAGGGTGCAGAAAATGCCATTTTCATGACCTGGTTTTAAAAAATTTTCCTACCGTGGGAGGGGGATACCCCCTCCCACACCCTCCCCCGCTCGGTCGCTTCGCTCCCTCGCCTTGGCCCCCCCTCTTGAAAAATCCTGGCTACGCCAGTGCTCAAGGGCAATTTCAAAGGCCTATTGTACTGCCCATAGAAATCAGGTTCGGATTACGTAATACCCCACTGTAATGTTCGCACAATTCTAAAGGTGATAGACAGGGCTATTGAAATTGCCTTGAATTGATTTTTCGAAAATAGTTTTTATCGTGTTTTTTGTGATAGTTCCTCTTTGCCTAATTCTATCGAGACATTAAATACGTGATAGATTTCTATATTTTTTTAAAACTTAATCTAATTTATATATTTTGTGTCTTTTTACATTACTCTATCATTTTTTATTTTTCAGATTTTATATTATATATCTTTAAAATGTGTTTATATATTCTAATTGTTACAACTTATCTTAATGAACTCTTTCCTTTTGATATGTTTTGTAATATTTTTCTAAGCTATATCTTAATTTTTATGATTACTATATTATTTCCTCATATTTTCTATGCATGTAATTGTTGTTTTGATATTTGTATTTATATTTTATTGTTCATTTTGTTTCATTGATACACGGCCTCATTGTAAATCAGTCAAGTAGCTGAAGCGGTTTTTACAGTATTTAAATAAACAAATCAAATCAAATCAAATTAAAGGCAAATCAATAAATCATAGTAGGCCCTAAGTATTATCATTTGATCTTCAACCATTTTTTGTAAGTATCACACTGAACCACTTTCACACAAAGAAGAACAACATGTATATAGGCGTACACTAAACAAATGTTTGTAAAATCTGGTTAGGACATATCGCAATGACTAGTATTTGTACAATGTTTACAATATTTGCATTTGTTATTAAAAAATATTCAAATATATTATATTTTTCCAGACCATCTTTCTTAAAGGTCCCCTCTCCTGATTTTCCTGTATTAATTGCCCTGTTCTTTTCTCTTTTCCTATTTCCTAATTTATTCATGATTCTTATTTCCAACTTGATCCGATTTAGATTGTCAAGTAATGTCCTAGGAGTTGGCCTTTTGTCTTTTAAATATTTAGATTTTTAATATATTCACGTGCACAGTTTTTCTTCTTTTATATGTCTCATTATTTCACATGTTCATGTATGTAATTTATCGTAATTAATTTATTTTCAGCCAGTGGAGGCTAATTTTCTATGTACTTTTATATAATCATGGAGCAATAAAATGAATTGAATTGAATTGAATTGAATTGAATTGAAAAAATGTTTGTCTCAACCATTAAAAAAAAAATGTTATGTAAAACTTATTTCATAGGACAGACCTTTCTGTGGCATCATACTCCTGAATTTCACACCAATTGATTTCCTATTCTTATTCACTTTTTTACAAGGGAGCACGGTAAGTGCCCTATGATTATGGCAAAGACAAAGAGGGAGAAAAGGAAGAAAAGAAAGTAAAGAAAAAGGGACCAGAAAAAAGGGGCACTCTCCCGCACCCTCATCCTAACCAGTGGCCTTGTTAATCCCCCCTACTTCATCAAGTAAGACCGGTGTCCCCCCCCCCCCAATGTCAGTGCCCTGTCATTGGCTGGACTCACGCTACGCCACTGGATCTCTGCCTTACAGGTTAAGTTTTTTTATCTCATGGCTTAAGGTAACTCAATTGAAATAATCAGACGTTTCGTCGTGGTCTCTATAAAGTCAATAAAAATAGATCTCTACTCTGAAATTAAAGTTCGATCAGGAGTGTTTGATTTTACAAGTCTCCTGCTCAAGCAGGAGACCCTCTCTTATTAGACTGGAAAATAATCCCTAGATTTGTCAACAATGATTTCAAAAAGACTTTACGAATTCGGCACGATTATACCACGACAAGTCTAATCTATATGTAATTTAATTTGTAAGTGTGTTATTATTTCTAAATTTACAACTATTTTGAAGATAAAGTTTATCAAATGACGAGACTTTGCCTTTGTTTCCCTAAAAAGTACATCGTAAAAAAATTGTTATTTTTCATTCGTTTGACGGAGCACTTTGGCAGTAATCAGAAAAGGGCAGGTATTTTAGAAATGGCTGAAAGAAAAAGACGCATTCCACGTTGCACCGACTATTTCTGGGCTTTCCTGCATGGGGAGGGGGCGTACGCTTGCTCTACTGTATGATGGATACGCCCCTGTACAGTAGGCCCTAAAGAGTTTATTTCTTACAAAAAGTTCAAGTTGCGACCTGCATCATGGTTCTATCAAGTAAATTAGTTTAAACAGTCTCATTAATGTGTGCTCTCAAAGTTCGGTCTGAACTATATGATTTTTACTCGAGACTTGGCGATATAATTATACACTAGTGGTAAGAACTCTGGAACTTGGTAAGAGATTCGTCAATTTAAATCACATATTTGGAATAATTTCGGTAGAAGTGAACTGACAAAAACGGCAGGAAAAACGGTCAAGATGTATATCGTATAGACAAAACTGATGACAGAACATATCATTTTCATTGTCTATCTAGAAATGTCTAAACTCGCTCGCTTCGCTCTCTCGACCAATTTATTTGTCGAGAGATTTTTTTTTTACATTGACACATGTAGATCCAAAGAACCAAACTTTGTAAAAATCTTACTAAATTAGACTTAATATATTAAAATTGAAATTACAAAATACAACTTGAGGTCAGTCGTGCAACCGGTCTGACTAGTACCATCCTGACTCAAAACCGATTTTATTGGGCCGTTTCATCGAGTGGAAGACTTCCTATATCCAGCAAAATCTTGACAAAATCTTATCGTAACCACTTAGAAAAAGACTGGAACCACGCTACGTAACTTTTCAGACCACTATTAGCTCACACCACGGGCATCATAATCACTCCATTACAACTGAAAAATCTTCATGATTATTTTTTAGAATGCTTAAATGCTTGAAAGGAATTTGAGTTTGTGCCATATACCTGTTTCCAAATTTATTTCATTTTATCAATGCTTCTTTCAAGAACCATAATGTGAAAGAAAGCAGTGACGAGCTAAAAGGAAATCGTATTGATGGAATAAAGCTGGCATATTTTCCCCCCTTTTTTTATGTTGAGCAAGCCTCTGGCAGTCTTTCAAGTTCGACAAGATCAAATTTTGTTAAAGATGTATGCATGCTATTATCCGGAGGGGGGGGGGGGGTACTCCCCGCGCAAATTCTGATTTTATTCTAGTTTTATGTCTCATATGGGTGTCTATCAAATTAAAAATAATCTTTGAAAACAGAGGAAGTAAGTTTGTATGCCAACAAAGATTTTTAAGTTGATATGATTAGAGGGTAGGGGTAGCTGTAATTAAGACAAGTGGGAAGAGTGGAGAATGGATTGCAATATACACCCCCTCCCCCCCCCCACACACAAATACATAAATACACACAAGCACGCAGAGATCAACTTAGTGGCATAGCTAAATGGGGCACTGTGAACACGTGCCCCCATGTTGTGACCCCACCCCTCCCCCCCCCCCTCAAAAAAAAAGGGAGAAAAGGAGAGAAAATTAAAGGGAGAGGCGAGAAAGGAAGACGATAGGACCCTCTTCCCACATTCCCCCTAATCGGTAGTCTTCTTCATTCGCATTTCATTCCGCAGTAAGTCTGGTGCCACAGTCGCCCCCCCCCCCGCCCCCATACCAGTGCCCCCTCCATAGCTGGACACAATGCCTTACATTCATTAACTCTAACAATTTAACTTTGTCATCTTATCGCTCAAGGTAAATTATTTAAAGTAATCACGCGTTTCGTCATGGGGTCAATAAAGATAGATCTCTATAGTGGAACCAAAGTTCGATCACAAGTCTTCTGTACAGGAGACCCTCTTTACAGGGGCGTCAATCCTGGGGGCAGGGGGCAGTTGCCCCCCCCCCCAGAAAATATTGGTGTGGGGGCAAACATATCGTTTTGCTCCCCCAATAAAAAGGTGTAAAGTAAAATAAGGAAAAATGATGCAAAACTCAGGAAATGAAAACTTTCCTAACAATGAAATACAAAACGAATTACACGATCATAATTCAATTTCGCTGCGCGCTCCGCGCGCAAATTTTCTAATTTTCCCTGCTTCATGTAACCGTGGAGAAGTCGGAAATAGTCCGGGAGCCTGTCCGAAATAGTCACCCTATTTTACATATGAAATTTGACCCCTTAAAGTTACTTAGACCATCCATGCCATTCACAAAAAGCTTGTCAGCTCGAATGAAGAGGGGCAGTGGCGCAAATCCATTTTGAAATTAGGAGGGTCACCACATGATTTAACTTTTGCATCTGTCCGAAATGTCAGCAAAAGAGAGAGAGAGAGAAAAAAAAGGTTATTCAAAAAGGTGGGGGACATTCGCCTCCTAAAAATTCTCTGACAAGCAAAAAAAAAAATAAATAAATAAATAAAAGGTTATTCAAAAAGGTTAGGGGACAATTGCCTCCAAAATTCTCTGACAAGCAAAAAAAGAAAAGAAAAAAAGAAGGTTATTCAAAAAGGTGGGGGGTGGGACCCCATGGATTTGCGTCCATGAAGAGGGGCCGTCTGACAACCCATCCCGATGGAAAATTTTGTCAGTTTTTGTGTTTTGGTAATGTATAGTCATACACCTTCCTTCTGACAAAGTTTGGCGCACATTATGTTAGGTGGGTTGAAATCGGCCCGACTTGGGGGCCCTTTTGGGGGGCTCTGGGGGCCAAACCCGGCGGCTTCGTTCGAGCTGATAAGCTTTTTGTGAATGACATGGATGGTCTAAGTAATTTTAAGGGATCAAATTTCATTTGTAAAATGGGGTGACTATTTCGGAACAGGCTTCTGGCCGTTGAAAAATCATGTGAAGTGAACATCGTTACGTTAGGTTGTCTCCCCCCCCCCCCCCCCCCCACCCGGAAAACGGATCGACGCCCCTGCCTCTTTACTGGAGTAGAAAACAATCCCCAGATTTTTCAACAATGATTTTTAAGAAGGCTTCACAAATTAGGCACGATTATACCACAAGTCAAATCTATAATTTTCTAAGTGTCTTATTATTTATAAATTTACAACTATTTCGGAGATAAATTTCTCCTAAGTTTATCAAATGACGACACATTGCCTTTGTTTCTCTTAAAAATTACGTCGTTAAAAGATGGAATACTTTTGTAGTAATAATACAGGGAAAGGCAATTATTTTAGAAATGGCAGGAAAAGGGAGACAAATTCCACCTTGCATTGACTTTTCTGGGCTTTCCTGCATGGAGAGAGGACGTGCGCTTGCTCTACCTATATGCTGGGTACGCCCCATGTACAGTAAAGAGTTTATTTCTTATAGAATATTAATGCTGCGACCTATGTTATCTTTAAGTAAATCATTTTAAGCAACCTCATCATTGTTTGCTCTCAAAGTTCGGTCTGAACTATTTGATTTTTTACTCGAGTCTTGGCCAAATATATCCATAACGCCGTGGCCGCAGATTCGTATGCATCAACTGGCAATCGGCGAGGAGCTGGCCTATAGCTAAGGAATTATCATTATCATGTAAGTTATTTTCTCAATTCGAAATACATATACTCTTTCACTTGCGTATAGAGCCAAACTAGTTTTGTCGGGAGATTTGGAATCATGACAGTAGAAATGAACTAACAAAATGCCAAGCAAAACGGACAAGATGTATAGACTATTGCATAGACAAAACTGATGAAAGAAGGTATCATTTTTCATTGTCTAGAAATGTCTAAACTTGCTCGCTTCGATCTCTAGACCAATTTATTTCAGTATCCATTTGACCGATATTTTTTTGACACAATGTAGTTCCAAAGACCCCAAATCTGTGAAAATAATAAGAAAAGACTTAATGCATTGAGATATAAATAACAAAATACAACTCGGCGTCATCCAGGCAACCGGTCTGACTGGTACCACCCTGACTCAAAACAGATTTTATTAGGCCGTCTCATCTACTGGAAGGATCTCTATGATCCCGCAAAATTTTGATAAATCTAATCGTTACCACTTTTCGATTTTACAATTTTTCATTATTCGTGTGCAATCCTGTGCGACTTCTTTGAAAATTATATCGTAGATCGTATATATATATATGCGATTGGCTCAAAACAAAATTAGGTACTCGCCTAATACGGTATACCGGGGGTGCCGCTCTAATGGGTCGCTTTTTGAAAAAAAATCTCTGAAGATGTAACGTGATTTTGTGTTGAAAAATCCCTAAATATTGCCCCACTTTTAGATCTTGTACTTAAAGGTCCCCTGCAACCCAAATGCAAGTTGATTCCTGTTGATGGGCAGGGATGCATACAACTTATATTTTGTTAATCAAACATCTGAATATGTTTCTTTTTTTTTTTCTTTTTTTTAAATTCAAAATCATTTTCTCAAACATGCTAAGCTCCACTCCCCCAAAATGCCCCAAATATTATTCGTACAGTGACATCATCTGTCAATCATTAGTGAGCTAAGGAGAGACAGTGGTATGTAGCTTTGCCAGAGATGACCATCTGTTCTAATATAGACCATACAATGCCTACATAGGAGTTGCTATGTCAGACATGATGTAGCATCACCAAGATAAGAATGGTATTGAGGAGGTATTGTTTGAAAGCATGCAATTCTATTGTGAGCATGTGCTGAGCTGGGGGAATTTACATTCCACTGTCTATTGTAGAATGTTAGTGTAGCTGACTGATGATTGACAGATGATGTCATTGCATTAATGAGATCTGGAGCATTTTCTAGGGTGGAGTTTAAGAGGTTGGGGAAAATATTTCAAAAAACATTTACAAATTTATGAAACATATGAAGATGTTTTAATAACAAAATATTAGTTATATGCACCCCTGCACATCAACAGGAATAAACTTGCATTCGGGTTGCGTTTGGGTTGCAGGGGCCTTCAAAACATGGATAATTATTTCGTTCAGAATAATACCTCATCCATATTCTAGCTGAAGTAAAAAACCTAGATGCAAAATATTTGAAATCATGCCTAATAATGGGTACCCCTTTCTTCCAAAATGACACTTAAAAATGGGTATGGGTTTGGAGGCTTCAGCCACACGCCCCCCGTCCAAACCAAATCTTAGTACCGCTCCTCGCCGCCCCCGCCCCTCCCTCATAAAATCCAGGGAATAGTATGGGTGAACAGGTCTCTTGTTCTTTGTTTAGATTAACTCCACATGTCCAACAACATGTCTGTCAATGGAACAACGCCGCTGAATGATCAGGACAACCACAGGAATCCTCGCGTGATCATGTGGTGCGTGCCAAGGTCGGTGTCGACTGCGATGACGAAATGCATGAGCTTCGTCGAGGGCTCCGAAGTCTGGTTGGAGCCGTATATCATCTGCAAAGCCGCCGACGATGTCCACCACATGTTCCATCCTGAAAGCAATCTCCCACTGGAGCTCGAAGGCAACGAAGACGTTTTCAGAGAAGCTGCCGTAAACTTGAATATTGGAAGGGATGATTTCGATCTCGACCTTCTATCGTAAGGGTTGAAAATTACTCTTTAGATAGTGTAAGGCCCTTGTCCACGAGGTGTCGTTTTTGTTGGGTCATTATCTGCGCTTATCCAACATTTGAAGATATAAGCCAGTAATACAAGCACTATTTTGTTGTTGTTTTTTCTTCCTCATTTTCCATTCACTTTTTGTACGAAGTCACTCTCTCATGACGCGTCCAAGACCGCATCAGTCACTGACGCATTCCAATCGGCAAAATGACGTTTCATTTGCGACGGACATAATAATATCCGTAAATTGCAAATTTCGCTGTCATTTCGATTGGGCTATAACATGCATTGATCGACCAGGTGAAGGCAATTAGCCCACATGCCAGTCATTAAGAACTTTTGTCAACACTTTTCATTTAGCAATCATTTTTTGTACGGGCTCACACGGCGCATTAAAGACGGGGCCAGTCAATGGCGCCGTCCAACATTAGGCAAATGACGCATCGTGCTGTGCAAAGGGCTTTTAGGGAAGGTTGAGTTCTGAGAAAGGTGAACAATATTTTGTAAGCTTTCTTATTCACTTTATGTAAGTTTGGAAGGACATCATTTAGTAGAAATGTCCCCTGAAAAGGATTTCTTTTCAAATGCCCTTATATTCGAAATATGACGAAAAATAGCTGAAGTGTTCGGGCTGAACATTCATGCCACATCTGTGTGCAGTCCCATGTTTTTCTGTGTGCGGTGCATGTGCTTTTGAGCGAGGTTGGGTTTATTTCTTATCATTTTGATGATTAAAACCTGACAGTATACACCAAATTCTTATTTAGACATGATCAACCTTTCCCAATTGCATCCAGACAGTTTCTTTCAGAATGTAATCGCATGACCAGGGGAGCGTTTCATCAAGCGTTTTGTTAGTGATTTTTACCGACAACTGTTATAAGCTACTGAAACCCTTGCAACTGATTGGCTGAGAGCAAATATGTCAGTAAAAACCACTGACAAGACGCTTGATGAAACGCTCTCCTGAACTCAACTTAAAGGCCATCCATGATCCATACATCGAATAAACACAAGTCATGATCAGTTATTGTTGCAACCCATATTTAGTAACCCACCGATTTGCATTGTTACCTTTCGTTCAACTGCTGCTTTTTGTGATAAGGCCATTGTATGTTATTTTTGTTGTTGTTGTAATATTCAGTTTCCAAGATATCAGTTAGTTTTTCTCTTCTAGAATTAAAGCACACAATTTTACATCAAATAACAAATCAGATATAAAAGAATTATCCCAGGAACAGGGAACGCCAAATACATTATAATAAAGATCAATTAACTACCAGTGAATATTATCAAAATTCAGCCTTGTTTCATTTTTTTTTTTTGGGGGGGGGGATTCTAGTATATAGGACAGAACATTGTTTTGGAAACTTCATCTCTGTGTCTGTTTGTAGATATGGTAATATCCTCTTACTTCCCAAATAATTATTGTTCTTATCGTTTCCTTCAACGATAGACCTGTGACGCTGAAACGCAAATTCGATAATTTGGATCCCGCCAAAAAGTTGGTCTTCATCAAAGATATGGCTGTGGGCATGCCACCAAGTCGCTACCCATATCTACCTGACCGATCGAGTGGTATTAAGCACTTCTTCTTGATAAGGCATCCCGTCAAAGTATACAAATCGTTACGCAAAGGTCTTCTCGATTTTCTTCTCACCGCTGATCCAGAGACCTTGCCATCTGGTGTGAAAGTCACAGACAGGGAGACCTTTCATATCATCAAGGACTTACCTCCACCGCGGGAAGGAACTCAGTACAACTATCAGGCCATTCACGAGCTCTGGAGTCACATCCGGAAGACGGTGGATGACGATCCAGTCATTTTAGACATCGATGAGCTCTTGGAAAACCCTTCGGCAATGTTACCGCGTTTGTGCAACGCGCTAAGAATTCCGTACTCCGAGAGCCTTTTGTCGTGGGACGCATCGGCTGATATCGTCCTGAAGTGGAAGAGCTTGTGTCCGAATGTCCGCGATGCACCAAGGTACGCCATGTGGTTCACCAATGCATTCAAAAGTTCATGTTTCAAGGCTTCGTCGACCACCACATCGCTTGAAGACGCCACCGATGACATCAAGGAGGTTGTCGAAATAGAAATGCCTTTCTATGAAGAGATGTATAATCAAAGAATTACTATTTAACACACTAGTTTCAACCCTATAGTAGCAATGTAAGGCAGGGCACAGTGGTTGGTCAACTGTCATGGTTAAATTAAGGCCTACACAACAATTACCCGGGACATCTACCCAATATGACAATGGGACATTACCCCTCTGTAGGTCCATGACTCCTTTTAAGAAAATACCCCGAACTTCTACCGAATATTACTGTCCCCATTAATGTTCCGGGAATTATAACTGTTTTTAGGGAGCCTTATTAGTCCAAGGGGTTTTTGTGGACGGCTGTAGCCATTGTTATCTTGATTTTTATGCCCCGAGTTGTTCCGTGTAAGGGTATCCCGGTAAGGGGCGGAAACAGGATTTTAATATCTCTAGGACAGAAAAAAAAGTTTTATCACATTTTAAAGGTGTAGCTTGGTCTAAAAGGGAAGGGGGCATGAGCTGGTTGTGCACGCCTGAATGGGGAAGGATGGGGGGGGGGGGTGAGTATATAATGTCCTCGATGATGCACTGGTGTAGTTATGCTATTGATTTATCCATGGGTTACAGTTGTTTGGTGATGAACCAGGCTGTAGTTGTGGAATGTCTTTCGTATTAGCCAAAGGGGGGATTTTCTAACGTTGTTTTACGGAGATGGTTATATCTTATATAGATGCATAGTAGGGCACTGTATTCCTCGGCGAATTCTCCTAAAAAAAACAACAAAACAAAACAAGAAGAAGAAGAAGGAATAATGTAGCATGTGCACGCTTTATTGTGTGGATTCTAAACAAATGTGCAGGTAGTTAATTGTTATCACTAAAACTATGGAACTACTATTGGGATATTTCCTATAAACCAGACGTTCATTTACGGGGTTATAACAAGAAAAGTAAACTTTACATGTTCCTCATATCACAAGGAGAGCAAACAGAAATCTTACAGGCGCACCCAAAGCCTGACCGGTACACTGTCGCTTGGTCTACCACCACTTGGTCTAATTATCAATTCGTCGTACTCCACGTGGTCTAACTTCATTTTGTCTACAACCAGTTTGTCTACTTACCTTTCGTCTAATTTTCATTTGGCCGAATAACCAATTCGTCTAATAATCAGTTTGGCTAACCCCATTTAGTCTAAAACCCATTAGGGCTAATTTTCATTTCGGCTAATTTTCACTTCCATTTCCAAATAGTATAACAGTCATTTTGTCTTCAAGCCACATAGTCTAATATCCATTTGGGCTACACCTACTTTGGCTAATACCATATGGTCTACCTATCATTTGGTCCAATTCCATTTAGTCTAATAACAAGTTGGGCTACTTATCATTTAGTCTAACTGTCATATGGTCTAATGACCATTTGGTCTAATATCCAATTCGTCTAATAAGTTAGGTTACTTATCATTTGGTCTAATTTTCATATAGTCTAATGACCATTTGGTCTATTTACGATTTATTCCTTTGGCCATTCAGTAGCAAGTTGAGAAAGGACAGGGAAATGAAACTTTAAAAAATGAAACTTCAAAGAAGTCATCTACGTAAATGTGCATTAAAAGAGTTATTCACCTTGCTGCTGCTTATATCAAGATCAGTCAATATCCCTACATTTTATATATTGATTATTCAATTTATTAAAATCAATTATTTAGTATTTTTTGTAATTAAAACATTCATAGGTCTCCTCTTCCTTTCATGACTTAAGTAGAAGAACGTGATTTTGTATTGCACTTCAAATTATGTTTGTTGGGTTGATAATCTGTTATTCATGTTTCTTATTTGATATTCGATGTACAAATATTTGTGCAAGTAGTCAATAAAAGCTAGGGGCGGTGCCAGGGTATTTTCATAGGAGGGGCAAGACGACCCACAGACTTGGGGTTTCAGCGAACTGTGTACCTTTTTTTTGAAAAGGGGGAACTTAATTGTAAAGGGTGAAAACAAGAAGGGAAAATGGCGTTTTGATACGTTGCTGTACCCCTACATTGTATTTAACACACATTAAATTTTAAGGATATATTTCTAATCTTTGCATAATATGCAATTCTGCTCTACTCCTAACTTGCAAGCGAGCGACCAAAAATGTTCTTGTTGAAGGTCATGCATGGTGCTTGCATTATACAGTGATTTCAAGCACAATCTCTCAATAAAAGAGATAAATAGGACTTTACTGCCATGAGTTACAATATGTGAGTGCGAGCGAGCATAGCGAGCAAGCTTCGGGCTGGGATATCTTAATTGCTGCAATATTATAAAATACAAGTTATAAACAAGCCCGGTATACAAGACGTATTACAGATGTTGGTATTTTTTTGTTTTTTTTTTACCTCAGCTCAGGATAGAGTCGAGTCAGTACAGCAACCCCCCCCCCCCTCCCGGCCCCCTAGGCCCTTTCAAAAAGCTCAGGCTGGCCACAACCTGTCCAGGGATGGCCAACAAAATGACGCATAGTGATGTTGGTAGGTGCGTATACGAAAAGGGAATAGCCCAACAGGCAATTATAGTCTTAGTGATAATCAGACAAAGTAATGTTTAGACAAATTGGCATTTAGACCAACTGACAATTAGACTAAATGGAAAATGGACTAAATTAAAGTTAGACCAACTGCACATTAGACCATATAAATGCCATGTAGACCAAATGGATAGTAGACCAAGTGGATTTTAGACGAAATGCCTGTAGACAAACTAGACTGACTGGGAATTAGACAAACTGACATTAGACGAACTGGTAGTAGACCAAGTGACAACAAAATAAAGTAGACGAAATGGTAATTAGACCAAGTGATAATTAACCCAAGTGGTCATTAGACCTTCTGGTTATTAGACCAAATGCAAATTAGACCAAATGAAGAGTGGACCAATAGGGTTTAGCCCGAATGAATGTAGCCCATCTGGAAATTAGACCAAATGGTTTTAGCCCAAGCGTGCATAAACCGCCTGACCCGGCGCGGGACATCCCAGTAGAACGACAGCGCACGAGACCGACGACAACAAAAAATGACGAAATGACAATTTTTTTCTGCAGGCCCACGGCCACGATACCGACATTGTTGTTGTCTCGTGGGCTGTCGGTGTGGTGGGTTGTCGGTCTCGTGGGCTGTAGCTGCCTGACTATTCTTCCGAAATACATTCCATCTTGTAGAAGTTACATTTATAGTCGTCAAAATTCACTGAAAATAATTTATGTAAAATATGTCATGTGTTGATTAGACCAGGGGTGTCGATCCGTGTTTATGATTGGGGGGATGACCGGCGAGGGAGCGAAGCGACCGAGAGGGGGAGGTTGTGGGAAGGCGGGTATCCCCCCTCCCTCACCAGGGACTTTTTCAAAAATCAGTCTATAAAACTTGCATTTTAGAACATTCCAAAATGGTTTTTAGTGAAAAGAAGGAATGCACGGATCTAGGCTAATGGAAGGAACGCCTTAATTGAGAAGAACAATGCGAGCGAACGAATTTTCTTCGATATTTTCGCATTGAAATTATGGCATTTCTTATTTCATTACTTCTGATCATTAAAGAATGTGATAGTATTTCAAGATCAAACATAATGAGTTTGGATAATTATTAGTTTAAGTTAATGTATTATAATTAATTCTTATTTATTTTATACAAAAATATTGGGGGATGATAATACAGGCCACCCCCACCTCAATATTTTTCTTTTTGATATATACTGTAGCTAGATATCGCAATGGTAGAATTATGCCTTCATTTTAAAATAATTTTGAATAGCTTTTGCATGGCATGTGTTTATTAGACCGACATGTTTTAAGTAATAGAATTAGGTCTGTTACATTACAATAACGTATTACAGGTCTAAATTCTGTAAGATGCAGAAGATATAGTCAAAGTTGACTCTGTGTCCAATATATCACTTAATTTTCACACATAAAAACATATCTATGATACGCGACAAAGTAGGCTTTGTGTTGATATTAGTCGTCCGGAAAGTGAATCAGGCAAACGCACATTTATATAAGGTGCCCAAATATGGAACTCACTCTCAGAGGAGATTCAGAGCGCCCCACAGGTCATTTCAAATCTAAACTGGTATATGACTGTATTGCTTCTCTTTAATATAAAAGCGTGAATAGATCAATTATTTTCAATTGATCTTGTGTTCATTATATCACAACAAAGTAGAAGTGATGATATCAACATTTCAGGTTTGTTAAACAATACAGATTTTCATTTAAAGGCCAAGTCCACTAACATCAAGTTGATTTGAATACATAGAGTAAAATTAAACAAGCATAACGGTGAAAATTTCACTGAAATCGGATGTAAAATAAGAAAGTTACGGCATTTTGAAGTTTTGCATTATTTCATGAAACAGTGATATGCAAATGAGTGAATCGATGATGTCACACACTCACTTTTCCTTACATTATTGAAGCAAAAATTGAAATATACGATATTTCATATAATAAAATACATAAGGAAAAGTGAGTGTGTGACATCATCGGTTCACTCATTTGCATACCGCCCATGTTATGCATATTACTGTTTCAAGAAATAATGCAAAACTTCAAAATGTCGTAACTTTCTTATTTTACATCCAGTTTCAATAAAAATTTTCACTGTTATGCTTGTTTAATTTACTCTATTTATGCAAATTAACTGGATATTAGTGTGGACTTGGCCTTTAAAGAGCAATCAACAAGTAAACTTCTCATGATGCTTTAACATACAATTTGCCGAATTACAGAATGATTTTTTTAATTCTTTATTTTCGTAAACATAAATACTATTACATCTTATGGTTGTGGAATGGAAAGGTAAACTAATATAAAACTAATTTTGAGACACCGAAAACTTACCTTGTTTGAGATTTTATTCCTCTAACTTTTTACTCTGTTTTTAAATTTGTTTTTTGTAATAGTTCTTCGTTGCCTAATTTCATCGAGACATTAAATACGTGATAGATTAAAAAAAAAACTTAATATAATTTATATATTTTGTGTCTTTTTACATTCATTTTATTTTTCATTTCATTTCATTTATTTTCCAATATACTATATCATATGTTATTTTTCATATTTTATATTATATATCTTAAAATGTGTTATATATCCTAATTATTACAACTTATCTTACTAAACTCTTTCCCTTTGATATGTTTTGTAATATTTTCCTAAGCTTTATCTTAATTTTTATGATTACTGTATTATTTTCTCATATTTTCTATGCATGTAATTGTTGTTTTGATATTTGTATTTATATTTTATTACTCACTGTATTTCATTGATACATTGTAAATCAGCCAAGTAGCTGAATTGGGTTTTTACCGTGTTTAAATACATAAATCAAATCAAATTTCAAACTTTCATACAAAGAAGAACAATGTAACTCCAACATATAGGCATACACTAAACAACTGTTTATAAAATCTGGTTAGGACACATCGCAATGACTCGTATTTGTACAATGTTTACAATATTTGCATTTCACATTAAAAAATGTTCAAATACATTATATTTTTCCAGACCATCTTTCTTAAATGTTTGTCTTAACTATTAAAAAATGTTATTTAAAACTTATCTCATAGGACAGACCTTTCTGTGGCGTCATACTCCTGAATTTCACACAAATTGATTTCCTATTCGCATTCACTTTTTTACAAGGGAGCACGGTAAGTGCCCTATGATTATGGCAAAAACAAGGGGGGAGAAAAGGAAGAAAAGAAAGAAAAGAAAAAGGGACCAGAAAAAAAGGGGCACTCTCCCGCACCCTCATCCTAACCAGTGGCCTTGTTAATTCCTCCTACTTCATCAAGTAAGTCCGTGCCGCCCCTTCGCCCCCCCCCCCCCAAATGCCAGTGCCCTGTCATTGGCTGGACTCACGCTACCACTGGATCTTCTGCCTTACATGTAGAACTTTAATCATTTAAGTTTTTTTTATCTCAACACTTAAGGTAAATCAATTGAAATAATCAGACGTTTCGTCGTGGTCTCTATAAAGTCAATAAAGATAGATCTCTACTTTGAAATCAAAGTTCGATCAGGAGTGTTTGATTTTACAAGTCTTCTGCACAAGCAGGAGACCCTCTCTTATTAGACTGGAAAATAATTCCTAGATTTGTCAACAATGATTTCAAAAAGACTTTACGAATTCGGCACGATTATACCACGACAAGTCTAATCTATATGTATTATTTAATTTGTAAGTGTGTTATTATTTCTAAATTTACAACTATTTTGAAGATAAAGTTTATCAAATGACAAGACTTTGCCTTTGTTTCTCTAAAAAGTACATCGTAAAAAAATTGCTATTTTTCATTCGTTTGAGGGAGCACTTTGGTAGTAATCAGAAAAAGGCAGAAACAAAGAGAGCATTCCACGTTGCACCGACTATTTCTGGGTTTTCCTGCATGGGGAGGGGGCGTACGCTTGCTGTACTGTATGCTGGATACACCCCTGTACAGTAGGCCCTAAAGAGTTTATTTCTTACAAAAAGTTCAAGTTGCGACCTGCATCATGGTTCTATCAAGTAAATTAGTTTAAACAGTCTCATTAATGTGTGCTCTCAAACAGGGGTGGATCCAGGATTTCGTACGGATTTGAACACACTTAAGGGGGGTGTGGCGCACACAAATGCAGGATTGTCAGCTTTGGGAAACTGCTTGGAGGGAGACCCATATTTTTTTGGTCTCGCCAGCCCTCCAAAAGTCGCTCAGTGGGGGGGGGGGGGGGGGGGCGACCAAAAAAAAAAGTTCGATCTGAATTATTTGATTTTTACTCGAGACTTGGCGATATATACACTAGTGGTATGTAGGGACTCTGGAACTTGGCATGCAAGAGATTCGTCAATTTAAATCACAAGACTTCTCGTACCTATATGCGTATACGTTTAATTGGCAATCATCGAGGAACTAGCCTATAGCGAAGGACAGAATATCATTATCCTGTAAGTAATTTTCTAAGTTCAGTCGAAATTCTCTATCACTATAGCGTAGCCAAAAGGGGGATGGCTTTATTTGAGTTTATGCCATTACCATATACCTGTTTCCAAATTTATTTAATTTTTATTAATGTTTCTTTCAAGATCCATTGAAAGAAAGCAGTGACGAGCTAAAAGAAAATCGTATTGATGGAATAAACCTGGCATACATCACTTTTTTCTTCTTTTTTTTTCATGTCGAGCAAGCCTCTGGCACAGGGGCGTCGATCCGTTTTTTTTTTTCGGATCGGGGGGGGGGGGGAGACAGCCTAACGTAACGATGTTCATTTTGCACTCATTTCAATCATCAAGGGCGGCGGAGCGTCTTTCAAAGCGGGGGGAAGGCACTAACAAAAGGGGCACCTACATGGTTCTAGATAAAAACTACTTTGCAGTTGAGTGCAATGATCTGATTATTCATTTGCGAGCGAGCAAAAATTTAATATTTATTTTTATCGCTGAAGGCAACGGGTGATGTTGAATTATATAGATCTACAGCGATTTTCTTAATATGATAAGAAATTAATAGTAAATGCGAGCGAGCGTAGCGAGTGAGCTTTGGAAAAATTTTAGAAAAAAATTGTACTCGTTCCTTTTATAATCTAGGGGCACTGCTCATTCTTATATAATTTAGGGCATTGTGCCCCTCCTACCCCCCTGCTCCACTGCCTCACTATTGTGCTAATATCAGTAGGGGAATGTATTATTATGAAGCCTCTCTGATTATTTGGAGCTATATGTATTGTGGACTTTATACTTACCTATACCTATATATATATATATATATATATATATATATATATATATATATATATATATATATATCCCCCCTTTTTTAACGCCTCTTAAAACCAGCTTCTCCACGGTTACATGAAGAAGTGAAAATTATAGAATTTGTATTTCATTGTTTGGAAGGTTTCATTTCCCGAGTTTTGCATCAGTTTTTCTTTATTTTATTTTACACCTCCGGATTTATTTGGGGGGGGGGGGGGCAAAACGATATGTTTGCCCCCCCCCCTTGCCCCTCGGGATCGACGCCCCTGCTCTGGCAGTCTTTCAGGTTCGTCAAGATCAAATTTTGTTGAAGATGTAAGCATGCTATTATCCGGGGGTGGCGGGGGGGGGGGGGGGGGTACTCGCCTAATACGGTATAAGGGGTGTGCCGCTCTAATAGGTCGTTTTTTGGAAAAAAAAATCCCTAAAAATGTGGTATGATTTTGTGTTGGAAAATCCCTAAATATTGCCCCACTTTAGATCTTGGCCTAAAGGCCACCGCACACCTTACGATCGGTCTGCGATCAGATTTGTGAAATAAATCGCCATGGCATTAAATATTGGCATTTTAACAAATCAAATCTATCCTATTCAGGTTCTGAAAAGTAATATGAATACTAAACATAGGGTTTGGGTGAGCTGTCAGCTTTCTACAGGGAATAAGGACAAAATTAGTTTCAAATCGTAGGCAGTCGTACGATTTTTGTGACGTCACTACGACTCGGAGCCGATTTGACCATTCCACCTACTAGAAAACTCGGCAAAGGCCATATTATCGATTTTACCATCTGACCCTTAATCAAAAATATTTTTAGTTTTTAAATGATTTTTCAAAATGATATTACAATTTCTTCTGAAATCGGATCGTAAACCGATCGTAAGGTGTGCGGTGGCCTTTAAACATAGATTCTTATTTTCCTTCAGAATATTACCTCACCTATATTCTCTGAAGTGCAAAATCCTAGATGCAAAAATTATCTAAATCTTCACTATTAATGGGTACCCTTTTCTGCCAGAATGATCCTTGAAAATGAGTATGGGTTTGGAGGCTTCAGCCTCATTCCCTCTTTCCAAACAAATGATCTGAGTACTCGACCCGGGATCCCGGGAAAATTATGGGTGAACAGGGCCCCATCTCATAAAGAGTTGCGATTGATTCGAATCGATCGCAAGTCCTCCAATCAATCGCAAATTTCTAATCTCCTATCTCTTAAGTACAGAGTTGCGATTGATATATCAATTGCAAATTATTTGCAATCAGTCGCAACTCTTGTTCTTTGTTTAGATTGACTCCACATGTCCACCAACATGTCTGCCAATGGAACAACACCGCAGAATGATCAGGACAACCACAGGAATCCTCGCGTGATTATGTGGTGTGTGCCGAGGTCGGTGTCGACTGCGATGACGAAATGCATGAGCTTCGTCGAGGGTGCCGAAATCTGGCTGGAGCCGTATGTCATCTCCAAGGCTGCCGACGATATCCACCACATGTTCCATCCTAAAAGCAGCTTCCCACTGGAGTTCGAAGGCAACGAAGACGTATTCAGAGAAGCTGCGGCAAACATGATGCTTGGAGGGGATGATTTCGGTAGTGGCCACTGGCCACCTCGACCTACTATCGTAAGGCAGGGGCGGCGCCAGGGTATTTTGAAGAAGGGGCAAGACGACCTAAAGATGACGTCATATTTTTTCTCCATTAAATAACAGGGGTAATATAGAGTTATATGTTTAAGACCTCTCTTTTTAATACTCCTCTTTCTTCTTTCTTCCCTTTTCTTCCCTTTTCTTCCTCCTTTTCTTCCTCCTTTTCTTCTTTTTTCTTCTTTTTTTCTTTTTTCATTACTTGAAAAAGCATGGGGGGGGGGAGGGCGGTCGCCCCCTCTGCCCCCCCTGTAGCGCCGCCCCTGTCGTAAGGGATGAAAATTACGCACACGAGGCGTCATTTCGATTGCGTCAGTACCTGCGCTAATGGAGTCTGTGAAGGCAATTAATCCATACGCCGGTCATCAATGGTATTGGTTGCACTGTTCATTTTGCAATCACCTTTAAACTCACTCTTCCATGACGCGTAAAAGACCGCACTAGTCACTAAAGGCCACCGCACACCTTACGATCGGTCTGCGATCCGATTTGTGAAATAAATCGCTATGGCATTAAATATTGGCATTTAAACAAATCAAATCTATCCTGTTCAGGTTCTGAAAAGTAATATGAATACTAAACATAGGGTTTTGGTGAGCTGTCAGCTTTCTACAGGGAATAAGGACAAAATTAGTTTCAAATCGTAGGCAGTCGTACGATTTTTGTGACGTCACTACGACTCGGAGCCGATTTGACCATTCCACCGACTAGAAAACTCGGCAAAGGCCATATTATCGATTTTACCATCTGAATGACTATTCAGACCCTCAATCAAAAATATTTTTCGTTTTTAAATGATTTGTCAAAATGATATTACAATTTCTTCTGAAATCGGATCGCAGACCGATCGTAAGGTGTGCGGTGGCCTTAACGCAGACCTAACGTCAGCAATTGAAGTCACGAGTGAGCCGGGCTATATAGTTTCACACGAGGTGTTATTTATTAACGTTAGGGCTGCGTCAGTGACTGGTATGGTCTTTTGAGCGTCTTGATTGCAACATGAATGTTCTGTGCAAACAATTCTTTTGATAAATGGCGTATGGATTAATTGCCTCCACAGGCTGGATTAGCGCAGGTTATGACGCAATCCAGAGCGCGTTGATAGAGAGAGTTGTGACACGTGCATAATAAGCCTACGCGTACGCGGTCTTTGTTTAAAACATGGCGGATCATGGAGCTCCCAATAGTTAGTTCCCTTTCACGTACATTCTCTATGAGAGGGAACTTTTTGAAGCTCCATGAAATGACTGACCAATCAGAAGCGACCTCCAGTGTCAGGACTCTCTGTATGGATAGCTCTGACGCAATCGAAATGACGCCTCGTGTCAGCCAGGCTTAAGATAGTTTAAGGCCTGTTGCACACGAGGTGTTATTTTTATTGGGTCATTATCTGCGCTAATCAAACATTTGAAGGTATTAGTATTAAATTCAAGCAATATTTTGCATTCTTTTTCATTTTGCATTCACTTTTTGTACGAAGTCACATTCTCTCATGACGCGTCGAAGACCGCATCGGTCACTGACACATTCCAATTGGCAAACTGACGTTTCATTTGAGACGGACATAATGCTCGTTGCCTTTGAGTCATTTCCATTGCGTTATTACATACTTGTATGCTAATCGAGTCTGTGCAGGCAATTAGCACACGAGCCATGCAGTCATAAAAAAACATTTTTACACTATTTATTTTGCATTCATTTTTTTTAAACGATATCACTCGATAACGATATTTTTGTAATTAAGTAACACATTGATATACTATTAATACATGGTTGGGAGTGCGTTAGTGCGATCTGGCAACACAAAGGTTTTTATCGTGGTGTACTAACACACGAGGCGTAGCCGAGTGTGTTAGACACCACGATAAAAACCTGCGTGTTGCTGGATCGCACTAACGCACGAACTCACAACCATGTATTAATAGTTTTATAAAACGGGTCTACAATTTTAGTGTTTTCTTACAATCTTAGTGTTTGATCCGGATTAGCCGTGCGTTAGTCCCCTCGCCGTGCGTTATCACTTTTTTTTGCACGGTCACGTGATGTTATTTGACCAATCAGGATGGCTACATTCTTGAACCCGTTTTATAATTAGCATTGATACATTTCGTTCAACTGCTATTTTTGTGATAGGGTCATTGTAATCTATTGTTGTTGTATTATTTAGTTTCCGAGATATCATTTAACTTTTTCTCCGAGAATTAAAGTAAAGAACTTTCTAAAAAATAAAAATCAGGTATAAGAGTTAGTTTGTAAAGAATGATTTTAGGCACAGGTGACTCTAAATATATGCATAATAATACATATCAATGAACTACCAGTTGCGTTTTGGAATTCTAATAGGACAGAACAATTGGAAGCTTCATCTCTGTGTCTTTTTGTCGATCTATAGTAATCTCCTCTTACTTCCCAAATAATTATTTTTATTCTTATGGTTTCCTTCAACGATAGACCTTTGACGCTGAAAAGCAAATTCGATAATTTGGATCCCGCTAAAAAGTTGGTCTTCATCAAAGATATGGTTGTGGGCATGCCACCAAGTCGCTACCCATATCTATCTGACCGATCGAGTGGCATTAAGCACTTCTTCTTGATAAGGCATCCTATCAAAGTATACAAATCGTTACGCAATGGTTTTCTCGATTTTTCTTCTCACCGGTGATCCTGCGACCTTTCCACCGGGTTTGAAAGTCCCAGACAGGGAGACCTTTCATATCATCAAGGACACACCCCCACCGAGGGAAGGTACGCAGTACTACTACCAGGCCATTCACGAACTCTGGGCCCCGTTGCATAAAACTTACCGTCAATGGTAACTCTGCTATCAATGGTAACTACCATGGCAACATCACTCAACAGCCAATCAAAATCAAGGTTTCCATGGGAGTTATCGTTGATGGCAAAGTTACCGTTAATGGTAAGTTTTATGCAACGGGGCCCAGGAGTCACATCCGGAAGACGGTGGATGACGATCCAGTCATTTTAGACATCGATGAGCTCTTGGAAAACCCTTCGGCAATGTTACCGCGTTTGTGCAACGCGCTAGGAATTCCGTACTCCGAGAGCCTCTTGTCGTGGGATGCGTCGTCCGATATCGTCCTGAAGTGGAAGAGCTCGTGTCCGAATGTCCGCGATACACCAAGGTACGCCATGTGGTTCACCAATGCTTTCAAGAGTTCATGTTTCAAGGCTTCGTCGACCACCACATCGCTTGAAGATGCCACCGATGACATCAAGGAGGTTGTTGAAATAGAAATGCCTTTCTATGAAGAGATGTATAATCAAAGAATTACTATCTGACACGTTGTTTTACGGGGATAATGGGTCGTAATTAAAGCTTTTTCTAACCTTTTGCTTGAATCTTCAGATATTCCAACTAAGTAGTTGCTCTAGCAAGAAGAAGCAAAATCTTGTTTTCTTGCTAGCAGCCGCTTCCCCAGACCAGTGAAAGCTCACTTTCCTATTCAAATTTTAATGGACATCAAAAGACCAGGGGTGTCAATTAATGTAGCAGGGTCAGTTGCCCCCCCCCCCCGAAAATATTGGTAGGGTAAACATATATTTCTGCCCTACCAATTAATCCGGAGGTGTAAAATAAAACAAGGGAAAATGATGCAAAACTCGGGAAATGAAACCTTCCAAACAATGAAATATGAGGTAGACAAGATCACTTTAATTTTGCCGCGCGCTCCCCGCGCTAATTCTCTAATTTTCCGTGCTTTAATAACCGTCGAGAAGCTGGTAATTAAGAGGCGCTAATATAATCTTGAAGGGTATATTAGGCTGTCTTGTCTCCCCCCCCCTTAATCCGAAAAACGGATCGACGCCCCTGCTTCTGACAACTTTTTAGAAGGCCCAAGATACCAACATAGTTCTCGTTCTAGATAGTGTGGTTGTCGGTCTCGTCGGCAGTAGCTGCCCGACTATTCTTGCGAAATATATTCAATCTTGTATATAGAAGTTATACACTTTACAGTAATCACAGAGTGGAGTTTCTACGGGGGGGGGGGGGGGGGGGAGGGGCAGGGGGACGTGCCCTGGGCGGAAATTGAAGGGGCACAAAAGACGCAAAAGAGAGAAAGAAAAGGGGGAGAAATACAAGTATTTGCGCCACAGTCAAGGAAAAAATGCTTATAGAATGGCGTTTCATATAGGGTTTGAAATGCTAAAATTATTTCCTAATGCTTGGTCGCTTTGCTCCCTCCCATAATTATGTTCAGGATCTAGCTATTTTGCGTCCCCAATTAAAGCGCATATATGGCGTTTTTAAAGTGTTAACCCTTAATTGACTCTATTTTCTCCCCCCCCCCCCCATATAGCAAAAGGCATGAGCTTGTTAAATTTTGTGCTCCCATATGGGATTTAAAAAGCATTTTCAAAGTAGAACATTCCAAAGAATTTTGCCTTGCAACTGCCTCGCTAAATATCTCCAATATATTTCTTTAGGATTTTCATTCATTTTGCGCCCCCAAGATAGGAATGTTCAAAATTTCAAAAGTAATCTATTGCTAGGTCGCTGTATTCCCTTAGAACTTTGTTTCTAAGTGTAAAATACACAAGAAATTGCATTTCTGAGGGGTGAAAAAGAAAAGAAAAAAATCTGCCGCTCGGTCGCGTTGTTCCTCACGAAATTTGGGCTTACAACCCTGGGTTATATGCATCAAAACTCATTTTCAGTCAGTGCCATCATTAATTAAAAACGCTCATTAATCTGAGTTTGGGCATAGGGGGGGGGGGGGTAGAGCGCGCAGATTTGATAATTTGCCCCTGGCGCCAAAATACTTATAATACGCCTCTGTCACAGACAACACGAGATTGGTGTTTTATTTCCAAAATTCAATGAAAATAATTTTATATAAGATATTTGTTTATTTTTAAGGATGTAGTATGTCTTTCGAAGATCTTGGATTTAACAGTTGTTTATATGAATTACGCCTAAAATCATTTTTTCTCAATTCCGATAAAATCATGAACAGTCCAAATAAATAAATATAGCCATTTAAAACTTTTTAAAAAGTGAATAAAAATTCAAATTAAAAGTAGTTTTGTTAAAAAACAGAGCTAAAAGGGGCAGAGAGTATGAGGTGACGTGTCAACCATGCATGTCAATGCAGCGTAAACTTAACATATTATATTTTGTTCCATGATATCTTTTTTTATTTTTGTAGATTTATCTTATTTTTGCAAAATGATTATTTCATGTTACGTCATGATTTATATAAGATTTAGTTATGAACAGAATATATTCGATGAAGTTCAATAAATATATATATGTAGAACAAAATACTTGGCTATACCTACCTTCATTCCATTTGTTTGATGCACATTATGTATTATTATTTTTTAAATTTGATTTATGTTATTGAGATGTCCGCTGTACAATCTTCATCAGCGGGGCCGGGAGGAGGGGTGAGGGGGTGGGGGGGGGGGGGATGAGATGATCAAATACGAAAACCCGTAGTAATGAAAATGATGGAAATGACTCCCCCAGAAAAAAAACCCAATCAGCACAGGGGCCGCGGAGTGTCTTTGAAAAAAAATAAGGGGCGGGTTGCTGAGCAAGCGAACGAGAGTATCATTTGCTACCTTTTTTGAAACGTTTCTACTAAAAAAAAAAAGTGTGTGTGTATGTGTGTGTGTGTGTCATGGGGGGCTGTAGCAGTGGGGGATCCAGAATTTATTGAGGGAGGGGGCTCAATATTCACGAAATTTATTGACAAGCAAAAAAAAAAAGTCCTTAGCATTTGGGGGGCCCCTTTTTAACTAAAAAAATAGAAAAATGATAATTTATCACGCATTATGCTAATAAATACACAGAGAAATATATATATGTAATTGTTCAAAATAAGAAATATATATAAATTTATAGAAATATATAAAATATAATACAAAATTATGGTTCATTCTATAGTAGGGCCTATATAGGCCCCTCATCAACTAGATCGTGGCAGTCCGGTCATTTTACCATCTTTCATTTTGTTTAAAAAACTTTTTTAAACAGAATTTTGAAAACATGTGGGATCTCGAGAAAAAAATTCTTCTTCTCGCTTGGTTCTATAGTAAAGACATTGAAATTACCCGCAAGAAGAATATTGATCAATAACAGAGATAAGGGGGAACTTTCTTCTCCCGGGGTTTCTTCTTTTGGCCTAAATATAAAACATTTATAGAACCTTACAGGATAGCTGCCGAAAATCGAAATATTGCATAATAGATTTATCTTCTGCACGTCCACAGCAAAAAGACCAATGAATACCGTTGAAAAGTGCCACTAAATCCATATAAGGCAATGGTGAATATTATACCGTCATTGGGTCAAAGTTAGAAACTTACCGTATTGGTGTAATAATTTTGTCTCGTCGTTTCGTCACATTTGATCATAGTCTGGGAGCCTGTCCCGAAATAGTCACCCCATTTTACCCATAAGATTTGACCCCTTAAAGTTGCTTAGACCATCTAAGTTATTGACAAAAAGGTTGTCAGCCTGAACATAGCCGCCGGGTTTAGCCCCCAGAGCCCCCAAAAGAGACCCCAAAGTCGGGTCGATTTCACCCCATCTCCCCCATGCACCAAACTTTGTCAGTAGGAAGAAGTATGACTGGACATTACAAAACACAAAATGGGGTGTCAGACGGCCCCTAAAAACTGTGGTAAATTTTTCCCCTTGAAGCCCAGGGACCAAATTTTGTCAGAAGGAAGGGCTATAGATGTACATTCCAAAAATATAAAAACTGGCAAAATTGTCCATCGGGAAGGGTGTGTCAGACCCCCTGAAATGAAAACCCCAAAGTGCCCTTTGACAACATTTTGCCCCCCAAAATGCTCTGTATGTAAAGAAAAACCATTTTCTTACCTTCTGACTATGATAACTGAAAAGTGTTTTATTCAATTCAATTCAAACTTTCATAACATAATTTTGAGTATAATAATCTTCTTGCCGTGCAATTTGGTGTTAATTGGTCTCTTGATTTATAAATTATTGCATTGTGAAAAATGTATTGCTTTCTCAAAAGTAGCCAAAAAAAATACTGTCAGGATTATGTAAACACACCCATTGTTGATCTGACAAGGCATAATAGAGAGCTTGCTTGGTATCTGTGTAATTAACACATGAATAGTACATTTCAGCCTGGCAGTCACATACCACAGATACCTGAAAAGCTCTTCTATTATGCCTTGTCAAACAGGTGAACAGGGACAATGGGTGTGTTTACATAATCCTGACAATATTTTTTAGCTACTTTTAAGAAAGCAATACATTTTTCACAACTTAATAACTTATTAATCAAAAGACCAATTAACACCAAATTGCACTGCAGGAAGATTATTATACTCAAAATTATGTTATGAAAGTTTGAATTGAATTGAATACAACACTTCTGAGTTATCATAGTCAGAAGGTAAGAAAATGGTTTTCCTTTACATATAGAGCATTTTTTTTGGGGGGGGGGGGCAAAGCATCGTCAAAGGGCACTTTGGGGTTTTCATTTCTGGGGGTCTGACACCCCTTTACCGATGGACAATTTTGTCCGTTTTTATATTTTTGGAATGTACATCTATAGCACTTCCTTCTGACAAAATTTGGTCCCTGGGCTTCAAGGGGCCGTCTGACACCCCATCCCGACGGAATTTTTGGTCAGTTTTTTGTGTTTTGTAATGTCCAGTCATACTTCTTCCTACTGACAATGTTTGGTGCATGGGGGAGATGGGGTGAAATCGACCCGACTGTGGGGTCTCTTTTGGGGACTCTGGGGGCTAAACCCGGCAGCTACGTTCAGGCTGACAACCTTTTTGTCAATGACTTAGATCTAAGGGTGTTGCAAGAAACTTGCAATCAATTGCAAGTCAATTTTAGGTCCCCAAATCAATCATAAATCTTGCAATTAATTGCAAATTTGCAATTGATTGCTGGTCAGCTTCTTGCAACAGAAAGTATAAATTGATTTGCTAGAGTTAAAACTGATCTATCAATTGCAAATTTGCGATTGATATTTGCAATTGATTGCAAATAAGTTTCTTGCAACATTAGGACCCCTAATGTTGCAAGAAACTTATAAGTGAGTTTAAGGGGTCAAAAATCATGGGTAAAATGGGGTGACTATTTCGGGACAGGCTTGGCCTCTCAGTTTAGTTTCAGAATAAGATAATAATGATTTTGTTACATAAACATACTTATTTATTATAATTTTATAGTAAAACGGAACAATAATTTACATTTAAAAATTCAAAGTTTATTGTTGTATTAATGATGATATTTATTTTTAATCATATTCAGATTTTAATAATTTTTCTTTTACTAAGATTGAAGAGCCTGAATCTCCGATTTCCATAAACACTACATGTACGTACGTAAAAAATACTAAGTACTAAATACTGAAGCTAGCTGCTATCGCACACAATGGCTCTGTAGCTGTGCAGGCTAGGCTGTAACGTTAACAAGCCTTGGATTGGCTCATCCGTCCAACGAACAAATAAAATAATGCCATAATGGTGATCTTTTCAGCATTGTTCGTACTCCGATGAATATTCGTGGGCATCAGACATCAGATTTGAATGAAAATAACGTAAAACATATTTCTTTAGCTTACGGTTGTGACCAGAACCCAGTCTTGAATTGAAACGCAACAACGTCAACGACAAGCAGACATCATGGACATGGGCCATGGCACTGCAGATTGATTCATTGTTTTGGTTTCTTCATCGTGGAGCCTCGTCTTTGACCATGCAATACTAAGGAGAGTGGAATAGACAGTCAACATCAGCATGAGAACAGGAGGACATGACATAATGAACTAGACCTGCACCTTCACTTTCTCAAATTAACATCATTTCTTTGACTTTGCTCTTGCCTGCTTGCTAATGCTAGATCTATCATCTAGAATTAGTAGAAATAGAATGTTGAGAGTAAATTGGGCTGACTTTGATTAAGTCTGTTAAGTACGAAGTTGAAGTTTAACATTTAAAGACCTGAAAAGTAGATTTTCTAAGGAAAAATTACTGGACCAAGTCCTTGAATACCAGTCAACCTGTTCCTGTTTTCATAACGAGTTACATGTTGTAAATTGTGAGCAGCAGCAGAGCAAAAAAAAAATCATTTAGAGGACTAAGCCTATTCCTTTGGCGTTTTTGTTTTGTCAGAAAACGACCAAACCAAATTTGTGAACATGGATGAGGATGAGGGATTCATGATGGGAGAAGAGGATGAACTTGAATACGACGATGATGATGATGCAGGATCGAGTGACTTTGGAGACCATTTTGAGATGGAGGAGGATGATGGTTCATACAGTCGAGATCGAGAGGATGATGATGATTTCCAGTATCAAGTTTTAACCCCGGACGATATTGTGCAATTAATGGTTGATACAATACGTGAAGTCAACAATGTTGTAAAGGTAAATTTGGGAAAACGACTGACGAAAACACCGTCAGTCAGTTGCGTGTCCTCGAAATAGTTCTTGGCACTCTCACAATTCAGCAGTTCTTATAACTTCGTATTTGTACTTCCAAGTCGGGAAATCATATAGTGTCCATGTATGTTTAGTCGCCATCCACTCATAGGCCCATGCCTACGTGGGATTAGACATTCACTGTTGCAATTGCAGTAGTCATAAACAGACGACAAATTTGCTTTAAGCAAGATTTAATTTTCTTAAATTTGCTAGATTACTTGATTCAGGGACTCTTCAACTCTTACTACATAGACCTACAGCTACATGTACATGTATGCTACAAATATGAGGTTTCAGAGTTGAAAGTAAAATTTTAAATATCTTCCTCTCATGTATGAATGATCTAGAATGGACCAGTTCCCGCTAATACACACAAAATCTATTGAAGCCTACTCGCCCGTTGCAGTTATTGTGGAGTACAAGCTTATCTTCAGATAAGCTTGTACTATACATGTACAGTGTAAGTGGTCGCCACTAGGTCATTATTATTCCTCCTGACACAAACGTCAAGAATTTTGACCATATTCCTATTCATATCCACAAAGCAGAACTTAAAATAAATATTAAATTCACACAAAACAAGAGTCGACAGCTGTCAGTGTGTACTTCTGGAATGGCATCTCAATAGGGAACCAATACTGAGATGCTACAATGTAAAACTCAATACGGCACTGTTCACATGGTGTCTACCTGCATAGAAATTGCATGTTGAGATGCTACCCCTAATTATTTAAAACTTTTCAGTGTATTTCCATCCCGAAAATTAGAATTAAACATGCTTTATAACCTTATTTCAAGTTTTTTCCACTTAAAGGGCAATCCAACCTTGGTGATGGCATGATTTGTGTGAAAGCAGAAAAATAAGGAAAACAGGATGGTGAAAGTTTGAAAGAAATCGGACAAGGAATAAGAAAGTTATGGATGTTTCAAAAATGAGATCACTACATCTATGCGAATCTCAAATTGGCAATTTGGTGATTCAACTGTGACATACATGTATTTGTGGACAACTCTCCCATTTGTCGTACACAAAAATATCATTAATTTGCGGTTTTCTTTGAGGTGCTTTTACCCTCAAAATATATTGGATATAGCATGTTGTTATAGGTCCTCATGAAAGAAAAAGATCCTACTGAGTAATACATTTTGAAAAAAGTGACAATTTAGTCATTTTGTGTGTTGGAGCGAATGGGGGAGTTGTCCACAGCTACATCACAGTGACATTACCTATTCGGCCAATTTGAAATTCCCATATGTGTAGTGATTACAACTTTCAAAAATTCATAACTTTCTTATTGCTTGTCCAGTTTCGTTCAAACGTTCACCAATCTGCTTCTCTGATTTTTCCTCTTTCTTTCAAAGCAACTTGCTATTAAGGTTGGATTTCCCTTTAAGTTGTCGGGTATGGACTTGGCGATTGCACAATAGAACTTTGTGCACCTGTAATACATGTATATGTACCCACCTTCCTCAGGAGTATTGTCAGCTACAATGATTTATGTGCAAAACTGCAAAACCTTGTTAACCCTTTCGGGACAAGAATTATTTAAGGGCTAAATTGATCACATTTTGTTCTTCAAATTGGCAACAATAATATTTTTCTTTTAGTGCTACAAGATTGTAATAAGGGGTAATGTCTTTGAAAACAATATACATGGTTAAAAGAATTGTCAAAAGTTGAAAAAGTTGCCAATTTCGATAAAAAAACAATGATTTTGAACCTCTCAATGTGTTGCCAATTTAAGGATTTTAAAGCTTATTCTCCTTTTTAAAATTTCTGGGATCAAATGCAATATGGTCATGTAACAAAATTTGACATAGTGTGTGCAGAAATTTTTGCACTTTCTACTCATGTACTGTATCTGGTATATTTTTCAGGGCTCTGAATCAAAAGTTATTGAGCCAAACCACAAAATGTGGTCAGTTGTCTCGAAAGGGTTAAAATAAAAAAATACCCTTTTTGCGTGCTATGTGATATTTCACTTTCCTTAATAAAGATCTATGTTGTTGAAATTTGATGCAAACTTATAATAGTAAGTCAGAAAACATAGCCAGATTGGAAAGAGATGTAATGGCTGTTTTGCTGAAAAAAGGAGAGAAGTCTAGGATTTTTAAAATTCAGAAGTACAAAGACTGATGACTTCCATCCGAAGTTCAGAAGACAGCTGAATTCTGTGTTTGATCAGTTTCTCCAAACTGATACTAGGGTCCATCTTTGCTGAACAACTGCAAATTCCCTAACTTGCCAGTTCAAAACCCTGTGTAAAATGATCAAATTGTAGTGAACCTCTTTGGTAATGCTGTGGCATAAGCTTAGGTTTATTGCTTCACAATGTATGAAAATAACCTTACAGATCTGTAGCGTTTTTTTTTTTTTTTTTTTTTTTTTTTTGCTGTTGATATTTATACAGAATTCATATTAAATTGATTGGAAGTGGAACACTAAATTATCAGGCACACATGTCTTTTGATACATACATGTATGGACAGTATGGAACAATTCAGCAATTCGAGACCATGTTCATTATCCTTAGTGTTGAGTGGAAAAAGTAAAGTAGTGGGTTGGCAGGGTGGCCTTACTTGTCCATATACATAGACATGTATATTCCATATTTATTCAGGCCTAGACATGTATGCTACACAATAACTAAATTGCAAAATATTTGGGGAAACAAACACCAAAACACACATACTAATTTGAGATTAAAAATTTATTGTGACTATGAGGCAAAATGATGTGTGATGCTTTTGCTGTAAACTGCATTTCCAGGCCCTTGAAAATTGTATTGACCCCTAGTCTATGGTATTTTGCTTACCTGTACAGATTTTAATAAAAGAAATAGAGAAGATGTAAAAAGTGTTACCATGTGAAATGTACATGTATGCCAAATCTGACACTGTATGCCCACATTGTGTATTTCTCATAAGAAATGACCTGTAAGCCAAAGGTTCAGTTAAATAGTCCATTGCAAAAGATTGATAACAAGCCTACTTCATGTACAGTACATGTTTATGTACACAGTAGATATGCTAGAACATACAAGAAAGATTATTTGGTATACAGATTATGAACATGGGATAGTGCAATTTGTAAAGGTCTAAGATATGTCTTTAATACTGGTATGTGTCTTTAATATGATTATTTTAGGAGGATATTCAGTAATTTTCAGGGAATCACTAGATGTATTATTCATAAAACCCATAGGCCTGTATTCTAGGCAGCTGAGTCCAGAGTCCAGACCCTCAAAATTTAAAAGTTTTTACCAAGGGTTCATGCATACAGACCAAAAAAATTTGATTCTGGACCCCCAACCAGAAAGTTGAGTGGAGCCCTGCCCTGTACATGTACGTGTACATTCTATGTCATTTGGAGACCCAGAAGACAGAAAAGTGCATAATCCTACTGTGAAACAGTTGTTAAAGGTAATGTTTAGTTTTGGTACTCCCTCAAAAACTTTTCATCAGATTTCTGGGATTTTTGTTGATGAATAGTAAGATACTACCAATACCAAGGTGCTGTGAAGATTACACCTCCTAAAGTGAAATATTTTACAAATGAGAGGTTAAAAAATGATTAATATACCGGGCCAGGGATAAACTCGCAACAACGGCAGCGTGCGGTGCACTATACACTATAATGCGTGCAAAAACCTATGAGGATTACATGTATATATTCCACACACAGTGACACACATGCCATCTCCATGCGAAGCCCCGAGACTGTTGCGTGGGGAGCCATCAGGGTGGAACGGTACTAGCGTAGGGCAGTATGTTTCCCCTGATCTAGCGTTCCTTACAGATATTCACACTAAAATTCACCGGAATCATTGTTGGAATACCACATGATCTCATACAAACCTCTTTTGATACAAGGAGAACAACATGAGACTATAATGAATACGTTTCTTTCCAATCTCCTTTTTGCTACCAAATCTGTCTATGACCATGTCCAAGACCAGTGGCGGAGATCTGTTACGCAATTCTATTCATCAGGGGGGGACGACCTATTGTTACGTCCCCCTCTGATGAAAAGAATTTCCTGCATATTTACGCCCATGTCCAAGACGGCAAGACCACATACATGTAGACACCAGTGACTCATTGTCTCTGTGTATTGCAACACCATACATGTAGTTCTGTGTGGTCCCCAATATGTACATTACCAGTAATTTCTTCATTTCAGCTACAATACATGTTACACAAATTAATCTGAATTATTAATTGAGACTTTTCTCTATTTTGTTGTTCCTTTTTGCTCAAAAGATAAAAAATGTGTGCATTTTAAAGGTATCATTCAACTTTTCATAATACATGTACATATAATATAATGTTGAAAAAAATCAGTCCAAAAGAGATGGCAATAATGGTGTGAAAATCACTGGAAACATCTATACATATGTAGCTTTTCACAATTGTTTTTGACAATGTTTAGGACTTTAGAATTACGGTATTTGTGCCATAATAATGTTTGAATTCAAAGTTATTGAAAATGAACATTACTTTTTCCAGTACTATATGTTGAAGTTATTTTGAAATCCTCTAGGGATGTTTTTGCCCCATTCTAAGAAACAATGATAAACAATCCACCCACTCCCATGGTCATGTCTAAATATTGAATAACTTCAAATATATATACCGTATATATGATTATGTATCATGAATGTATTTAAAAACAGAACATCTTGTACATGTATGCATGTACACTGCTGCAATGTACATGTTTAGATGATGTGACTCTTGATGTCATGACTCAAATCTTTGCCTGCTGGGTCTGTGAGTGTGTCATTGACCAAACCAGATTATGGTTTGAGATATCTACCTGAATCCACAATTAGGGATGTGGGATTTACTAAAGATGGTCTGTCACCAAGGATGTGTGCCTGCATGTACCAAGTCAGGATGCTGGTATTACGTGGCAGGCAATAGCATCATTTTTGTAAACAATGGCCACATTGTCTATATTGGAAATGATGGTGATGCCCCAGATATATGCCTGTCAAGTTCACCATGCATATTATCCCATCACTATGTATTGTAGGAAGGTTTTCTTTTGTTTATCATACATGTATGAGTGTGTTAGATGATTGCCAATCATTCATTCAATTCACAAGTGCATCCTGTTCTGTGTACAGATTCCAGCAACTGTGACTAGGATACTTCTCAACCATTTCAAATGGGATAAGGAAAAATTAATGGAGCGTCTGTACGGTGGGGACCCAGACGCAGTCTTCACAGAGGCGCATGTCATCAGCCCTTACAGGAAAAACTACGCAAAACCAGCAAAGGTATGCACCACTGTTTTATACTCTGATTTGTAGCAAATAAATTTATGTACAGAACTCATCTGTCATTTTCATGTTTCATGTACTGAACCTAATACATATAATGTTGTGTATGCAAAGTGGTATAGATTGGGTCCAGCCAGTTGGGGGGGGGGGGGGGGGGGGGGGGGAGAGAGACATAAATTTCAAGGTTTTGATGGAATGAGAACAAGACTGTAGAATGAGGACTGGGTTTTGGGAGGTGGTTGTATTACTTATTTTCGTGTTGCTTTTTCTCTCTCGCTTTCTTTCTCTCTTTCTTTCTGTTGTCTTAAAGGGCAATCCAACCTTGATAATAAGATAATTTCTGTGAAAGCAGAAAAATAAGACAAACAGGATGGTGAAAGTTTGAAAGAAATCGGACAAGGAATAAAGTTATGGATGTGTGAAAAATGAGATCACTACATCTATGCGAATCTCAAATTGGCAATTTGGTGAGTCAATTGTGACATTTTTTTGGACAACTCTCCCATTTGTCGACACAAAAATATTAATTTGCAGTTTTCTTCGAGGCGCTTTTACCCGTGGGGCAGTACTAAAAATATATTGGAGATACATGTAGCATATTGTTATAGGTCCTCATGAACGAAAAGATCCTACTGAGTAATGCATTTTGAAAAAAAGTGACATTTTAGTCATTTTGTGTGTTAGAGCGAATGGGGAAGTTGTCCACAGCTACTCACAGTGACATTACCTATTCGGCCAATTTGAAATTCCCATATGCAGAGTGATTACAACTTTCAAAAATTCATAACTTTCCTATTACTTGTCCGATTTCGTTCAAACTTTCACCAATCTGCTTCTCTGATTTTTCTTCTTTCTTTCAAAGCAACTCGCTATAAAGGTTGGATTTCCCTTTAACCCCCTCCTATTTTTAGACATCAGTTTAGGGGCATATGTTCCTTCTGTAGCTGTGTCACTGCAAATTGAAATGCCTGTGAATTTATGTTACATGTAGGCCTGCATGAAAAATGTTACTGTCAGGATGTTTAACCCTTTCAAGACAACTGACCACATTTTGTGGTTTCGCTTAATAAGTTTTGATTCAGAGGTCTAAAAAATATACCAGATGTATGAGTAGAAAGAGCAAATTTCTGCACATGCTATGTCCATTTTTGTCACATGACCATATTGCGTTTGATGTCAGGAATTTTAAAAAGGAGACTAAGCTTCAAAATCCTTAAATTGCAACACATTGAGAGATTCAAAATCATTGTTTTTTTGTCCAAATTGGCAATTTTTTCAACTTTTCAACAAAGTTCTTAATAATGTATGCTGTTTTCAAAGACATTACATTTTATTAGAACCTTGTAGCATTAAAAGAAAAATATTTTTGTTGCCAATTTGAAGAACAAAATGTGATCAATTTAGCCCTAGAATAATTCCTGTCCTGAAAGGGTTAATAAATACATAATTACTGTTAGTTTTTAATGACTGTTATCTGATCTCAGTGAATTGATTTGTCAGCAAGACATTGCACCCATATGATGCATGAGGATTTTAAATAGTATTGTTGGAGCAAGGTACATTGTAACTGTACATCTAGTTCCATGATCATAATGAACTCCATTATTAGATTTATGAAAATCATATTGCAAATATATTTGATTTATTGCTATTTGAGAATCTGAAAGGTTAATTCATGTGTATCAGCTCTTGTTACATAGTTTGTAACATTTGGTTCTCAGCCAAGTGTGTTAGGTTATACTCATGCCATGTTCACACCTATGTGTGTTTAAATGAAATGAAATAAAATATTTTCTTTAATAAATGTTAGTGTATTCTGTTTGATTGGGAACTAATACTTAAGGAAGAGTAACTGATTTCAAACAAGAGAAATGTAGTCTTCATTCAATATTCTGCCTATCGGATGTTGCAGAAATGTAAATGTAGTATGTGTACATATATACAAAATGAGATTTGATGGGATTTCAGTGGCATTAAATCTGCAGTTGGATGAATGTCCCATTTTTAATCCAATCATAAGATTCAAAGATGTGATTATAATGTGCTTTCCATATGGCTGATATAATTGCATCTTTACTACTTACATAATATGTAAGTAGTATACCAATAGGGGCATTGACAGTGTGTGTTGTACATGTACATGTCAGTATGTTTTACAATTTACAGGTACTTATTGTACCCCAGGTGCTCAAATTGTACAAATTCCAGTTACATGGCTACATGCATTGGATTTTTGTGCAATTTATTAATTGCTAAGAAAATATTCATGAATAATTATTGTATTGATTTGTGATTGTGTACAAGTTTCCTAGGTATATATACACATGCAATAAAATCTTCATACATGTAATAGGCCTGAGTTATATCCATTTTCAATGATTTTACATTTACTTACTTGTATGTGTACTTAATTTTTGCCTCATATAAGTCATATTATATTAGTATGTGTACCTTTAAAAGGCTAAATTTAGTTTGTCACATAACACCATTAATTTGTACACGTACTCTGCTTAACATGTATGTTTACTTTGAAAGATCTTTGGGGGCTTGTAATGAAATAAACAAATGTTTCTAAGAGATTTGTAATCCGTCAACTGACATCTTATTCGAATATGAGATCCTCCCTTTACACAATTATAATTCTTCTTTCCATCTAAGACAAAAATCATAATTTTAAGGGATTCAATATTTACATGTACATTTATCTGTATATGTAATTTACTAACAGGCCTATGCCTAAACAAAAACGAAAAGATTGCATGCTAAATTCAGAACATTATTTGTGCGCTAGTATCGTTGTGCAAGATGTTTGCTTCTTTAATTTTTTTATTTGTATAGATAACAGCATGATTCAGCATTTCAGAATGCTTTCAGGGCTTTCAAATTAAAGGTTTCACTGCACAAGAAAACTAGTGCTACTCATTTCTGTTAAAATCTTAACGTGTATATGATTTGAAATATTAGAATTGAAGTACTAGATTGAAATGTTGAATTCAAGTATTGGTAGCCTTTAATAGAATATTTGTTGAAACCTGTTAAATATTTTAAGTTTTAAGGCAATAAGTTGGTTTGGTCGCCAGTCAGATTTCAATAAAGACCTTTTTCAATTCGATCAATTCAATTCAATCATCCTTCTATCATAATGATTGCAGGTGTAATAGAAAGTGTCTTTGGGCATATCAATCATGATATCAATCATGATATTGTTATTATTGTCAATTACAGGTAAACACAAGGTCGTCAGTTGCTGTGACAGACTACTGTGAAATCTGCTTCAGAACTGTTCTAGGCTCAGTAAGTTCTTTGCAACCTCAAATATTTTATTAAAATTTTTTTTTTTAAATTTCAATGTGGAAGTAACTTGTGTACAAGCCCTGCAGCATGGTTCTACAACAGACGTACAGTGTAAGTCGCAGGTTTACAAGGATATAAAACTCCTTTTATTAAATATTCAAGGTCATTGGTGCATTTCTTCAGCCAGGGGCGTCGATCCTTGAGCATTCTACTGAAGTTCATGAACAGCTACCATTAATAAGTCTTCAAGAATCAAATTGTATATTTATTTTTATTCCATGTTAAATGTAGAATAGAATATTTTTCATGGATATAAACTTCACAATGCCTGCTTACAGGGCTCCATACTAACTTTTTGTTGCCCATAGGGGTCCAGATTGAGATTTTTAGGGTCTGTACATGTATGCATGAACCCCATGTTGAATTATTTAATACTTTAGGGGTCTGGACTTAGATTTTGGGTACTCACATATCCCAGGCTCCTGTTTCTAGTGTCGAGCCCTGCTGTATTTGTTTCCTTTTCTGGTGAAAAAAGCCATTTTAAGTCCGAACAAACTTTACAGCATTTGTAACTTTGTATTCTTGAGCAAGATTTGCTGTCCACAGAATGGAATGGGTAATTCTTTCACAGGATATTTAGGGGCTGTATTCTGAAAACGATGTTATCTCTTATGTTAGTAAAACAATGTTAATTGTCATAACAAATCAAAATCAGGACAAGTCATTGGTTAATGATTGCGTGAAGTTGACCCTTTCAGGAAAGGAATTATTTAAGGGATAAATTGATCACATTTCGTTCTTCAAATTGGCAACAATAATATTTTTCTTTTAGTGCTACTTGGTTCTAATAAGGTGTAATGGTTTTTAAAACAAATTTACAAATTTTGTTGAAAGTTGAAAAATTGCTAATTTTGATGAAAAAACAATGATTTTGAACCTCTCAATGTGTTACCAAGTTAAGGATTTTAAAGCTTTTTCTTGTTTTAAAAATTCCTGTCATCAAATGCAATATGGTCATGCAACAAAAAAGTGTGTGCAGAAATTTTTGCTCTTTCTAGTCATGAGCTCTGAATAAAAAGTTTTTAAGGCAAACCACAAAATGTGGTCAGTTGTCTCAAATAGGTTAACAGAGACATCTGCGCAAGTACCAATGATCAGTGTTTATTGCGCGCACTTTCAGTTTGTTATGACAATTAACAGTTTTGCTGAATATGAAAGATAACATAGTTTTTAGAATATGGCCCCACGTGTATATATTATATTTAAGCTCATATCGGTTGAGATACTTGAGTAATTCATTCCATTCTTTGTGTACTAAAAATAATGTACACTTTCACTTTGGGAAAATAAACTTTAATGGATGTATACATGTACAGGTGTCATCTTACCATGCACCTACCATACTAAGAACTTTGTACAAACAGAAAACTATTATTTACACCGGACCATATTTCTGGAATTCTCTTGATGAGTCATTCAAACAGACACCAAGTTTATTTTCGTTCAAACATAATCTTAAGCTTAGGCAAATAAACGGTTAGAGTATGTAAGCTGCAGAAGGCTATTCACTGTCCCATCCTTGTCCTTGTGTTGTCTCGATGTATTGTCCTGTTCTGTGTGGTCTTGTATCATGTGTTGTTTTATATCCTGTTTATGCTCTTGTTTTATTAAATGATCTGAATATTAAGTTAGGGAACCTGAATTACAAGCTTTGCTTTCCAAGGTTTCCTTCACAATACAGCTAGCATTTATTTACTTACCAATTACAGCGTAAATCTAATTTTGTTTTAAAACTGAATTTATGTGCCAGATTTCATTCTTAATGGTTTTTCTATATGCTCATAATGATTTTTGTAAACTGAAAGTCTTTGTAAATTATTTGCTGTTATTGTGGAAATAAATGAAATGAAATGAACAGTATGTAGTCAATAGGAGAATGTTGACCCTTTGCTGATATATTATGATCAGTGCCGTTGATTCCAAGTACATGTACTTGTATACGTGTGTAGTTCACTGATATGAGGAAAACCTAGCCTTGACCAACACACAATATTTGTGTCATCTATATTATTATTTCTCTTTGTTTTTCCCTTTCTGTCCCTCTTTAAGCTGACACACAAGTGTGCACACAAAGAAGTACATAGCAGGAACAGTGTGGCAATAAACCGGGTCAGAATTCTAATGATCTCATGACAAAAGGCAATGCCATATGACAGGTTGCGTCGCACAGGGTGTAAATGTACATGGCATAGACATTGGTGCATTCATTCCTTTGTGCTTGGTGCCTGGGGGAATGATATGCATGCGTAGATAACAACATTGGGGGATGGGGGTCATGTACATTACCTAAGGCCAACCGAGTGTTGCTCATTGACATTTACAATATAAGCTCAGTACAGAAATTATGTGGTATTATATTGTATTCAATAATGCATTTCTTTGATACAGTTGTTTCATATGTAGTTGAATAAACTGAATTGAATACACCAATGATTGCTTTATCTTCAACTGTAGCCTTACATACAGTGTACATTATATGTACATGTATGTACATGTATGTACATGCATGTACATGTATGTACATGCATTTTGTACAAGCTGCATATTCAGTCATGTACATTTACACAGCCTTAGTATACAGGCCAACATTATGTAACCTACAAAGCATTTTCAGCTTGGGTTTGCTAGCATTTAAATCGAGTTTTCATTTGCCTATTTTCCTTCCATTTACAAAATGGAATAGAATTTGATAAATATGAAATGTGGTACATTTGAAACCATTCCATGTAGATCTTTTTTTAATATCATCTACATATACATGTATGTTGAAATTTGAGACTTACCCATTGGGAGAGAAATTTCAAGATATCAGGAAAGGGAAATTGCAGGGATTAAAAAGAAATGACCAAGAGGTACATGTACTGTTGATTGGATAATGTACTGATAGATATAAATGACCTTATCACACAGTAAATCAGCTTCCAGATCATGTGCGAAGGTCATTTTTATGAGCTACAGCCACAGGCATATTGACGAAGAAGACCTACTCTTTTTTAAGAATTTGATTATGCTATTATTATTGAAATGTAGAAGCATTACACTGTACATTTTATTTTGTCGTTTGTGTTATTAACATTGATTGTAAACCACATAGAGAGACTGTCCAGTTTATGATGTGCTCCATAAATCCGGTTTATTTGGTTTAGTTATATGTAGCCTACATCTTATTGTCTTTTGCAAGGGCTGCTTTAAGTCAGAATGAACTTCGGGTCTTCAGATATCCTTATTTCATCTGTGGCAATTTTTATTTGATTTATGGTGGCATTTTAACCCTTTCAGGACAGGAATTATTTAAAGGCTAAATTGATCACATTTTGTTCTTCAAATTGGCAACAATAATATTTTTCTTGTAGTGCTACATAGTTCTTATAAGGTGTAATGTTTTTGAAAACAATTTACATAGTTTTGTCAAAAAGTTGAAAAATTGCCAAATTTGATGAAAAACAATGATTTTTAACCTCTAAATGTGTTGCCAATTTAAGGATTTTAAAGCTTATTCTTGTTTTAAAAATTCCTGGCATCAAACGCAATATGGTCATGCAACAAAAATGGACATAGTGTGTGCAGAAATTTTTGCTCTTTCTACTCATGCATCTGGTATACTTTTTTAATAGAGCTCTGAATAAAAAGTTACTGAGGCAAACCACAAAATGTGGTCAATTGTCTTGAAAGGGTTAAAGAATTTATGGGATGAATCATTCTCATCCTCTGTTTACACTATTTGCTGATGTTGTTATCCATTTCCATATTAAAGGTCAGGTCGAGTTCTGTGAATGAAAAATACATGAAAATGAAACTTGATAATACATGTAGTATAGTTTTCCTTTCTTTCATATCAATTAGAACAGCGACGTGTGAAATGATTATTTTTCTCTCGACTTATGAGCTCAATGTACAATGATTTATGACACACATCCGCCTGTTACATACCCTGTATATGTGTGGCAAAGCACACATGAATTTGAATGGAGACAAGTGAAATTTTTGACCAAAGTTTCTGAAATCGCAGATTTATTTCCTTATGTGAAATCCAAATTGATTGTAGGCCTTCCGAACATAACAAATTACGACCAATTTTTCTCTGTTACCAAAACTCTACTTTCACCTTAAACAGGGAATTAATGGTATGAATTTAAAGTGTACCAATCACCTAAAAAATGATTTGTGTATGGCTAGAATGTATAAAATCAACCTCCAAAAACTTTGCCCTGCGTTCTATGCGTCAACAGTAAAGGACTAATGGTATTAGGAAAATAGAGAATAGAGGATAATTGAGGAAACTTGGAGTTGGGTTTCATTCAGGCCCTATTTGTTGGGCATATTCTCAATATAGTTTAGCGACATAGAACCTCTAACATACACAAAATATTTTTGGGTGATTGGTACCCTTTAAATTTGTGCGACTGCAAAGCAGAGGGATATCAAGTAGGATTCTTGGATAATTACATGTACATGTATACATGCTACATGTACATGTATGTTGCACAGAGTGAACTCCCTATGATGTATGGTAGTATAATACATGTATTGTAAATTAGTTCATCATCTGATGATCTGACAGGACCTATCAGAATGGAAGTGTATGGGGGTAGGGTTAATGCATTGATAATGATAACTGATGATAGATGAGTTGTGGGTATACAGTATACATATATACATGCAATACATGGTGGATGGGGAGTAGGAGACATGTCCCCCTCTTTTTTTAAGGGTGAAGGTCACTGTTAAATGCCCCATCCCCCTTCCCATGTTTTTTTTTTTTTTTTTTTTTTTTTTCACTCTCCGAAGTTTTTACCTCTTTTTTATGCGTACATAGCACTGTGAAACTTGAGAAAACGTGTTATTCATGTGTCCTGTTTACAGTTACATTTTTGTCTCTTGAAATTGCAATGAAATTTAATTGTTTTTGTTTCTTTTGAAAATCCAGCAGTCAAGAGTGAAGACTGACTCTGATAAGTGATTTGTTTGCTTGTATCTTGTATTTTCTAGTCTATGACAGGCATTGAGTGCAACCATAAATTCTGCGCAGACTGTTGGACAGAATACCTTACAACCAAGATTATGGAAGAAGGCATGGGACAGGTTAGTGAAGACAACTTCATTTTTATACAACATTTTTCATACAGCGCCATGTGCAAAGTTTTAGTCGTAAAAGGACACATACATGTACAAGTACACACATTTATGTACCTTAAGTATAAATCTGCTTCAGCTGTGCATGCAAGTGTGATAATGTGGTGAAAGCTGTAAATATGTAGAATCTAATTCTAATTTGTGTGTGAATACTGCGAATTCAATCAGTCAGTCAGTCTGAGGTTTTGGTGAGAAGGAATCATTACTTTGACTAAGTAATGTCTATAATATTCTGATTGTTGTTTAAGGTGTAGCTGCCTTTATTTAACAAATCTCTGCTGGAGGGATATTTGTATTAGATCTTAAATCATATCTACTTGGTATTACACAGGCAAGATGCCACAGGTAGGATCCTAAATTTTTTGCCATATCATAATCGCATATGCTCATTTTTAAACTATTGTAGATAATATACAGTAGGTCAATGAGTTGGAAATTCTGATGGCTTTCACACATCTCAGTTTTTATTCAGGCTAAGTATTCCGTGGTTTTGTCAGAATATATACATGTAATTGATATGTCAGTGTAGTGTAATACTATATTTCCTCTCCTATTTCAGACCATTACCTGTGCAGCCCATGGTTGTGATATCCTTGTAGATGACATTACCGTTATGTAAGTATCATTATGACTCGCACATTAGTCTAACATTCAGCTTTAAATGCCTATCAAAATTATGACACTAAATATATGTATTCATTAGATTTATTATCAGTTTGAATTATCTAAGCATATGAATCCTGACAATTTATTTTTCAAAAATTATATACAGTTCTTCTTTCTGAATTGATGATGAAAATTTGTTAAAATGACTTTTTTGTAAATGCACAATTTTTTTTTAGTGGGAGATAAGATGAAAAAGAGATATGATTTCCTTTTCTTTGCAGTCCTTTCACCATCTTTATTACCTATATATTCTAAAAAATTGAATGTATCCACAATTCTTTTCTATCTGTTTTATTTTTTTTTAAATTGTGCTATATTTAATACCCCTCTCAGGAAATTAGTGAAAGAGGCCAAAGTGAAACTGAAGTACCAGCACCTGATCTCCAACAGCTTTGTGGAGTGCAATCGGCTAATGAGGTGGTGCCCCGCCCCTGACTGCCCCAATGCATTCAAGGCAAATCACATAGAACCCCACCCAGTCACCTGTATCTGTACACATACATGCTGGTGAGTGTGTTACCATCTAAAATCCACAAAAGATCAGAATTGGACAAAAGATTGTACATTAGATAATGTTTTACATGTAGCTTATTAATTGCAAGCATCTCAGTATGACATGAAATAAAAACCAACATTTTCAAGTGTAGAATAATAGGTAGATTAGCAAAGACTTACAATTATTTTTACGATTTGATTTTTGGATGCATTTTCCAATTATCTCAAAATGCAATTTTGTTCAGGAATACCTTTAATATACATGTGACCCTTCCCTAACTGTTGTGCTATTGAGGGATATGTGAGACCTTTCTCTTCAAAAGTTATAATCATGTTTGTTTTATTTCCTCAGCTTGTGTAAGCAGTGTAATATGTTTCTAATAAAAGCTCTATTACAGTGGTCATATTGCAATTATGATTAATACCACATTCTTTTCAAATTCTTTTTTGTGTGACTGGTATTTACAATTGCCTTTAATCTTCTTGTTTCTGTCAGCTTTGTCTGTGGAGAAAACTGGCATGATCCTGTCAAGTGTTCGGTGAGTAGATTCAATCACTTTCAGTACAGTGAACACAATGAATTCTTTCTTCAAGGGACAAGAGCTCTGGTTCTTCATGTTGTTATCAGAAAGTTGTTATTCAGGGCTTAGTTCATTTTAGAGTCTCTCATCATGAAATCATTGAAATAAATATTTTTGTTTGCCAGTGTTAGGGATCTGCTACATTGATTTTACTGTGAAAACCTGTGTAAAACACTCAAGGGAATTTGTCAGATTTATTTTATTTTAGATGATACATGTATATAAGCCATATTCTTTGTTTTTTACAGACTTTTTATACTTGTACTGCTCATTTCATGTAAACCTGCCTGAATTCATTTACATAGTGGCTTAAGAAATGGATCAAGAAATGTGATGATGACAGTGAGACTTCAAACTGGATCGCAGCCAACACCAAAGAATGTCCCAAGTGTCATGTGACCATAGAGAAGGATGGCGGTTGCAATCACATGGTGTGTCGCAACCAGAACTGCAAGGTATGTGTTCTTATGGTGGACCGTATTGGTCCACCTTACAAAGTTTTTGGAATATTCCAACTATTTCATTTTATATTTGTTGGGAAACTTCATGGGAGAGATATCTTTGAGTTTGGTTGCATGATCTGCTTATGTGTGAAGAACAAGTCAGAAAAAATAAATCTGCTAATCAGGAGGATTTTCTACTGCTGTCATAGAAGCGACTATACCATCAGGTCATTTCTGGTCCATGGCATAGATGCGATGATTAGAAAAAAGAAATATCTGAGTCCTCTTGATTCTGTCATATTTATGGTGCCCTGTACTACAAAAGGCTGTAAATGTTACAAAGTTTCATTGGATAGATTTTTTTTTATAAACCCTCCACAGCCACTCAGAGTGTTATTGGTATATCCCTTTTATTAGCATTTTATAAGTTGTGATGAATATAAGGCCAATGATCACTGATGAGGGCAATGGGACAGACTGGCCTTCACCAAGTTGATCTTGGGGCTTCTATCTTCACAAAGCTTCTTGCAGCTTGAGGCATCAAGTTGTTTACTTGACGTATATGCCAAGTTTAGAGGCAAATTTTTCTTGTATATTTAAGGTGTATTTATCCAATCATTATAAATCAACATATTTTGATTTACTTGTTCTCTTTCATTTTTTTTGACAGGCCGACTTCTGTTGGGTGTGTCTAGGACCTTGGGAACCCCATGGTTCATCATGGTATTAGAATTGTTTATGACTTGACATGAAATCATAGAACTTAAGTTTTGTTCCGAAAGTAAGTAATTAACAGATTGGCCTTTTGTGAGTAAGGTTGTTGATATGTGAGAACAACTCTCTGTATCAAAGGAAATGTTTCATTTTTAATATAGGAGCTGCATTTAAATTAGAGTCTGTATTAACACTTGATCGGAGATTAAATTTTGTGGGCTCTAGCCCTGGCAAAGCATCAGTGTCCTTTGGCATGACAGATATCACTCTCCATAAAGGTTTACTTGGTACGAAGGAATTCCTTAAATGACATGAGCACAAAATCAGTAGCTCAGCTAGAGCCAGAGTATCACTTATTAAAGTGCATAGAGCACCTTGCATGATGAATAATACTGCTATTTCAAAAAAATCCATAGATTTCTTTTTGTGTACCTTAGAATGTGTAATACAAACCATTGAGAAAAATATTTAGGAGAACAGGTGAGTGTAGCTCTATTGCATGTTTTATTTCTTCCACAGGTACAACTGCAATAGGTATGATGAAGATGATGCCAGGAAAGCAAGAAACAACCAAGCAGTAAGTCGATATTCTTATTCTTGGGCTCGTTTTAAGAAAGAGTGTGGGCAATACACACGTTTGTTTTCTATGTTGCCTGTCAGAGCTTTGGACTTTGTGCGAACTGCTCTGCATAATGTAGTAGTGTGTTGATTCACATGCTTGATTCTTCACAGTATACGCACTTATGAGTGTGTAAACAGGAGTATCTATATATATAATACGCTAAGGATTTGGGGTCTTTTTTTGAATTTGAATAGGCGCCTCCCTGGCTCTTTAGGTCCCCACCTTTTGGTACCCACGGACGGGGAATAGTCCCCAGATGGTTGGGAGGCACTTTTTAAGTGCTGAAGTGCCGTCCATATTTCATAAATTCATTTTTAAACATTGAATTTCCGGAGGGAGTAATATTTCTGTCGATGGAACAGCTCACTGTCGTAGCACGGAAAAGGTACCTTCTGTTATGCCCCCAACCCTTACCAATTACCTGTGAAAGGGAGAAACTTCATTGGTGTATTGCCAAAGAATAATGTGACGTATTCTCCATGGCCATATCCTCATGTGCATGTATATTGGCTTCAGTGTATACAGCACACGTGTTATTTGTTCGCACATGTACATGTACTGCTCCATGTACTATTTGTAGCTTCATGGTTACATAACAGTTTAGTGCGTGTGTAACTCTATGGTTTCACGGCGGGTGGGGGGGGGGGATGGGGTGGTGGGTGGGGTGGGTGGGGACATGTCTCATTGAAGCTGGTACACGTACATGAAAACGGATAAAAAAGGTACCTTTTCAACAATAAGCGCATAACCCGGATTACGCGTTTAGGGTATCAAAAAAAGCAAAAATCAAGAAAAAAGGTATAGCAAATTCAGAGATAATAGATCCGCGGAAGGGGGGGGGGGGGAGGGGGAAGTTCGGTAGTGTGTTCCAAAGTAGGTTAAATTTCTTTTATGGTTCCTTTTTGGCTAAAAAGAGGTCTATGATGATGATGATGTAATGCTCAAATAGGATGTAAAATACCTTAAGCAAGATATAAAATCGCCGTTAATAATGGTATAAAAATCAGAGATTGACGGGTTTCCCTGTTTAGAGTATCAAAATCTGCTCCTACTGCAATCTGCTTTTTAATTCAGCAAGTGATTTACGTGGATGATGTACAGGTCTCAATGAAACATCGGGGGGGGGGGGGGGGGGGCGGTCGTCGCGATCGATTCGGATCGATTCAGGTGCCCGTAACCTTTTCTGCCTTTTAATTGTGAAAATTCGGCTCCTTTGGAAGTTTGATTTTTGTAAGCATTCCATTACTTTGTACATTGAACTTTCAAGGATTTGTTTGTTTGTTTGTTTGTTGGTTTTTTTTTTTTTTTTTTGGGGGGGCTGTTTCTTAGTTGAACTTAATTCCTTCTGTGATACAATTGTTTTGTTTGTTGTTGTTGTTTTTTTTTTGTGTGGGTTGATGTTCAATGAGACAGGGTGAAGCCGGGAGGAACATGTAACTGTTAGATGTAAAAAAAAAAAAGGGGGGGATTTCGACCACTTCATATTTTAGGACTCTTTATTTCACTTAGGAATATCGGTTTCCACGGTGTAAAGAAGAAGCCCCCTCCCCCCCCCCCCCACCAAAATTCCTTCGAAAATATTTCCACTATGATATGAATACGTATAGGATACTAGCCCTCGCGCTGGGGGTGACAGGAGGCCGATGGGGTGGGGGAGGGGGTACGGTAGGGAAAGGTCAATCCGTCGGTCCCCCAAGACTTATAAGGGGGCCATAATCCCCCTGAGAAGAAAATGACAATAAATTCATTTCCCCCCTAATTTTTGCGTCCTTTACAAGGGACAAGGGCGTCAAAAGCTTCTGAAAAGTGGGGGGGGGGGGGGGGGGGGGGGACACTGCAGTGGCGGATCCAGGATTTCTTGAGGGAGGGGGCTCAATCTTTACCCAAAAAAAATCCCCCCCCCCTGGATCCACCACTGGGACACTGAGCGAGGGAGGTGTGGAAGGGGGATGCCCTCCCTCCCACGGTAGGGACTTTTTGAAGTTTTGCCATCGAAAATAGGCCTTTTAATGCACTGTACGTGTAGCAGAAATCAAGCCAATTGTACCATGTTGTTAAAAGCTTATGCAGTGGAGGATTGGGATGATTTCAACAAGGCAACAAATGTCAGCAAGGGCGGTTGAACATTTATATTTGAGTATTTCTCAAACTCAAGGTATGCAAAAGAACAAGATGGAAGTGCTTTTCAGGTTTTTAGTAATGGGTTTGAACCCAAAAAGTGGGGGGGGGGGGGGGGACAGATGATATGATGTCCCCCCTGTCCCCCACCTGTTTACGCCCTTGACAAGGGATGTACCGCTAATTATGCATGTTATGTTTTTATGGCCTTAATTTCTCTGAGTATTAAACCACAGAAACATGGCAAGATCAAATCGCTCACTCTAGCTCTATTCATGGATATACTATTCGAACATACTTATATCCATGCTCTGTGTGCGAGAATCCCGCCCAGGTGTAAATGAGATCGTGTGTCATCCACAGGCCACAGGGCTGACGTAACATAAATAAATATCATTATTCAGTCATTCATAAAGTAAAACAATCGTCATTTAGTCTTCATCAAGATGGAAATGTATTTTCTTCAGAACTCATGCAAGATTTGGATGAATAACACATACTCACATGTTGTAAATACTTCTTGGTAAAAAAAATTAACACATTACCCGACTTTTTTCTTTATTCACTTGATTATTGTGACAAATATACGGTACTGTGATTAATCATAAACACAGCTAGCGCCCGTGGATGATATGTCCACGGGCTGCTTCAGCTAGTATCTATATAATATTGAATGGCCTTAAGTGGGATACAAGGATACATCGCACGAGCTATGAGCATATTTCACGAGTCGGCACGACGAGTGAAATATTTTCAAAGCGAGTGCGATATACCCTTGTGTCCCATGAAAGAAAAGCCATTCAATGTTATTATTATTAATTGTATGAAACCTAGTACCTCAATTTTCACCATTACATGTCCTTGTGTTTTTGTATTAATTTCAACATAAAACACCAGAATAAAACATAATTTTGTCCTTACCCAAGCATTTTGCAAGGGCTGCATGCATACATACATTGTCTTAACCTTTGCCTATTTAAACGCATATTCACTTTTTTATGCGTCACACGCACCCCAAACCATGAGATATGGAAATCTATTGCACGGTCACGGTACTTTTACACAAACCATGAGATATTGTTTTAAAGTTGCATGGTTATCTGTGTACTTTTGTGCAAACCATGAGATACACTAAATTTTCTGGTTGCCTGAAAACCCTTCATACAAAAAATAATTGATAATAGCTTTGGCATTGTTCCATGTATGTGGTACACATGAACCCTTCCAGTATTCTCACATTTAAAGAGAAGGTTGAGTTCTGGGAAAGGTGAAGAATAACTTTTGGGCTTTCTTATTCCTTTTATGTCAGTTTGGATGATGTCATAATAGAAATTTCCCCTGAAACGGATTGCTTTTCAAATGCCCTCATGTTCGAAATATGATGAGAAATAGCTGAAGTGTTCAGGCTGAGCATTCATGCCACATGCGTGTGCAGTCCCATATACCCATATCTGTGTGCAGTGCATGTGCTTTTTAGTGAGATCGAGTAAATTTCTTATCATTTTAATGATTCCAAAACCTCACAGTATACACTAATTCTTATGCAGACATGATCAACCTTACCCAACTGTTTTGAGACAGTTTCTTTCACAGTGTAATTAGACAGTTTCTTTCACAGTGTAATTGCATGACCAGAACTCAACTTTATCTTTAATCATGTGGTTTAATTAGTGGGACTTAAGACTTAGTGGGAACTGCTCTAAATAATGTGGCAGTGCGATGATTCACATGACTTCACAGTATACTCACTAGTAAAGCAGGAGGATACTTTATAATTGCTTTGTCATGTTCCATGTTTTGTCCTTTTACACATGTACCCTTCCAGTGTTCCCACTTTCAACCTTGTTTTAAAACACCTTCTTTATGAAGACTTGTCTTCGGTGAGCTACTCTAGACATGGTACAGTGTACCTGTGAAATCATTGCAGTGTATCTAATCTTAATCATTGCTTTCAATGTACGTGGTAAAGCTATATTATAGTTTATACATCCCAACAAAGAAATCATAGTGTTATTATATTTGACAATTTTCATTTTGTTTTAGAAAGTGAGGTCGTGAGATGAAAGTAATAGTCCTGGGGCTTACCGTACATACTTAATGTATTGTATAGCGATATTTTATTAGTATGCGTAAATTAATTCTAAAGGAATGCTTTCATTCTTTCTTTTTTTTAGCGATCGAGGCAGGCGCTAGAGAGGTACTTGTTTTACTGCAACCGTTACATGAATCATATGCAAAGTTTACGCTTTGAGAATAAGGCAAGTTCTTCTGATTTTCTATGAGATGTGTTGGATTGCAAGATGAAGATTCATCAATGCTTTATAATGTAAATAGCAACTGGTGAGGGACAGAAGGACTTATTATATAGCACTTTACAGAGAGTTAACATTCTTCCGGTTCTCAGCAACCAATGCAATGATTTTTGCTCATCTGTAGTCCAATGCTCCTAATCCTATAAGAGTGATGTTACTTTTATACCTTGATCTACAAAATTATGACTTATCTCCAGAAGTATGGATAAGAGAAGAGGGAAATAATGTATTAATATGTATCTTTAGGCTCTGTTGCAAGTATTTGTGTCTTAAAAGCAATATTTATTAACTGAGCCTCAACCAGTCTTTTCATCACCATACCAGCGATATGAAAGCTAAATATTTATTTGTGTTCTCTTGTTGCTCCCTTGCAGCTCTATGCCCAGATAAAGCGTAAGATGGAGGAGATGCAGCAGCATAACATGTCCTGGATAGAGGTCCAGTTCTTGAAGAAGGCTGTAGATGTACTGTGCCAGTGTCGCAGTACACTCATGTACACCTATGTTTTTGCATTCTACCTCAAGAAGAACAACCAGTCACTTATATTTGAGGTAGGCACTTAAAAGAGACCAGTCACAATGATCATCTTCATCATCATTTATTAAAGTTAGCAATTTCCCCACTTAAAAGGGGTTATTGACTTTTTCACCACGATGACACTCCCTTCTTCCACTTCTTCTTGTCTCAAGCATCCTCCTCGTACAGACCAACCTTACTGCTTTCTTTCTTTACCATATCTTTCCATGTAATATTCGGTTTTCATTTCCTCTGATGCCATCCACTTCCAGATCCCATGCTCTTTTCACAGGTTCATCGTCTCAATCCAAGTGATTAAATGTTTTTTTTTAGCAGACATAATATCACCTCAAAAGTTGTATGAGGCATTCAAATTGTTAAGGAACGAAGAGCACAAGAGGGAAAAAAAATCATATTAAGGCCTGCACAAATTTAAACTTGGATTCAAATTCCTCACATGTGCATGCACATACAAGTGCATTAACTAATCTACTCACCAGTCGCCCTTGCCATCATTTAAAATGCAATTTTGGTATTTTAACCTGCGATGTCTCTATACACAAATGATATTTTAAGCCATTCTTTGGAATAAAGTATAATGGCATGGAACCCAAAATGTGGAGATCAAAACATGTTTGGTGACTGGTCCAAATGCATGCATAATGTCTTTGAGTTAGTGTCAGTAATATGCACATCTTTTCCAATGGAAGTTTGATTTGTTATACCCATAAAATAATTGTAAAATTCAGAATCGAGAAGTCAAGTTCTAAAAGTGGTTAATCTTACCCCCCCCCCAAAAAAAAAATCAGCACATGTATGCAATCAATACAATTTCATTTCAGTACAACGTGATATTCATACAACATATTTCTCTGTATGATAGAATGAGCTTTTTAGAGACTTGGTCCCTTTCATTTCATTATTTATTGGAGATCTTAGTGATTATGCAAAGACTTTCAGACCATGATGAGACCTTGTTTTCTTTTGTTTACAGGAGAATCAGAAGGACTTGGAGAATGCCACTGAGACATTATCGGAGTACCTGGAACGAGATATCACTTCTGATGCCCTAGCAGAAATCAAGCAGAAAGTACAAGATAAATCAAGGTACCAGAAATCTTGCTTTTATTTCAATGTTCATTATAAAGTGCAGTTAGTGAATATTACATAAAATGCAAATATCATTGGTATTTTCACTATTGTTATCGTCTTCATTATCTTCATCATCGTTGTCATTATTAGTATCATTATTGTCATCGTCATTTTCATTATCATCATCATTGTCATCATTATCAATATTATTGTCATTGTCATTTTCATTATTATCATCATCATCTTCTTCGTTATCATCAATATCATAATCATCATTATCATCATTGTCATTATCATCAATATCATCATCATCATCATCATCATTGGTATGTATCACTTGTTTCTTTTGGAACTGCCCTTGAAACTAATATATTTTTCTCATACCTTTCTCATTTATCATGACAGGTACTGTGAGAGCAGGAGAAAGGTGTTACTAGAGCATGTCCATGAAGGCTATGAGAAGGACCTCTGGGAGTATTACGATAATTGAATAGCAGAGTAGAGTCTAGGAAGTGACTATTATCCATTGTAGAAGGATTGAGAGAAACGTTACTGACTTCCATCTATACTTTCCAAAAACTTGTGTTTTCATGTGCATCTCATTAGTGTAGGGAAAAAGTGTCTTTTTTTCATGTCTCTGTAACATTTCCGTTGTTTTCCCGCCAAGCCATTTGTTGCGTTTCTGCCTATATTTACTCCTCGTAAAAACATGAAGGAAATGACCTTTGAGATTTTATCTGCACATGAAATGATTACGCTCACAGTGTAGAAGAAACAGAAAAAAAAAAGAAAAAAGAAAAAGAGCAATAGTTTATACATTTTGTTTTTGTACAAAAACCTGTTCATACCACTTCTTCAGTTATTATTGCTGACCAGATATAAGCAATGCCATGCACTATGAGAATGCTTCATGTTTCCCAATTATTCTGACCGTTTAGGGGTCGAATATCATATTCTTGAGGGTGCCAGTGCTGTCGTATTTTGAGAAATGTAGTTATGGATGAGGAGGGAACAATATACAGTTGTTTAACATTGGTAGCAGGTTATTATACTGCTGTGAAATTGTGTGGTGGTACAGTCCTTTATCTATACCAAATTTTCACATTTTCAATAGAATCATCAAATCTGATAAAAGATGAAGCAGTGTGTTGGATTATATCAAAGATGACTATATTCTGCTCTTGTACCGCACATGATCTGCATTACTGCATGAAATAACGTCCCCATGTACTTCCAAAGTGGTTTGGAAGTTGACAAGGTACTATCAAAGAACTTAAATTTTGATCTCATTTAACATTAGGATCAAATAGTCAAATAAGATTGTAGAAATAGGAATACAGACCTGTAGCAAACACTCCATTTTTTTGGTTTTTTTTTTACCACGGCACTATTTACAAGTATCTAGTACACACTATACATGTATATTGATTTAGTTTGCTGAGAAAGTATGGCTGGTACAAATTGGAAAATTGACCGGCATATCTTTTTAATGAGAGAGAGTCGATTACTGGATACTGAATGAGTAACTGGTGGTAGCAGCTAAAAGATTGGACAGGTTTTGGTTTGGTGAAATGCTGATTTGATGTGGATGAAACCTGGAATATATATTCTTTGTAACAACTTCCGGCTCCAAGGTATGTTCTGTTGACAGCTGTTAGACTCATTTGGAGCCTTTAGGAGCTTTATTACTGGTATGGCAATTGAGAATTAATCATAGGGCCAGTGATATTAATCTTTGCAAAACAAAGGGCATCAGTAGAAGATGTATTTGTATGTGTTGATTATATGTGACCCATCACGTCAAAATGAGACAGAAGTCGCTGGGCTAGAACTTGAGAAAATTGAGCAAATCTTTAAAATCTTCAAATTTTGTAATTTTTTTTTTCTTCGCTTATTTGAATCCGCAATGTTTCATGAATGCTCTGTTAAAAAATTGAGTCCTAAATATAATGGGAAAGGGTAGAAAAAGCAGTTTTTCTGCGAGTGTTTTTTTCGGTCAACTCTTCTTTTTTTTCGGACAGCTGGCGAGAGCCAGCGCGAAAAGAAAGTCTTCCGCTAGGCCCCGCCCCTAGCGACGCGGGGCTTTGTTCATTGGATGTTCGCAGTCACGTGATCTCTATAAAAGAATTTGCAACTAGAGTGGAGTGAAAAGATGTCTTACAAACAATGACACTGTTTTACACGACAATAATAAGGGATAAATTCTGTAACACTTTTAAAAGCCGACTAAAAAGAAAAGAAATTGGCCTTTTAACCAGAAAGAAAAATACCTGCATGTGTCATGTGTGTAGAGATTATGAAACAAGCGCGTGATTTAAGACAATTACAGAGAGAGAAAAAAAATCAATAATCGTCTCATGCTGGAGGTGACTTAATCCGTGCTCTTCAATAGGGGCGAATTCTATACCTCTTTATAACACGGCGAAAAGAAAGGAAATTTAACTACATGTATTAAAAACCAGTAGATTGTTTACATTTTTTTAAAAGCTTGAGTTAACTAGAGCGGAAAGAAACGATGACTTTCAAGCTAAGATGCAGTTTATCTTAATCTTCATCATGTTCATACCGCCAGTTAACATGATGATAATTAGCGGCCAATTCTCTTATTCGTTTAAAAAGCCGAACAGAAAAGAAAGTTGGCTTTCAAAACAGAATTAAGAAGAACTGTCAAAATTATGATACAGGTGAAAGATTTAGAAGGAGAGAGAGAGAATTGTCTGAGTGTTAATTTTTACAAAAAGCAGTTATCATTATGTTTTGTTTGTTGAAGCTCTAGTTAACTAGAGCGGCGCTAAGAGGCAGTTTATCTTCATCCCGCTTTTGAACATGCTAATAAGCGGCCAATTCTGTAACTCTTTTCACAGTCGAAAAGAAAGAAAAATTTGTTTTTTTAACCAGAATGAAAAGGCCCTTGGTTGCGATAATGAAACAAATACATGTACCTGATTTGTTTTAAAGCTCGAGTTAACTAGAGCGGAGAGAAACGATGACTTTCAAGCTAAGACACAGTTTATCTTCACCATGTTCATACTACCAGTTAACATGATGATAATTAGCGGCCAATGCTCTTATTCGTTTAAAAAGCCGAACAGAAAAGAAATTTAGTTTTCAAAACAGAATTAAGAAGAACTGTCGAAATTATGATACAGGTGAAAGATTTAGAAAGAGAGAGAGAGAATTGTCTCTGTGTTAATTTTTACAAAAAACAGTTATCATTATTATTTTTTTTTTAAAGCTCTAGTTAACTAGAGCGGCGCTAAGAAGCAGTTTATCTTCATCCCGCTGTAAGTTGAACATGAGGATAATAAGAGGCCAATTCTGTAACTCTTTTCACAGCCAAAAAGAAACAAAAATTATTTTTTTAAACTAGAATGAAATGGCCCTCGGTTGCGATAATGAAACAAGTACATGTAGCTGATTTGTTTCAAAGCTCGAGTTAACTAGAGCGGAGAGAAACGATGACTTTCAAGCTAAGACGTAGTTTTTCTTCATCCCGCTGTTGAACATGAGGAAAATAAGCGGCCAATTCTGTAACTCTTTTAACAGCCGAAAAGAAAAGAATATTATTTAACTAGAATGAAAAGGCCCTTGGTTGCGATAATGAAACAAGTATCTAATTTGTTTTAAGCTCAATTAACTAGAGCGGAGAGAAACGATGACTTTCAAGCTAAGACGCAGTTTATCTTAATCTTCATCGTGTTCATACTACCAGTTAACATGATGATAATTAGCGGCCAATGCTCTTATTCATTTAAAAAGCCGAACAGAAAAGAAATTTGGTTTTCAAAACAGAATTAAGAAGAACTGTCGAAATTATGATACAGGTGAAAGATTTAGAAAGAAAGAGAGAGAATTGTCTCTGTGTTAATTTTTACAAAAAACAGTTATCATTATTATATATTTTTTTAAAAGCTCTAGTTAACTAGAGCGGTGCTAAGAAGCAGTTTATTTTCATCCCGCTGTAAGTTGAACATGAGGATAATAAGAGGCCAATTCTGTAACTCTTTTCACAGCCGAAAAGAAACAAAAATTATTTTTTTAAAACTGGAATGAAATGGCCCTTGGTTGCGATAATGAAACAAGTACATGTAGCTGATTTGTTTCAAAGCTCGAGTTAACTAGAGCGGAGAGAAACGATGACTTTCAAGCTAAGACGTAGTTTTTCTTCATCCCGCTGTTGAACATGAGGAAAATAAGCGGCCAATTCTGTAACTCTTTTAACAGCCGAAAAGAAAAGAATATTATTTGTTTAACTAGAATGAAAAGGCCCTTGGTTGCGATAATGAAACAAGTATCTAATTTGTTTTAAGCTCAATTAACTAGAGCGGAGAGAAACGATGACTTTCAAGCTAAGACGCAGTTTATCTTAATCTTCATTGTGTTCATACCGCCAGTTAACATGATGATAATTAGCGGCCACTTCTTTTATTCGTTTATATATATAAATATAATGAAATGAAAACCTCTCAAAGTTTAAACTATAATCTAAAACATTTCGCCGCACAAAATGACAGACTTATAAACCTTTTGACTATAGCTAGGTTATTCAACCTAAGAGTATACCGGCATATAAAAGGCTCAATGAAAAAAGCACGAAGTCGATGCGGGAAGCTTTTTCAGTGCTGTGAAACTACTTGATTTGCTACCCCTTAAAGAGTTAGAATTCATGGCTTAAATGAATTAAAATTCATGTTTTCATGAGAAGAGATCCTAAAGAAACATAAGGACTAGTTTTTATTAGAATTAATAAACGGTTGCTAAGGGTTTTATTTTCAAATCTAGTTGACATTGCAAACGAAAAATGCTGCATGTTGGCAAAACGGAAGTCAACTTTGGAAGCGTGTTTCTCGAAGAAATACTTTTCCACAGTCCTACTTTACTCAAGTTTCAAAAGCTTTTATATCCACTAATACTCACTCTCTAGAGTTGAACTATATACTAAATTAAAGCTTATGAAACGGAGAATAATAATAATAAAATGAAATGTCAAAAAATGCGACTTCTGTCTCATTTTGACGTGATGGGTCACATATACATCTGGGGACAGATATTTAACATCACTGTCCAAAAGACACACCTTATATCAAACCCTTAGTTGTGTAAGCAGACCAGAGAGTTGACCATTTAGACCAACTCAGTCTGCCCTGTAGGTGATTCAATGTCATTCTTTGGTGTATTTTCTAGGATGGGACACAGTTATCAATTTGAGGGCTCACAGGTCCATTACGGTAGCTCTGTAGAAGGAACATGTACATGTTGTATGGCAAAGGATGCAGCGGAAAGATCAAAATTGTTCCATGAAATGTGATTGGAGCACATGATACCTGTCTTGTTATGAGCTTGTATTCTGTTTAGTGAATGTTGCTGCAGTAAATTCAGCAGCATGTTGTTTATTCCCTGGCATGGTACTTCAAGCATCTCTCTGAGATTAACCATCAAGAGGAATGCATTGTAAGCAGAAGTTGGTATTAACTCTATTTTGTATTGTGTATCACTGATATGAGACGCTTTATGAAAATGATGGATTGATTGTTATTTGAAAGAGTAAGATAATGTACCCATGTGGCTTCAAATGGTATTGTTGTTTATTTAATTGATACTGTATGTACCACAAATGAGTACAGTGGGAGGAAACTAAAATCTGTCACATTTTTTCAGTTGTTTGTATTTATAAGATGATATCTGCTAAAAAGCACCAATTATTAATATATCTTTAATGATTAATCATGATACTAATTTATTTTGTTTTGCTTATTTTATAGTTGTTGTTTCTTTTATGGCCTTAATTAGATGGTATTTTAACCTTTAGCTGATGAGATAAAATGTAGGTTCCAAAAACTCAATTTTACTGTTTTCCTTTGAAGATAAACCTTGTACCTTCTCAAAAGATAATGCGGACTGTAGCATATATAGAGAAAGTATTCTCCATTGCTCTCCTCTTAAAGACATTTCACTATCGTCCATTTCATTGATCATCAACGTCGAGTGGTTTACCACAATCTGTACAAAGTTATGATATGAACAAAGATGGGAGAACATTAGAGAAGAGATAAAGTCATGTCTTGTGCATCCATTAAAGCTCTCAAATTCCTAATGCACCTGGATGAAATGGGATTGGTGTGCAACTTGCGTTGGATACGAGAAGAGCAAAGCAGTTTTAGAATCAGAATATTTGTAGTATGTACAGGTATATGCTGTGTTATGGACATATAGATGTACAGGTATACCTCGTAAGCTGTTACTGCCTCTTCCCAGAGTCCTGATTGTGAATGCAAGTCATCGGATGTTTGCTTTTTTTCCTTTCATCTGTGGCATGGGTTTTGTATTCTGTCTGTGTTGCAATATTTAGAAGAAAACAAAAGCAGCTCGTGTAGTGTTTTAGCATTGAAGGTGATCCATTCATGTGGTCAGAGGAAAAGTTCAGTCCCCCTCTTTCTCTCTCTCTCTCTCTCTCTCTCTTCCTTTCTGTCTCTCTCTCCCTTTCTCTCTATCTCCCCTCTCTGTCTGTGTCTATCTCTCTCTCTATCTCCCCTCTCTCTCTCTCTGTCTATCTCTCCCCTCCCACCCTTCCTCTCTGTTCCTTTCTCTCTTGATATATCTTTTTCACCCTTCCTTTTCATTCCATCTTTCTCTTCTTTTTTCTTTCAGTCATTCCTCTCTTCGCCTTAATATTTGTTCTCTCTCTCATTCCTATTTCATTCTTTCTCTTTCTCTGTTTTTATCATGCATTGATCCCATTTCCACAGTATTTCTCTTCAGTCTCTGATCTTTCTCCTTATTATCTCACTGTAACAATTACAATCATCCAATTTTTGCATGCATACGTAATTCTTGTATGTGTTATTCATAAAATCTTCAAGTTTAGATTTCATATATGTATACATGTAGTTAAAATATGCTTGGATTTATTTGTTTCATTTGATTCTTTCCAATTATATACATCAATTCAGCTCTGCAGCAAAACTTAGTTTAGTGTAGTCAAATCACTAGTTCTGGAATAGAACAGAAAGTCAACAAAAACTTAGGAGGAAATGAATTTGTAATAGATGCAGAACTAAGTGTCTACGAAAATCATATGTGTGTGCTAGAATTTTAGCATGTAGTTATTAAAATCAGGATACACTTTAGTTTATTCAGTAAGACTATAATGAGCTGTTGAATTGTTTTGATGCCTCTAACAGAGGTGCATTTCAAAGGGAAAAGATATACAGTGGAACCTCGTTATAAAGAACACTTCTAACAAACTCTCATTATAACGAGGTAATTTTTCCAGTCCCACTTCTTTGTATTCTATTTTCTTTTAGCCCTGATATAACAAGGTTTTGATATAGAGAGGTAATTTCCTTGGTCCCACGTAGTTTGTTATAACGAGGTTCCACTGTATAGAGTTCTTATGTCTAAACTTTTTGGGAAATCCAGTTTGACACGACTGGAGATGAGAGAGAATGAGAAGGCTATGTTTGTGTTCTTTTTTTTCGTTTGCATGTCAAGATGCGAAAATTGATCTTTTTTATACTGTAAAATGAATTGACAATGCAGAACCACTCCAGTCACAGTTCAGTCGACACTGTGTAAGGTGCAGCAACAATACGTGGGAATTGATACACACATACACGTGTGTAGAATTGATACTGTATATTCTACAGTAAATCAGTGCAGGCAAGTTGTTTCATGAGCCTGCTCATAATTAGTACATGGTACAAATGACCGGGAAATGACCCCAATGTGTATGCACACGCGCATCTGTTTTGGTGGACGTACGACTTGTTAAACAACTAAAACCGTACTGGTAAGTGTATCATGGTGCGCACACTGTGAAGCGTATAAAGGTCAATTGTACATGGTACAAATGATCTTTATCTGCACATGCGCAAATTGTAATTACGAACGGGCTTATTCTTCTGGAGTTGCAGTCTTTTAACGATTTTGACCTGATCTTTTCATGCACACTGGTTGTGCTGGAGTTGCTTGGATAGGTATAAATTACCATACTATTTATGTTGTAGAATACTGCTTGACAAAACAGATATGTTTTTGCAAAATTCAAAAGCAGCAGTATGTGAAAAAAGTAATTCTCTTGTAAGTTGCATAAAGCAAATTCAGAATTCAGAATACTGTATACGCCATATATTTCGCGGGGGTTTTGTTTTCGCGAATCGCGAGTGGGTCGCGAATTTAACAACACGCCAAAATATTGCCAACATAAGAAGTCGGTTGAATTTGTTGTCTCCTGGTCAGAAATTCACCACTTTGCTTTGCAAAAGTACATCATCACCGCTGTTCGTAGATTTGAGATTTTTCCGACCGCGAATTCAACCACTCGCGAAATAGTCTGGTTAGTCCTATTCGCGAAAATTTATGGCCGTGAAATTTATGGCTTATACAGTATACCGAACCGATCAAAATGATGACACCCCTCCCCCCCCCCCCCCCCCCCCACCATGTATAAAGGTCACTTGTTTAGAAAGAGTGTGTGTTTCCTTAGGACTAAATCTTCATGTTAATTGTGATAATCTTTTCCCACTTGTTCAAAGAGGCCCCTGCATGAATGTTACCGTGGACCAGTGCTGTAGTCAAGTCCATCCCATCCGAGTCCGAGTCCGAGTCCCTGGAGTCCGAGTCCGAGTCCGAGTCCGAGTCCGAGGCCAAGTCCGAGTCCTTCCATCCGAGTCCCGAGTCCTGGACATCCGAGTCCGAGTCCGAGTCCGAGTCCGAGTCCGAGTCCGAGTCCGAGTCCCGATGGGAACATCTTAAATTGCAATTTTGTTTTACGTCACATTATTTAAACATGTATTATAATAAATGACTTACTGTGAACTCTATAACATAAATAGTTTCTGGTTCATTGAAAACTTCCATTTGTCAGAGAATTTAATTCATTTAACTTTTTTTAGTTCAAATGCGGAAAACTATAAAGGCTTGCTCACAAATGAGTGATTTGGCATGTCGCTTGATGCTTAAGAAGGTTAAGTTCAGTAAGATTTCCAGCTATCAACACTAAAAATTCTGACAGAAGGAAAAAGAATTGAATTGTAAATGTTGAGATAAATGTCTATGGTTAGATTTTCGGTGATGGTTTGGTGTACTGGTGGAATTCAGAAGTTTTGTTGACAAAAATACTAAACAAGTGAACATGCACTCCTTTTGTGCCAAGCAGTGGCGTACCCAGGATTTTTTGCAGAGGGAGCAAATTTTGTCAACTGTCAAATTCTGCTTGGAGGGAGACCCGTATTTTTTTCCTTCTCGCCAGCCCTCAAAAACTCGCTCTGTGGGGGGGGTTATCAGACGTTTTGCTCCATGATTCTCTGACAAGCAAAAAAAAAAGAAAAAAAAAGGTAAAAACAAATTTTTTCCTGTCAAAAATTGTCAGGGGGGCACTTTGCCCCCCTGCCCCTCCCCTTGGGTACGCATTGTGCCAAGGTAAATGACACGTTGATAAATGGCTCATATGTGAACAGGCCTTATCAGGCCAAGTATTTTGCTTGTATCCTCAGTTATTATAGAGAGTTGAATGTATTGTTTCCGTGATATCTCAATGAAGAAAAGATACAAACTGAATTAATATTTGTTCTGGCCTGAAATTATATATTTTTTTAAACAAAATTCTTATCAACTACTAAGTAAACAGAACACAAAAATAATAGGTTGAATGCCATTGAAACCAGATTATTGAAAAGAAAGTTTCCAACTGAAATGGAAAAAAAAAGAGGGAAAAACAATATTTCACCAAGAGCAATCTTATCAAATAACTTATTAAAGTAATAAAAAAGTGAATCGTCAAACCCTAAGAAAACCCTTGTAGATATATCAGCGAGTTCATCAGTTCATTAAACTGGCTTAATGGCGTGTATAGTGCAACATTAACATTCATTTTGGAAACTGACTACATGACTAAGTGACTCAAGTTAAACGAAAGTAATTGTTATACCGTAATAAAATCGTTTGGTTACGGCGATCGATGTTAAGTTCATGTTCAAAATACCGCTCAATCGAACAAGGTTCAACAAATAGAGGATTATTTTGCGTGCCCTGGGGTAATTTTTTGAGCTAAAAGCCTAAAATTAAAAGCGGAAAACGGAAAAAATTACCGGTCTCGTTGCCGGTCTCGGCCCGATTTTCATCCGAGTCACGAGTCACCATTGGTCGAGTCCGAGTCCCGAGACCGAGTCCTTGTGGCTCGAGTCCGAGTCCGAGTCCCGAGAAATAGGGACTCGAGACCGGTCTCGAGTCCGAGTCCGGACTCGAGTCCTACAGCATTGCCGTGGACAACCTTTAACATACACGGTTTGCCAGTAGACATTTCGTCTCGATTTGCTTCATCTTATTTTTTTATGCCAATGGTTACCTTTATTCAAACAAAAAAAAAGTACAGGTACATTCAGTATGAAGATTGGGACTGGATAAAACTGACTTTGGTGCAGAAAGGGATAATTTGTATTTGTGTAATAAACTATTCACAAGGCTAGGGTTCACTTTAAGGTACCCTATTCTCATTTTGATTCAATTCTTACAGCAACTCTACTGCATTTTCACTCCATTGTAGGGTTTCATAAGTACAACAAACAACTATAATTTGGTCTTTGTAGGTCTCAATTATTTAAAGACTGCTACTTCATCTTGCTAATTTGATTTTTAATTGGAAAACTCAAAAAGAGTTGAGTGTGTGTGGTTGCGAGATAATGAGAAATTTAATGTTTTTGTTTGTGTTTTCCTTGCATATTACGCCTCATTGTGAAATCCATGCATTAATTGTATTAAAAACATTGAAATTTAGACATTTCAATTACTACACCAATGAAATTCCCATGTTCCTTTGTCTTCATTTGTGCTGTAAGTTTGTTGTTATGGAATTACTGGTAGATGCTAAGCAACATAGGGAAATACTTACAACCATGGCATCTCATACTAGTATTGGGCCAAGACCACTGGGCTGTAATGTGAGGGGGGGGGGGGGGGGGGGGGGGGGGGGGGGGGGGGGGGGGGGGGGGTCAGAGCAAAAACATTTGTCTGACATGAAACGATGATTCTGTGAATCCTATTTTGGGAATCTCAGCATTGAACAGCCTTCCATATATATAAGCCAAATGGGGTGAAGGGTGTAAAGGAGCTAAAAATTGGAGACATAAATAATTGATATCAATCGCAACGAGACACCCATAGTACAACCGTAATCCACCCGATAGTCAAATTTACCCCAAGTATTATAATCATGAAAATTGCTATTTTTGCTACATTTGAGTTAAATATTCAGGGTAAAAATTTCTTATTATACAAAAACATAAGATTACATAAATAGTAATTATGAAGGTTTTACACAGAGAGTATTCTATTGTTTTAAACTGAGGCATAGAATGACTACGCCGGAAATGAGAGCTTGTAATCATTCTATTCTTTTTAGTAATTTCAATAAGATGTAGATCTAGGCTATTTATTAAACTTACAAGAGACCCATGTGACAAAAATGCACTGTTCTTTGTCCATTATATGAATAGCAAAGTTTAATTCACTAGAAACTTTTTAGTGTGAAGTTTTTTGAGACAGTGAATTATTCTTTTTTTTTGGGGGGGGGGGGGGGCTTCATAGCGATATCGCGATATTCTATATCGATGGTTTTACAGGTCAAAGTTCAGCGCCATCCGTGTTCCGCTGGTCCACACGTCGTCTCACAAAACTACCTGGATTTCTCCTGGAATTCCACTTTATTTACAAAAAATCATGTTTCGCCAAGTAGTTACAAGAATAGCTGGTGCTGTGAGGTCAACAGTGATCCCAAGAAATTTACAGCAACCAATCGGTGAGGCTAGAAATATCTGATCGTATACGCCGGTATAGTGTCTCAAAATTGCAAATGCCCGGTTTCTCCACTCGTTCACGATGTACAGAGTACACATTGCAAACAGTGTAGACCCATATGCGGTAAAATATGTTCTGTTTGGACTTTGGGTGTTGGTGGACGTTACTATTACTTGTCAGTATTTCATTCAGAAAAATCAGAAGTAGAGTCTGTAGTAGAGAAACTGTTTGACTGATTCCTGATAAATGTTAAAGGGAAATCCTACCTTAATAGCAAGTTGCATTGAAAGAAAGAGGAAAAATCCGAGAAGCAGATTGAAGAAAGTTTGAACGAAATCAGACAAGCAATAAGAAAGTTATGAATTTTTGAAAGTTGTAATCACTAGAGGAATTTCAAATTGGCGGAATAGGTAATGCCACTGTGATGTAGCTGTGGACAACTCCCCCATTTGCTCCAACACACAAAATGACTAAAATGTCACTTTTTTCAAAATGTATTACTAGGGTGTCTGAAGGTTGGCCAAATACTGTCAGCTGTTTTTATGCTGAATCAGCACAAAATATGGCGCACAGTTTTTCAGCGTAAGGGTTTTTTCGAACTAACAAAAAAATGTGATCCCATTGGCAGTTTGAAATAAATTTGGTATCATATGATAGGAAATTATATTTCCTATCTTTTGGTGTTAAGGACAACATGGACAAGTTGTATGCTTAATTCCTTCATTAAGAAAAACTGAAAAGGGATATGTTTAAAGTGACATCTCGGCAAGTTGTTGAGCTATAAACTTGTCCATAAGAACTTAAGTAATTTGGAATGTTCCAAATTTGATTCTGCAGGAATTTTAGAGAAACTAATATGAGATCATGTTGCTATATCAATTTGAAAATGCCCTCCCCCTACTGCCCCACTGGGCCCTATGCAAATTTACACACAACTACACACACTGTGTGTGCGCACTGCCAGTGTTTCAGCAGCACGTTTTTGTGCCATTTCATTTGTACACGTCTATGGGGGAAAAAAAGCTGAAAATTTACAAGAATTCATTTGAGCATTACTGAATAATTAATGCATGGATTGACATAAGATTTGGTACATGTATTTTTTACAGTTTTTTCAACAAGATCTGAAAAAATCAAATCATTTGAATATGTAGTTTCTGAGATAGAAAAATCCTCCAGACACCCTAGTATTACTTAGTAGGATCTTTTTCTTTCATGAGGACCTATAACAATATGCTATCTCCAATATATTTTGAATACTTCCCCGAGGGTAAAAGCGCCTCGAAGAAAACCGCAAATTAATGAAATTTTTGTGTACGACAAATGGGAGAGTTGTCCACAAAATTCAAAAATGTCACAATCGACTCACCAAATTGCCAATTTGAGATTCGCATAGATGTAGTGATCTCATTTTTCAAACATCTATAACTTTCTCAGTCCTTGTCCGATTTCTTTCAAACTTTCACCATCCTGTTTTTCTTATTTTTCTGCTTTCACACAAATCATCTTATTACCAAGGTTGGATTGCCCTTTAAAGATAGGTCATACTGTAGAATTATATAGAGTTATCCTAGCCACAAGTAGCCTGGAAGGCTCTTTGATTGAAGAGTGAAAAAAAAAAAAAAAAGCTGACGCTACTCTTCACACATGCTTCACAGAGCCTGGTTTTTAATCTCACTCTGCAATAGAGCAGCCATTTTAGAGTCTAAAGAATCTCTTGAAAATCACCTTTACTGTGAGCCAGCTTCTCTCATCTCCTCTTCACCATAGCTTTAGAATATTAAAAGCTCATTTTTTACCCTAGAATTAAAAAATATGGGGGGGAAAATGTGAAATATTAATTTTAATGGTTACCGGTAGGTTGAATGTTGTCCGAACAATGCCCCGAAAAAGTCTTCACTGCGCTCGTAGACCCGGAAGTAGTCCTGTTACCCGAACCCATTGCGGTACGGGTTAACCTGCCGGGATGCCCCCGATCGCGGGTTGCGGGCCGAGCCGAGCTCATTCTCCAACCCGCAGACCGTAGTATGAAAGAAAAGGGAGAAGAAAGTTACGAAACACACACAAAAATATTCCCAGACACACACACTAAAAAGGTAAAAGAAATGGAGTTGGGACCCTGTGTTTCTTACGTGACGGATTCTTTTAGAGATATTGATATTTCCTAAAAATTTGCCAGCGTATTTTTGTCTTCTGAACAACGAAGTGAGACTGAGACAGTTCGGCAAAATACTTGCTGCATATATCCGCAAATTGCTAGCGGCCAGCGCCGGCGGTCGACCGACTACATCGCTAGTGCCTATTAAGCTCGCCCTTGCAGCTAGCGCTTGATTTATATGATGTGTCACGTGGTCAGTGGCTGTCTCTCTCTCTGCTCTCACACACTCAGAGCCGACTTGGCTAAGTTGGCTAGCCCAATTACGATCCAACTATAAATATGATGATCACAGATCGCAATCATCTTGAATCTTGTCATATTATGATCAATAATTAAATCATCGGCAGAAAATAAAATTGATGGAGATAATCTGAACGTCTGATTGAAAATTATCATGTTTGTATTTCGTTAAAAAAAAGAAATATCATAAAAGTTTATTAAAATAAAGACATTGACAAGAAAATGTTAGTAAAGCACAGACGAACATGTTCCAGTCGTTCGTAAAAGTCATTTGTACTTATGAACAACTTTATATGGGTGTTGCAAGAAACTTAAATTTGCAATCGATTGCAAATTTCAATCACAAATTTCCAACTGGTAGATCAATTTTAACTGTTGCAGATAAGTTTTTTCCTTTATGTTTTTAGAAGTTAGAAGCAGACCCGAGGAATCCATTGCAATTTACAAATGTACAATAAATTGAAAGTCTTTATGATTTATTTGAAGATGTAAAATTGGCTTGCGATTGATTGCAAGTTTCTTGCAACATCCCCCTCTGAAACACCTCTCTCGTGATCGTTCGATGATTTCGATCGAATGTGCCAAAATTAAAACAGAAATCCATTGTGAAGCGCTTGTCACATGTCGACAGTGTGTGTACGTACTACGCACCACGCGCAGAGTACAGTACGGTATACGGTACGGCCGCGCCCGGGTGTGTTTTTCAAGTTCAACTTCGTGTTTTGATTTTGTAACGTCAACTCTCAACTAAGAAGTTTGGAAAGAAAAGCTAAAACATATATGGAAATAATATGGAGATACACAAGTATCAAAAGATTTTTTAAAGTAGCATGATGATGATCCAGGTATTTATTTCTGTCGTGATTCTTTTGTAGACGGGGTAGAATTTTCAATATTGTTGTGAATCGCCGTGACTCAACTGGATCTGGACAACACCGGCACCACTTCCGTTCTGGCTGCGATACGGCGGGCGCGCGCGGCGTGGCGACATGCCCCGAGCCAGTGTGCATTCATGCAACGGGCGTACGATCACGAGTCGGCCGTATGGTTTCTTCCAGATCTAGTTCGTCGATTGACAGAGCGATCCTCCTCGCATGAACTCTGTCGCAATGTGTTGTCTGCTGGAATTCAATTTAACTCGACAGATTACCAACAAACAAACGACTAAAAATTAAATGGTTTGTAGCCTTTGTCAGTGGTACGGATAGACAATCACACCAAGTACCCAGATCTCACTAAATTGCCGCAATAATATTTTTTTTTAGGTAAATTGACTTGCGGGTGTAAAACCGGCGGGTCAGCGGGTCCCGCCTGCAAATCATCGGATTTTACGGGACGGTACGGGTCGGGTTTTCACTTACGGGTTACAACACTACCCGGAAGTGTCCCGTAATGTCAATCACGCAGTCAATCACGCACTTTTCAGATCCACCATACGTTAGACAAGACCGCTACGAACGCGCGGGCCTCGCGCACATTTTGATTGTGCGTCTTCTAGGCCTGTGCCGATATGGTTTTTTTGACCATCGGCCGATGCCGATAAAATCTCAAGCATATCGGCCGATACCGATACCGATAACTGATATAAAGAAAATAAAAGAAAACATGTAAAATCTACATTTTCTTTCAATACGAGGAGGTATACATGTTTTCATATTATTTATCATCAAAATGTGTACTTTCCGACGGCCTATTTTCAGATCGGCATGCGCGATATGAAACAAAACATTCCTCGTGTCTTTTCACCGTAACGACGATGCTTCATCCTCTGACACTCATAAAATAATTTATCAGGGCAATAGGGCATGCTTTTTTTTTTAACTTGATAATTCTTCTCTTTAATCATAGAAATAATGTTTGAAAATCACTGTTCATGAGGACGGAAAACACTGCGATGTGCCTTTGATAAAGTAGTCTCACAACTCCTCACGATGACGCATAGCATTTTCAACAACGCTGATAAAATATTTTTACAAGTTGCATGATTTATTTTCACTCGGTGATTCTGTTATATAATCAGGTCTCCTGATAAAGATATTCATTGAAATAATGAATCAAAATTACTGTTCATGAAGACGGAGAACTTTCAACTATGTTTTATAAAGGAAAAATAGTCCTTTTTTTTTAAATTACCATGATGGATATCATAATTTTCTTTTTGTAACGAGGCTAATAAAAAATGTATCGGACAAAGTCAATTTGACTGGATAATTCTGCTCTTTCATGAGTTTCATCTAGTCATTCAATAAAGATATTCGTTGAAATCACATATCAGATTTTTTTTAAAGACAAGTAGACGAAGCCATCACGCACTGCTTCAGAAAGCGTAAAACAAAATTCTGATTTCTAAATGACGACGTCTCGATCTTCTTATGTAATAATGATCTTCATTTGCTGTGGGTATTTTGGCCAATAACTGACTTTACAAAAGTTTATTTCATAATTAGACTACAGCAGATTTTTTTTTAAATTTCAGATAATGCCTATTTTTATTCCAAAATATATTTCATTCATACGGGATTCCTTCTTACTCGACGTCGTACGATTTATGTCATTCTAGCCAAGAAGGAACAATGCTGCCTTTGCGTAACACCAAGCAGCCAATCACATCACGAACACGAGACATCGCCCCCTCTAACCCCCTTTACACGGCACCTGACTTCATTGATATTCAGTTGCTATGCGAAGTTAAACCAAAATTGCCGATATTGGACCAATCACAGCACTGTAAATTTTCCCGCGATTGACACGCACATGCGCAGAACGTACCGTAGTTTTCGCGCGAATAGTATACTCATTCAGTTGGGACGCTACGCTAGGCCGAACTTGGCGATATTGAACCAATCACAGCGCTGTTGTTTAGGGGATTTCCCACACTTGAACCTTCAGCACAAGCGCAGAACTTTCAATAATGGCTGTGCCTTGAGTTTGCTTGACCAACCCGAGTTATGTGTAAGCACTGAGGGCGATATGGGAACCGTTCCCAGTGTAGCCTACCCTGGAATATTGTGGGCGTCTGGGCGATAACTGACCCAGCACACCGCGTTGTGCAATCACAACGGAAAGTTACTGGAACCGTATTTCATTTCTTAGCTTTAGACTACCCCTCTCCTTCGATCAAAATGAGAGATTTATTACCTGTTCTCAGATAATGATGACCGAATAGGTCATTTTTGGTTGTCAAACTTGGGGAATAAAAGACACATTCGGATTGATAGTAAGTACGGCTCTGACAATGACTTCTGCCACGGACATTGACAATGTGTATAATGGGAGATGCGATGGGTATGATGAAACATGAAGGTGACTGTGTGTGTGTAGTACGAGCTCGATTATGTTGTTCATTTTCACCGATGAATGACATAAAATGTGAATAAAAAGGACCGGAAGAAATACGGTAGTGACGATCAGACACAAGAAATTCCATCTTTCTGAGTGGAATTTATTTCTTATTTTATTTTGCGTTTCATATCGGTATCGGTTGTTATTAAAAGGGAATATCGGCCGATGTCGATAAAGCAAAATAAAGCCGATATCGGCGGTCTCCGATAGCCGATAGCTATATCGGCTCAGGCCTAGCGTCTTCAGCATGCATGCAGTAGCAGTTGCGGTCTTGTCTAACGTATGGTGGATCTGAAAATTGCGTGAGTAATTGTAGGTCGATGACATTACGGGACACTTCCGGGTCTATGAGCGCAGTGAAGGCTTTTTTGGGGCGTCGTTCGGACAACATTCAACCTTCCGGAAAACATTAAAATTAATATTTCACTTTTTTCCCCGATATTTTTTAATTCTAGGGTAAAAAATAGGGTTTTAATATTCTAAAGCTATGGTGAAGAGGAGATGAGAGAAGCTGGTTCATGGTAAAGGTGATTTTCAGGAGGTTCTTTAGACTCTAAAATTGCTGCTCTATTGCAGAGTGAGATTAAAAAACCAGGCTCTGTGAAGAGTAGCGTCAGCTTTTTTTTTTTTACTCTTCAAAGAGCCTTCCAGGCTGTGAAGAGTAGCGTCAGCTTTTTTTTTTTACTCTTCAAAGAGCCTTCCAGGCTAGCCACACGGGCTTGATGAAATCATGAATGATGTTTTATAAAATACACTGTCACTGAGCGGTTCTGATGCGGCATGCTAAATTTAATTATGCTAATATCCTGCACACATAAATGTATATACTGCTGTGTATGCATGCGACAGTGTGAGATATGATTAGCACAATTAAATTTAGCATGCCGCGTTGGAACCACTCGGCGTTAACACTGCCTTGTACTCTATTCATCTACAGCGCACATTCCGTGCCGATCTCGCCGTGTTTGTAATGCTAATCGCACAGCGAAAGCTGCACATGAACAGCAAGTGAATCCACATCAGTATCGCCATAAATTGTATTTTTTTCATGTTTCTCATGATCTGATCATTGAAGTGGTCATTTTCTATCCCATGTACTAAAGGTATGGGGGAAAAATAAGATAAATAGTTCAAATACTTCCTTTCAAATTCAGCTTTTAAAAATCTCACTCCTACCTTAAATGGCTGTTAGGAAGAACTTTTAATATTTCCAGCAAAATCCAAAGTCATAATCATGTCCAAAACCAAAGAAATCCCCGCCGATTTTTGTCCCGATCGCATGTTGTTTTCATTCTGCTGATGTTTCAGACTAAAATCGGCCAATAAAATTTTGTCCACAAAGAAACTCGGTATTGCGCGCGCACATCGATCTCTATGATCGCGCACACGGAAAATCAGAACTTTTACGTGTGTGCGATTGGGATCAGGAAATGTACACAATGACTTGCGATACCCCGTTTCGCCAGAACTGACAATAAATTACGGATTTCATTTTTGGAATTATCTTTTCCAACATCGGTGAGTTGAATTATTTTATTTCATGGATATGTTGGTGTCAGTTTTTGTAAATTAAATGCCGATTTTGAGTGAATGTCGGTGACTTTTGTGCAGTGGTGTTTGAAAGTGTTGAGGTTTATTTCGTTTTGGTCTACAACCATTATATTTCATTGTATCTATATAGTATGTATTTATATCGTATGTATATTTTTTGTAAGGGGAATCGCTGTTTTTACAGGCCTTTGGCCTTTTAAGCGATTTCCCATGACACAATTTTTATGTAATTATTTATTTGTATTTTATGAAATTAATAAATAAATTGAATTGAATTGAATTGAATTGTATGACTGCCTAGAGTCTACACACGAAGTATAGTAAAGTCGCTATGAGTGATCGTACATGGAAATGGATGAATCTTACCCACTAATTTTTTTGTTTACTTGTCTCTCCGTGCGGGAGACATCTTCCTCTGTGTGGCTTGATGTTCAATGTTATATTTCATAAAACATCAAGCCCTTGTGGCTACTCTTCTGTACAGAGCACACATAGCGACTTTACTATACTTTGTGTGTACACTCTCGTATGGTCATACACCTCAACACTTTCCAACACCACTGCACAAGAATCACCAAAATTCACTCAAAATCAGCATTTAATTTACAAATACTTACACCAACATGTCAACGAAATACAATAAATTCAACTGATGTTGCGAAACGGTGTATCAGAGTCATTGTGTACATTTCTTCGTTGCCACGAGTGCTGAATCTCAGAGAGATAAATACGGTCGTCAAAAATTTGGTCCCTATCGCGCACGCGTAAAAGTCCTGATTTTCTGTGTGCACGGTCGTAGAGATTGATGTGTGGACAAAATTTTGTTGGCTGGGTTTAGTCTAAAACATCGGCAGAATGAAAACAACATGCAATGGCAAAAAATAAAATCGGCGGGGATTTCTTCAGTTTTGGCCATTTAAGGTAAGAGTGAGATTTTTAAGAGCTGAATTTGAAAGGAAGTATTTCAAATAATTATCCCCCCCCCATACATTTAGTACATGCGATAGAAAATATGCAGAATTATTGGCATTAGTCGGTTAGTGGTCAATACGACCACTATTTCTTGGTGTGGTACAGAGAGACAAGTAAACCAAAAAAAATCAGTGGGCAAGATTCATCCATTTCCATGTAGATCTATGGTGAACCTTGCAAACCACCTTCAGAGTTTGCTAAACTTTTCCTCTTCCAGCCAATTCAACCACTTTAACGATCGGATCATGAAAAACATGAAAAAATTACAATTATGGCGACTTTGATGTGGATTTACTTATTGTTCATATGTAGCTTTCACTGTGCGATTAGCATTACAAGGCAGTGGAACGCTGAGCTGTTCCGATGCGGCGTGCTAAATTTAATTGTGCTAATATCTCGCATGCATATATGCTGCCATCTATGCCCGTGTATGGCTTGATGTTCAAATGTCATATTTTATAAAACATCAAGCCCTTATGGCTAGTTCTGACCCTGTACTGGCAGCGGCAGTGTCAGTGAGGTCAACGTTTCTCATGCAAATAGCATAGACACAGCTACTCATGCCAGGTAAGCACTAGTCTAGTTTAGATGCTTTGGACGTATTTAGTTATTTTGTCTGTACAACTTGCTCATTGTGCATATACGTAGACAGTCCATTGATACACTCTCCCCGAAATATTTGGGGATGGAAGAGTGAATCAATGCCATGGACTCCACACCATCATGACTGTCATGCTCGCAATCTGTTTGCAAACTTGAGGTCTGACTACTCATGCTGAAATGTCAAAATCATATAACATGTAATGTATTTTGCGGTTTCACAGCTGCAACACAGGTTAGAGGATATTCTGCCAAAGTAGAAGAAACAGATGAACAGTTCGACGCCAGATGGGAAGCTTATTTCAACCGACCCGACATCGATGACTGGGAACTCCGACGAGGGCTCAACGAACTCCACGGTCATGACTTGGTGCCTGAACCCAAGATTGTAGTAGCAGCACTCAAAGCTTGCCGTAGGCTCAATGACTCGGCTATGGCCATCAGAGTTCTAGAAGCAATCAAGGTTTGTTCACTGAGCATATTGACAGTCATTTCAATTCAAGACTTTGTCCAGGTGTCGTATAGGGTAGTCTAAATGTATAATTTTTAATGCTGGAGAGACTAATACTGTAAAAAATGTTGATGTAAATAATTACCTTTAAATATTTGAAATTGTTTCTGACTTTTTAAAAAAGACATTTGATGAGAGATTAAATTATATGTATCCCTTTTGCAAATTTTTCAAACATAAAATTTTTCATGAATGAGCATTATACCTTTACAATAATGCATGTAAATTCTACATTGTACGGTCGAAGGTTCTTAAACATTTTTATGGAAAATGGAAAACCCTTGATGCCGATTATGGGGTGCTTTGTTAAAGTAGATATTCAAAGCAAATCACAAATATGCTCAATAATGTATCTCTAGAAACTAGAAAGATTGCAGATGGTAATCGTATAAGTTTTACGTTAACTGCGTGTTTGATGATTAAAAAATAACACAAATAAAAACACTTCTCAGCATCTGGGATATCCGAGCGATTCGCCAGAAATATACCGATGTTTTCGTGATGTCACATCAGGTGCCAATCCTGCCTAAGCAGACGACGTCCTATATCAAGTGAACGTAACTGCAATGCAGTTATTTTTAAATTATAAAGAGTTTGGTTTGTTTCACCATGACCGTATTTCACATCATTCTAAAAGGGAAGTGAAACCGTTTCTAGTAACTAAAATCTTTTGTTTGTAAAAATTCATGATAAGGGTCAATGATCAATCAAAGAAATCACACTTTCGAATTGTAAAGCCCGCTGAATTATAGCATGGATGGTATTCGTTCCCTCTTGAAACGCCGACATGCCGCGGTGCATGCAGCTGAAATTACAGTGGCATCTTTTTTTGTTTACAAGCGATTGATTCCTTTATTTTTTTAACGCTGCATTTTTCATCAAAATAATACCATGCAGGAAATTTAGAGTGAGGCAACAAATAAGCTAGTGAAGTAAGAGAAATAAGTGAAGATGAGATGACAAAACAGGCACTGAAAATGTATAAGATGTTATGGGGCATTGTCTGCTTAGGAAGGATTGCTCCCCGGTATGACGTCACATATCTCAGCAGCGTTCAAAGAGCTCTATAGGTGCTATAGCGGGGCTGTGTTATATCATTTTATAATTGATAATAATCATTACTTCAAATGTTTCCAAGCGTTGAATTTTGATAACCTTGTTCAATCTAAGCTTCACCTATGCAATAATAAAAATTAAATCAATATTCAAAATCAATGAAATTCTACTTTAACACTTCAATTGTTCTGTTTTGAAATCAAGGATTCTGTAGCAAAATAACAATATAGATAGATATAGATTATGGATTGGTAGAATTTACCTTTTACTGTAAAAAAAAAGCCCCTCAAAGTAGGGGTCCACCTTATAAACAAAGACAGCTAATTCAAAGTGTCACTTCAAGTTTTCCATTTGACACTTTGCAGGTCAGTTCTACATAATAGTGTATTCTAAAAAGTGGTGACTTTGCGGGAAATTAATCTTTTGTTAAATATATTTTTATTGGTAAAATCCCACAAAAACGTTCTTATTACATGTACACTCTATTTTTTAATGTATATTAGCTTCCTTATTTCCATGCATTTTTTTTTTTTGACATGAAATTACTTTTTTTACTTAAAAATCTTTATTCGATTACAATTTATGATTGATTGGTTTTTTTGTGTGTGTGTGGCATTTGTGGCTTTTTATTTGAAGTACTTAGAATTTTTTTAAAATGTGAAAATTATGAACATGGTTAGATACTGTTGAAAAATTTATGGCAATTATTTTATTTTTAGGAAATAGAAATAATAATTTTGATATATGATCGATTATGATACTTTCAATAATTTTTCTTTTTCGGGGTGATGAATTAAGAAAAGGAATTGTCCTTTTTTGCCTTCATTTTTTTTCCCCCTCTTTTATTTTTAAAATAATTGTTTAATATATTAATACAAATCAATCCCCTTCTGCCTTTTTTTTTTCTTGCTTTGATGTGAAAATAAATTCAATCATTGATCACTTGAATTTTTAACCATTTAGAAAGAATTAAAAAACAAATATATTTCTAGTGTTCCTGTAAATACAGTCGGAGAAATCATTTCAGCAGACTCCTTTTTTTTCTTTCAAATCCTAAAGTTGGGGTCCGCCTTATATACAGGTGCGCCTCGTACATGGCATTTTACAGTAGTCATTGTACATTGCTTTGTTTAAAAATAACCATGATTTTAACTTAAATCTGTATTGTTTTATTTGTACTTGATTCTGCATTCCACATTTCTTTTGGCAATTCCTCTGTTTCATGGAGTCACATGTTCCTTTTAAAAACATTGTAGGACAAGGCTGGTAGCCACAAAAACATCTATCCATATGTGCTCCAAGAGATCAGGCCAACATTAGACGAGCTTGGCATCAGCACACCAGAAGAACTGGGCTTCGATGTTCCTGATGCAGAGAAGGTCTTCTAAGGTAGGTGACAATTCGAGACTGAGCTGTTTTTTTAACAGAATTGGTTATCTAGAAAGGAAAAAAAAAATCATAGGCAGTATTATGATGATTAATTTTTATAATCAAGGGTTATTGATATGGAATCCTTGGTATATTGCATGTTAGATATCCAGACGTGCTTGTCATCTCCTAAACTGTATTTGGGAATAGGTTGACTATTGGCTGAAATTTGCTTATTTTCAATTGCCTATAAATTGTCATTGGAATTGATATCTCAAAAAGGGTTACAGTAATAGAATTTTAAATGTTTGTTGATGTCCCCATTCCCATTTTAATTTTGCTAGTATGAAATCTTGTGATAAATGCAATGAAAATAGTAATATATTCTTGCCATGTGTACCTGCATTAGGAACCATGTTATTTTCTTTCATTTTCAGGTTTTCATTCCTTAAAGGGAAAGTCCACCCTGATATCAAGTTGGTTTTAAAAGAAGTAGATCAGTAGATCAGTGAAGGTTTGAGCAAAATCCAATAAGAAATAAGAAAGTTCTAAATTTTTAAAGTTGTAATCAATCAAACACAAATTGGCAACTCCGTGACATACCTTGTGAGCTCCTCTCTTATTTGCCCTGTACCCCAAAAATCATTATTTTGCATTTTCTCTAAAGAAAATATTAAATCATACATGCACCGTAGATATAATCATTGTTCATATGTTTTTAAAAAAAAACATGTATGAAACAAATCTATTCCTTCATCAAAAACTAAGAAAGTGAAAATTTATGAGATTTTCTGTACTGAGCAAATGGGAGAGGAGCTCGCAAGATATGTCACGGAGTTGCCAATTTGTGTTTGATTTATTACAACTTAAAAAATTCATATCTTTCTTATTTCTTATCAGATTTTGCTCAAAGTTTTATTCTGTTTTTCTCATTTTTCTTCTTTTATTCAAATCAACTTAATACCAGGGTGGACTTTCCCTTTAAGACTATTATCAAAGAAAATTAGTGAAATCTCAATTTTGCTTTTTGTATTTTGTTCTTTTGTTTTGTAGGACAAACCCAAAGCTTGCTGTACCCTCAGGAGATTCACAGCATATCCAGTATGCAACATGAATGTTTCATACCAGAAGATCAGAATAGAGGTCTCTGTGTGTTTTGAATGTAATTTAATCCCAATTGTGTACAGATCTACTAAATCAACAACAATATGAGGCTATTCCAATCAAAGGTTGTGATATAAAAACAATGAAGACGTAAGAAAGCATGAATTTTGCTCTTTGACAAACATTTGTTGACAAGCTAACAATATGAGACAGCTTTCAATACCTATTAGAACACTTTTTGAGTGTTCCATATATTTCACATATTCCTGCTGGAAATTCAGTTTCTTTATTGGGATGCATCAGACCGAAAATTAAGACTTATTCATGCGAAATCCCATTTTCCATTATGTACAGAAGTTTATCTATTTTCTTGCGTGATTGCTGTTGAATCGGATTGTGCAAGATTATATGTGTGCAGTTGTCTTGTTAGCACTTAAAAAATGTGAAGAAAATGAATAATTATATGGTGTCATCTTGAATTCAATTTGTGTGAATTTGTCTTCATTTGGTACAGGTTTTCCCAGCCAATTTCTTACTAAGTTAACTTCAATGCACTTATCTCAAAAAACGTGCATTATTTTGCAAAGTGAATCCACATTTGTGAATTTGGTTGACTGGATGTTGAGTTTGAATGCTCAGATTCTTAAAGGAAACCAAACCCAAGGAGAGAATCAATGTTATTGGAAAGTGAAAATTCAGAGAAGCACTTTACAAAAAGTTTCATTAAAATTGGTTAAAAAATGAGAGAGTTATGGAAGTTTTGAAAAGTCTCGTTTTACTTTCTATGGGGATCCTCAAATTGGCAAAATTGCTTTAAAATGGCTGATTTTGTGAACAACTCTCCATTTGTTTTGTACACAGATTTTCAGATTTTCCCCATTATCTCTCAGGGTGCTCCTTGTCTCCTCCTGAACTCGACATATGTGGTGTAAAATACATTTTCCCATTATATATGTTGAGCTCAAAAGGAGATTAACTGCACCTTGAAAGATAATGGGGAAAATCTGAAAATCTGTGTACAAAACAAATGGAGAGTTGTTCACAAAATCAGCCATTTTGAAGCAATTTTGCCAATTTGAGGATCCCCATAGAAAGTAAAACGAGACTTTTCAAACTTCCATAACTCTCTCATTTTTTAACCAATTTTAATGAAACTTTTTGTAAAGTGCTTCTCTGAATTCTCACTTTCCAATAACATTGATTCTCTACTTGGGTTTTGGTTTCCTTTAATTTGAATTACTGAATTCATCCAACAGAGACATTTAAGTTAAATTGAATGCACAAAAAATGAATTTGAGTGACCAAGTGATGAAATTGGCAGGGAAAACCTATATTATGAGATTAAATATACTGATTAATATTGGGAGTATGTAATGAAGTTTTCAGAATAGAAATAAATTTCAAAATTTAACCACTTGGGAGGAGATATTGCTTGCAATTTTTTGATAAGGGGTGCACCAAAAAAAGAAGACAATTCTAAGATCTGTCATTACTGGCAAAATATCAATTGGTGAGGGAGGCATATTTATGATCTGCATGTTGATTGTCGGGTCAACAAGTGAGTGCCAATAAGTGAGGAAAGCTAAAAGGAAGCCAAAAGCTGCTTATATTCGTGCTGCTGATTTGAAAGTGCTCATTTCAATGATCGTGGTCAGAAAAAAACTGAGTTGGATTGAGAGAGATTTGAGAGCAAGGAAAGAGAAAAATTAGATATTAGAGAAATAAAAATGAAAGTTGAGAGAGAAACATGTACGAGAGTTGGAATAATAAGTGTGCGGGCTTGAAATCCAGTGACGAGGGGTAATAATAAATAACAATGTAAAATGCATTGGAAATATTCTCATAATGTGCTATATCAGTGTAATATATTATTATTATTATAAGAAAATACATGTGTATGTTTCAGAGTGGGAGAAAAATGGATGATTAAAAGGGGACCAATCACCGAAAGAAAAAATTTTCTCTTTGTGTTTGGGGTTCCATGCCTTTATAATTCAGTAAAGATATGTTGCAGGCTTAAATACACTCAAAATAAAGGTAAAAGTGACATTGGTAGACTAGTCAACCCACACTTATTATGCACATGTCTAGTAGTTTACCGCAGCATAATTATGTCAACAAGCCTTTATGCTCTGTTTTCCTTGGCCATTAAAATCTTGTATTGCTCTGGGATTTTTTTTTTTTTTTTCCTTTTGGGGGGGGGGGGGGATGGGGGTTGATTTTATGTCCTGTAACAATATGCATTTACATGTATTTTAAGTGAATGTTCCCCTTAAAGTGATTGATTAACTTTGCCCAGGATTGAAAAAAAAAATCACTGTTCCAGCTAATGCTGTAATCATAATTGCAAACCTTTAGGTCAGACAGGAATTGCCTGAGTTTTATAAGCTGATCGGTCGTTTATATATCAAGATAATTACGATTGAACATTGATGTCGGGATAGAGTACCACCGAACCCTGAAGAAATCTTATGGTTGGCATACCTCGCTCTATCACAGAATACCGTACGGGCTGGAAACCCGCTCTGAAATCGCCAAGCGCCTGAGCTTGGTTTTTGTGACTGCAGCGCAGCGAAGAAGCAGAACGACTTGCGCTAGTGATCGATCACGATTTTCTCTTTTTTAGGATAGTTAACGGGTTCCATTTTCTCTCATACTTTCACATATCCTTAATTATATATGTAGTTAGAGGATTGCACACAATTCACTTGCATTTGAGCTGATTTCACAATTTTTCACAAAGTTAATCATTCCCTTTAAAGAAAAGAGAAGAGGTGAACACGGTGAGAGAAAGGAAGCAGTTAAAAGTCACATGGGAGTATCACATCAGTAAAGACATTGGGATAGGAGATAAGAATATGGATTGATGAAGGCAAGATCAAGAGGAGAAAAATGTATTTTGTGTTCCAAAAGACACAGAAGGGAGATGAGAGAAGTAGGAAGAGAATAAAGAATAGAGAACACAAGGGGTGGTACATGTATTCTGAGATTTATTTTATCTTGATTTTAGTGAAATAATTTAATTGTCATAACAAAATGTACGCTTATGGCACATCATTGGTTAATGCCTGCGCAAAAGTGGCTGCATATGCGGAATTCATCTGCGCAAACACCAATGAAATGTTGCAAATTGAAATTTGTTATGACAATTAAAATCTTTTCACTAAAATCAAAATAAAATAAATCTCAGAATACCACCCAAGGACTAAGGATGGCATAAAGAAAATCATCTGCTAATGCAAGATTTGCATGGTATGGTACTCTACATGTATGTATGAACATATTATCAGGATTCATCCCTGTACTTTGTATTCTTTCTAGAAGTACAATGTCCTTGTTTAAAGCTCTCTTTCTCTATATTTGATCAGCACGTTCTGGTCACCTTCAGTAAATCTTGGGTCATGTTATCCCTGAACTGGCTGAACATCTGCAGTACTTACTTGCATTCAAGGGGAATGAAAGGTAACAAACATTAACCTACAATCATGTAGATAATTGTCAGCCTATTACATATATCTTGGAATTACTCATTTTTTGATTATTCAAGGAGAACAATGCCTCAAAAAGTTGCAGTTTCCTTGCTAGACATTATCCCATGGGGGCTGCCATTTTCTTTACAAAGTAATGTCAGAGCAGTTCTATTTGTGAAATACCCACTGACCTATACACTAGCTACAATAACACTCATGATCACCTGAGGAATGGATGACACTGGATTTTCTCATAATACATGTAAATCATTTTTGCAGACATGTACATTCAAATGAAGATACTTTTACCCTGTCATATAACCTATTTATGTCAAGATATTTGGTTCAGCTGTTCTTTTGTTAAGCAGAATTTGGCATGCACAAGTTGTTGATTGGTCAGACAAAGGTTTGTCAATTCTTCAAAGAAGTGACAAAGACCTACAACTGCTCTTAGATATCACCTGTGCGATACAATGGGGGGTACCAAGATGGCTGCTATTTTGCATTGGTGGCTTTAGTTGTACAATAGCTATTCAATATGCAACATCATATCCATTGTGTACAGGTAAATGGACATGTACTCATATGACATCACACTTTTTCAAAATGGCAGCCCCCATGGGATAATATCTAGCAAGGAATCTGCAAACTTTAGAGAGATTGTTCTCCTTACTGAATAATCATAAAGGAGTATTTTCAAGATATTTTGAACAGGCTACCAATTTTCCACATGATTATCAGCTAATGTTTGTTGAGTTTCATTCTCCTAAATATACTGATCAAAACGTAAAGAAATTGACTTCTAGTTCCTCCAAGAAGAATTTTGGCAACTCTTTATATTATTATCTTGTATGTATGCATTATGGGATGATGGAAACCACATCAGTGAAAAATACACAAGGTAAAAAATGGAGATAATGGTAAGGACTATCAAATATATTCCATTTCCTAACAAAAACAAACATACAACAACAAACTGAAGTTGAGAAGAAGTATTCAGTGGATTATTCAACAGGGGCAACTTGCAAATGTATGAAGCTTTATCCTATGCTGGATACACCACTGGCATGTTCCATGATGTTATGTAATGACCATAATATATGTATAACCATAATGATAATCGCTTGATTTTCTTCACAATGGACAGTTTCCTTGGACTTCTACCTTCAGTTACAACTGAGTGCATATAATCTATATTTTCAAAAATATGACAGATTTAGGGTTGATAGTTTTTGATGACTCGGAAGGAGGGAAGCAATTTGAGGAAATTTTAAAGTCGCATCCAAAACACAGTACACATTTACTTTCAATATCGTCATGTTTTTTTAAATTATTCATGACACTATAAACATACACTATAAACTAATTAAAAGCTTATGTTTTCCCCACCTCGGATTAAATCTTGGGTAATGGAGAAACCACAACATCATGAATAATAATTTTATGATTCATCATTTCAGAAATATTGTGAAGTTTATTCTACTTCACATATGCAACATTATCAGAATGATACAAATGTATAATACTTTGTTTTCATGATGACCTTCAATTTCTTTGTCCTTGAAATTTGAAAATTTTGATGGTCATTTTAATCATTCATCAAAATAACAGTGAATCTTTTTCATTTCTGTAACTCTTATGGAAAGTCATCAGTTTCTTTATATCCCAGCACTGCATGCATTAAATAACTCTAATCTTGAAATCTGCCATCATGTGTATTGCTTGAGCTAAGAAAAGTCTAGAGGATCACATGACAGTTTGTAAAGATAAACAAATATAAAAAATATTGAAATGACAAGCAACCTTATTTACTAAATTCTTTTATACATGTACTGTATTGGAAAAAATGGTTTACTGACTTTCAAATGCAAATATGAATGCTTTTAAAAGGGTTCAAAATTTACCACTTCTTGCAAAAACGTACATTTCAATAAATTCCAGACTTACATGAGTTGTTGCTGACCACAGTAACCGATTGTGATTTCAATGAGAAAAAAAAACTTATTGCAGGATAAAATTTTATTTGCAAACCTATTCCAACTTAATAACGGAACAGAAATTTCTTTTAAATATACCATTTAGAAAAATACCTGTAAGTTTATCACGGCAGCAGCCTAGATACTAAAATGAATGACCCCCCCTCCCCTGCCCCAATAAAAATGGTGCCTGAAGTGTTTTACTCCATAGAATTGCCCTATCCCTCAGTCAAGGAGGGAGAGAGAGAGAGAGAGAGAGAGGACTATTGATAGTTCCAGACTCAGCCGGGGGGGGGGGGGGGGGGGGCTTAGAATAATGGCTGCTGCTGTGAAAAATGTACGTGTTTCTCAAAATAATATAGTGTCGCTTAATGTCGCTCACTATTTACAAACAATGAGGAATGAATATTGTTGTGGGCAGGGTCAAATGATGCTGCACACCAGATAATGTTCAAGTTTGAGCACATACAATCATCCTGTGTCCAAGGTAAAATTATAGTCTTGAAATTGTGACTTATATACCAGCCAGGGTATACACTCAAAATATCCAGTCCAAACAATTTAGCAAATCTGGAGACCACATCCACAGAAGAACTTCCCTGATGCATCCACAATGTCACTGAAGGTGTAGGGCTACTGCCCTGGAAGTGTACTCTCGATCCAAGACCGTAGAAAGTGCATGTACAAAGGAACGAAAACATTGCCTGAAAAAAAAAATGGCATCCTGAATATGCACATTAACTTTTCATATCCACAATACACGTCCATGAGAACCTGTCTCACATAAAACTTTCAAAACACATGCATCAAGATAAATTCTGAAATTATTACAGTATTGACCATCTCTTTGTTTCAATGACGAGCAGCTGCAATGGTACTCCAACTTCCACCTGGCAGATAGGACGTCCAAGAGTTTCATCTTCAAAAAAGATTGGTTAAAAACCAGTGGCATGAAAAGTAGCAGTCCACCATATATGCGACAAAGGACACTGATCTTTAGTCCACTCTAGTTCAAAACTACTATAGAGTTTGATGTTAGATCAAGTCCTCTTTCAGTAATCCTCGATGCTGACACATTTTTCGACAAGCTTCCGAAGATTAGGATTTTCCATGGCTGCTGCTATTCTCTCTTTATCGTTGATCTGTTTGTTGACTGAAAAAAATACAAACGAGAGAAAAGAAACATGAGCATGAATTAATTCCTAGCAGATAAACATTGAATAATCCAAGAGATTACCTCACACAATGTGATCATATACCAATCATTGCACCTAAATTTTCAAAAGTAGCTTTAAAGACAACAATCGTCATCGACGTAATATGGTATCAAATCGACAGTCTGATATGGATATCAATTTTTGCGATGTTCTAGCACATAAGAAATGGTAAATTTTCCTATATGGTAATACATGGACACATAAATTTCCTCATCAATTCCAAGAAATGCAAGATTGATGAATGATAGGAGGATGAGCCTGACATGTTTTCAAGATCCCACAACAGAATCTGCTTCTTTAACCCTTTCAGGACAGGAATTATTTAAGCACTAAATTGATCACATTTTGTTCTTCAAATTGGCAACAATGATATTTATCTTTTATTGCTACATGGTTCTAATAAGGTGTTATGTCTTTGAAAACAATATACATGGTTAGGAATTTTGTCGAAAAGTTTCAAAAATTGCCAATTTTGATAAAAAATCATGATTTTGAACCCCTCATTGTGTTGCCAATTTAAGGATTTTAAAGCTTATTTTCGTTTTTTTTAATTCCTGGCATCAAACGCAATATGATCATGCAACAAAACTGGATATAGTGTGTGCAGAAATTTTTGCTCTTTCTACTCGTGCATCTGGTATATTTTTTAGAGCTCTGAATCAAAAGTTATTGAGCCAAACCACAAAATGTGGTCAATTGTCTTGAAAGGGTTAAAGAGGAAGGTGAGTTCTGGGAAAGGTGAAAAATAACTTGTGAGCTTTCTCATTCATTTTATGTCAGTTTGGAAGAACATCACAGTAGAAATGTCCCCTGAAAAAGATTGCTCTTCAAATACCCTCATATTCGAAATATGAAGAGAAATAGCTCAAGTGTTCGGGCCGAACATTCAGGCCACATGTGTGTGCAGTGACAGTCCCATGTACCCATTTCTGTGTGTAGTGCATGTGCTTTTGTGTCAATTTCTTATCATTTTGATGATTCCATAACCTCATAGTATAAACCAATTCTTAATGGAGACATGATCAACCTTTCTCCATTGCTTTGAGATAATTTCTTTCACGATGTAATTGCATGACCAGAACTCAACTTTATCTTAAAGTTTGTCTGAAGAGGATTGGGTGATAAAATCTCAATTTCATGCAAAATGTACATGTAGTTTCAGAAGAGTTGCTATTTGACAAGCATTGTCATCATATGAGGCATATGAATTACACTATGAATGGAGAGTCAAAACTGCCAGAACATAACAGACATCAGATATCATACTTACTTTCATCTTCAGTTGCATGTGTTCCCTTTTTCACAATGATGTCAAGCTGAATAAAAAGAAATGCTGAAATCTGAATAATGTGCCATAATAATAAATCTCTAAATTCAATTATGTCTGTTCCATATTAACGTGAATTATGTGGAAAAACAATTACAGGAAAGCATTAATCCATTTGTGTCTTCCTTATTGATTACATATTCATATCAAAGTTCTGGAAAACTGTAAGATATCAATGAAGCATATTCCTCTATCCTTCTCTCTTATTCTCTTTTGCTCATATTACTAATTCCTTTCTCCCAGTCAGTCTGATTTTCAGTCTAATTTTCTGTCTGTACGTCAGTTTCTCTGTCTCTCATTCTCTCTGTCCTTTCTTTGTCCCCTCTTTACAGAATCTCTCTCCCTCTCCCCCCCCCCCTCTCTCTCTCTCTCTCTCTCTCTCTGCCAAATTTTCTCTATTTCTATTCTCTATCTCAGCTGATTCTTTACCTTGTGTTTACTTGGAAGAGTTCTTTCTAACCTGACTCTCAGACAAAGACCTGTAATGCAAACAAGAAAGCAAATAGTGTGACGGTATTATCTTAAAATACATTGTCCATCCTGGTTAGCATTTTGAACAAACTTTGTAATTACTTTTTAAATGAAATAGGAGATTTCTCATTCAGATCTACTATTTAATTCATTTAAGACATGATAGTTCATATATTTCACAATACCTCATATAACCATCCGTTTTTGAGAGTTGATTAAGACTTGATAAGCAACTGGCTACAACTAACAAGACTAACCAGAACAGGCCTAATGAACTGCTTCATGCTTCAATAAAACCTCTAAAACCAAGAATTTTGCTCCACGACACTTTCACAAATTCTTAATGACAGCTGTTTCTGCAGTGTGAAACTTTGCAAACTGAAAAATTTCAGTGTTTTGATGAAGTGATTTCACAGCATAAAACTTTTGCGAATTTATGCCTTTTACAAAGTATGCAGAAGTTTTGTAACTCTTGAAGTTTCTTGTTTTAAAGCAAAGCCTACTTACCAATTAGTGTTGCTAAGGAGCAATGAGGAACTGTGGGTGTGAATTCAATATTGATAAGATGACCCTGCTCTTCTGTCTCCAGGGCCGACACCCTGACCCCTTCCTCATAGACAACCTCTAGCTCCTCCAGGGAGTTTGGCTTCTCAGGATCCTGAATGTCTCGGATAATGTCTGCAATTTAAAGAAACAGGTCAACTTTTAGAAAAAAAATGGATAATGCTCTGGGGGTGGTATTCTGAGATTCATTTTATCTTGATTTTAGTGAAATAATTTCAATTGTCATAACAAAATGTATGCTTATGGCGCATCATTGGTTAATGCCTGCGCAAAAGTGGCTGCGTACACGGAATTCATCTGCGCAAACACCAATGAAATGTTGCAATTTGAAATTTGTTAGGACAATTAAAATCTTTTCACTAAAATCAAGATAAAATAAATCTCAGAATACCACCCCTGGTGAAAAGCCCTACAAATAATGCTAATAAAGAGTCCTGTTACAACATTGCTTGCTTATTCAAATGGCAACTTGGAAGAAGATTCTTCTATACTTAACAATATAAAGTAGAATATCTGTTCTGTTTTCCTCGAATGACATAAAACATGTAGAGACAAAAAGTACTACTGAGGGGGCTGGTGCATTCTATAATTTTGTAAGATATTACTAGGATAATTGATCACACCTGATAACAGGTTACAATTGTTCCAGGTTTTATTTGGTCAAAGATTTAGGATTAAGGCTTGGGTTGTGATTTTATTTCAGGCTAGATTCAGGGTTAGGGTTAGGTATAGAGTATATGGTCCAGGGTTGAAGTTTGAATTTTCAAGTTTGACAAGTGTGAAAAACTTGATGGTAAATGAATATTTGCTTGAGCTTATTGGTCTTATGATCAAATTACTAGGCAACAGCAACAAAATTTCCTGACCATAAATATCACCAGCCATTCCATCAAGTTCCTCTTGAGTGGTCCAGCTTGGACACGTTGGAGGATTCAGAGGCTCCCCTTGATCCTTCCTTGTCTGTTCCATTGTCTCACCAGGTTGACCCTGGAGAAACATCTTGAGCAAGTACACACCACTCAGAAATGTCATCAGCATTGGTCCTGACTAGCTAGTTGCCACGGCCGTCGTCAATCTCCATGGAATTGTAGATGAGTTGCATTGATGCTAAAGTTGACACCTGAGTCAAGACGTTTCAAGTCCACATCTATCTGGTACAAGATATAATCAAGAATCCAAAGTTCCCTATGCAATATGATTAATTTTCTATGTTTACACATCAAATTTATCACCATTTCTCACTCAATGTAAAAAAAGTGTTTGTGAAGGGAATGGGAGAGGGATGGGTAAAATATTGGATGTCCCACAAATTCAAACAGGATACACACCCACTCACACATGCAAGGTTATTGTAGATAACCTCGCATTTCGTACCTTCGTACCACGAAGAATTGCCTCCCATAGCAAGTGTGTGTTCTTTAGCTCAGATGTGGGCTGGAAAAGAACAAGATCACCGGCCAAAAACAGCCTGAAAATTTCAATTGATCAAGATGATAAAGATCCTATTGAAGAATCTGGCATAAAATCAGTTATTCTATCACCGTAAAATGTAGGACATATTTTCTCATGATTTTGCGGATAATATTGGTGTTTTTACCTCTTCAACTTAGAGGTTGTGACCACCGCCGAAATTGACACAGCCTCACATAGTGATATGGTTCCACAAGTGCCATCCACCTTTACACCTTTACTATGGAGTTATTGCAATTTTCACTCACATTAAAAGTGACCTCTTCACTGGTGTAGATCTACTAAACAAATTCTCAAGACTGGGGCTAGCTAAAGAAGGCATTAGAACACATTTTGTAGAACTAGAATATATGAATCAGAATTCATTTCCAGAAATACTATAATAAACTATATAATGGCAATGCCGTTGGCCTTTCTGATTACCCTTTTCTACATTTTTTTCTTTGCTCATGTCTTCTTTCAAATTTTCTGTTCTGTCTCCCCTCTCTAGTTCTCTGAGCACTCTTTCTCTCTTTAATTTTGTAATATATGGAAGTGGATCCTATTACAGAAAATCAACCATAGCAAATAAAATATCAAATGAATATCTGTCAAACTTACATAATGAAAGCTTAAATTCCTACAGAAAAAGAATTTGGTGGAATTTGAAAAAGACAACGAACATTTAAAACATTCCCTTCTGAGCGAACCCCTTCCAACGACGCGGCGATTTGGTCCCTTGTAAAAGGTACTGTATTACCGAACGTGTGCCCCCTTTCCAATAGGGGGCCCCTATTGGAAAAAGACACACAACCTACCCCAATTGGAGCCAACGGAGTGATGACTGGGGGTGACGAGAGAGCCGGTTATAACTTATAAGATATTACTTACGTTTTTTTGCCTCATTTTATGATCTTCTGCCCTGTGTTTTCTGTGTCAATCAGTGTTGAGAACATACGCATAGTCCCACATATTTTAGGGGCTTAACTGTACGCATGCGGTAATACAATGCTGTTCGGTAATAGGATGGGGGGGGGGGGGGTCGTGTATCCGGACACTTAAAAAATTAACCGGTCATCATTTTGCCGTTGAATTTTACGAAAAATATGCATCGAGTTTAATACACAAACATCAGCGAATATTTGGAATTTGTGCAATTTCCAACCTATCCTGTTAAAGTTTTTTGACAATATGCATAAAAAGGTGTTCAATTTACGATTTTAGAGTGACCTGGGTAAGAGTTCCTTTTGGGACAGCCACCCAAAATGAAAAAAATATATATATAAATGTAGGGTTAGGGTTAGGGCACTTATCCAGTGTACAAGGTTATAATATAACCTTGTTAGGGTTAGGTTTAGGGTTAGGGTTAGGCATGTTAGGTTAGGGTTTAGAGTTAGGGTTAGGGTTAGAGTTAGGGTTAGGGTTAGGGTTAGGGTTTAGGGTGGCTGTCGCAAAAGGAACTCTTTCCGTGACCTGTCCGGAAACACATCTGGGTCATCTCTAATAACCTCGCATAAGTGTGAGTGCGTCTGGCTATATGGTTTGGTGCCCCATGTCTGCGCATACGCGTAACTGCGCGATTCTAACATCACAAAAGACGCAATGAACATAATCATCTTCATATCAATTTTAGTGATATGTATCAGCGAAAGAATGAGGAAAAACTGGTGAAGAACGTCTATTTTGTGCATTTTTACTCACATGCCTTGAAAATGCCACCTTTCATACAAAATATCCCGAACTGCATGATAAGTGAATGAGTGCGCAGACAAGGGAACCTTCCCTTGTGCCTTTTTTAGTGTCAAAATGACAGCGTCGCCTATAGGCCTATTCTCATGATTCTTGTGAAAATGAAATTGTTCTTATTCGAATTTTAATCAGATTTTCGGCACAGTTACTCTCTAGGATATGAGGATTAAAATGAGGTCAGTCATTAGAGGAATACCAAAGGAAAAGCTTGTCAATTTCAAGTGAAATGTTAGGTGCGCAGACAAGGGGCCCCCCATCATACATGGTTTGTTCTTGTATTTAATTTACACACTGCAATTTGTACGTGTGGGACAAAACAGAGTGAACATGGTCCATGACGCGACGTGATCACATACGTAGTATACTATAGACTAGAATCTAGATGATCTAAATTTCGATTCGTTCTCTGAAAATTTTCATGAATAGTAGCATCATATAGTTATTAAATCCACAAAAGGGCGATCTTCTTACACATTCCAATTCACCAGATATCCCTCTAAATATCCCGATCACGGTAAAAGTTGGTGGGCGTTTTTTCTTTTTTCTTGCCAGAGGTACGTCGACGCACGCCGGTGCTACGTACGTATACGGCGGCCGCGCCGGCGCCGCGCCGCGCCGCCTAGCGCCTCGTGTACCGGGCTTCCGCCCCGCGCGCTATCTAGGTGATATATTTTTTTAAAAAACCATTTTAGAGAAAAAATCCGGGAAAAAATCCAACCAGCGCTATATGCACGAACAATACTTGCCTAGTACCTCCTTGGTATACAATCAGGTAAATATAACAGAAAAGGAAAAACAAAGAAGGAAAGAACAGAGCTATAGAATTCATAATTTCTATATACGGTAGTATATTTTTCCTTTCATCTATATCCTCTTCCCTTTCCTTATGTATTTTTTGTTTTTCCTCATCCTCTCCTATATAGTTTTGGCCATATATCCTCTTCTCTTTCCTTCTTTGTATTTCCTCTTTTCATATCCTCTCCCCTTTCGATCCTTATCCCGGGGGTTATGTCATGAAAACGAATAAAAAAAAGTTTGTTTTTCAACGCCAGACGGCCGGGTAGGGTAACCCGGGATCTCGTTTAGAAAATTCTGAACTGTACGTGAAAGTCAAGGGTATCAAATAAATTCAATGATAGTTATGAGAAAAGATCCTAGGAAATTTGGTAGTATATTCGGGAGCCGGTCAGGAGCAGCGAATCGAAATATCTGAAACTAAAGATTTTTTTGTTTATTTTTTTTCCACTTAAAACATCACTCTGTAATGTGTTCCAAAATGAAATATTTGTCTTTAACTCTTCCTTTTTGGCAAAAAATGGCAAAGAAGAACCAATCCTCGAATAGGGTGTAGGCCTACAATAAATTCTATGTAAGATCTAAAAATCCCTGTTGAGGATATCTAAAAATCAGAAATTTTTCACTCGGGTTTCCCTGAATAGGGTATCAAAAACCTCAGTCGACTTAAATCCTCGTCTGCTTTTCTTCATGAAAGTCATGGACGCGGATGCCGTATAGGCCTCAATGAGACATGACATACCCCCCCCCCCCCCCCCTCCTCCCCGGATATGTATATTACTTTGTTTTTCCTTTCATCTATCCTCTTCCCATTCCATATGTATTTCCTGTAACGGCATCCGCATCCATGAAAACGAGTAAAAAGGGTTGTTTTTTCACCACCAGACGGGTAAAACGGGGATCTCGTTTCTGAGGGTATATATCAAACTACAGGAAAGAAGAACCAATCCTCAAATATATAGGGTGTACAATACTATGTAAGATCTAAAAAATCAATGTGAAGGATCTAAAAATCAGAAATTCATAGTTTCGCGGATTTTCCCTGAATAGGGCATCAAAAACCCCGTCAAAACCTTTCGTTTATAGGGTGCTTCTCAGAAAGTCATGAACGCGGATGCCGCCTACAGGCCTCAATGAGACATACGCCCTTCCCGGATTATATGGGGACAGTGCATGGGCAACTGGTGGTGATGGGGGGGGGGGGGGGGGGGGGGGCTGGTAATTCATAATTTTACCTGAACATATATGAATTAAGTGAGGAAGGACGAGGGAGATGTGAGCGAGGTCTCCGGCAAACTATGTAAAAATAAAAATTTCTCACCAATTAGGTGCACTTTGCCATAACCGTAGAAATTGAAAAGATAGTAGTGATCGGGAGGGGCGGGTGATAGGATATTTGGCCTATATATATTTGAGTACCGTACGGTATGCTGTGTTTGGACGAAATAATAATGTGTCTCGGTGTCTCTTTTTTTTTCTTCTTTTCCTTTCATTCATCTAGCGGCGCAAAATATTTGTAAGGGGGGTGCTCGGGTCTAATAAGGCGGCGTTAGATCACCCCCCCCCCCTCCCCCCAAGTTACGAGGTCAATTTAATACTCCACAACAGTGGGTGTGGGAAAGGGATTCTTTCCCATTGGAAACTAAGAAATGTTGAGATTGAATTATGAATGGCGGAATTGTAATTATCGTACTCCATGAACTCTCGATTTATTCAGAATGGAAGAAAGTACGCGGGGGTGGGATGGTATTCTTCTCCCCCATCTTAAACAAAAATCATAACCCGTGACTAGTTTGATTGTAATATAGTCCCCATGTAACTTTAACTTTGTCACCCCAACAAAAGCTTTCGATATTGGCTTTTAAAGTGCTTAATGTTGTGATATTTTCCCCCAAAGCACTCCAGTTTCATATATATATATTATACGAACATTAGTCAGACACTTTCAGTTTAGTAATAAGATGCTTTATGTGACAGCAGAAAAATGAGTAAAATCTGGTTGAAGTTTGAAAGAAATCGGACAAGAAATAAAGTTATGGATATTTTAAAAATGAGATCACTAAATCTATAATTGGCAATTTGGTGAGTCAATTGTGACATATTGGCGGTCAGCTCTCCCATAAGTCCGCAATGTCGCTAGAGAGGGATGTGGGGTGTGACCCCCCCCCCCCCTCCCTCAAAATTGCTGTCTGCAAAGAAAAAAAAGGGAGTGGGAAAGGGGAGAGGAGAGAGAAAGGAGAAGGGGGGGGGGGGGGAGAAGAGAGAAGGGAAAGGAAAACAAAAAACAGAAAGAAAAGAAGGAAAAGAACAGAGAAGGGAAGAAAAAGAAGAAAAACTGGTCTATTTTTTTTTCCTTGCTCACTCGCAAAAACACTGGAAATTATATTCAGGTAAAAGACGTCAGCCCCCTTCGCGAAAATGTGCCCGTAAGCCTATAATGAAAGTGAAAGCAGTCATGCGGAAGAAGACTATGAGATTGATAAATAAAAGATGGTGAGGAAAGAATTGAATAACAATACGGAAAAGAAGAACAAAAGAAAAAAAAAAAAAAAAAAGAGACGATGCGGCCCACCAAAGTGTCTGTAAAAACCCGGCTGTTCAGTTCTTGTTTTATGCAATATGTGGATACATAATACGACAAAAAACAATCAAAAAATAAATATATTTATGATATGAAATTGGAGAGAGGTATCTACATCTCCCTAGATGCGTATGGGCCATTCTGGTACATAGGCGTATGAGGAGAGGGACCAGGGGCGGCGCCAGGGTATTTTGATAGGGGGGGGGGGGGGCAAGACGACCTAAAGATGACGTCATATTTTTTCTCCATTAAATAACAGGGGTAATATAGAGTTATATGTTTAAGACCTCTCTTTTTAATACTCCGCTTTCTTCTTTCTTCCCTTTTCTTCCCTTTTCTTCCCTTTTCTTCCTCCTTTTTTTCTTTTTTCTTCTTTTTTTTTCTTTTTTCACTACTTGAAAAATCATAGGGGGGCGGTCGCCCCCTCTGCCCCCCCTGTAGCGCCGCCCCTGCGGGGGACAATGGGCTGCAGACCCCACCCCCCCCCCCCCACCAGATTTTCAAAGTTCCGATATTCAAAGCAACCACAACTTTATATGCGGGCTGCGAGGTGCCAGAATATCCAAATATTTGGATATATGTAACTTTTGTACATTTTCACTACGAAAAGTAAAAAAAAAAAAAAAAAAAAAAAAAAAGCTCGCTCGCAGAAACTTATAATTTTTTAAAAAAGTATTTTAAAAATTCATTTCTTTCAGTGAAATCAACAGATATACAAAATAGATTTCAATCATGAATAAAGTATTTACAGAAACTTTTATTATTTACAAGTAAATCTATACTTCTCTTATTTTTCTCCTTTCACACAAATCAGCTTTTTACAAAGGTTGGATTTCCTTTTAGAATTAAAAATGCTCGATGTATTGCACATTTCCAATATATCTCAACCAAAAATTGTCCCCCTCCATCAACATTGATATAATTTGCCCCTAACCATCCATCAGCAGTGCCCGCTCTATATGCACTCGCAGCCTTTACACCCCGGCAATCATTTGCCCTTTTTGCCTTCCGCTTTCTCCAAAATCTTGGTGCACTGATCAATTAACTCTTTCAAGCCCGTATTTTAGATAAAAAGTTTTGATCTGTTCACTGAACTCCATCGAACTCCATTCTTTTCTGTTTGACAAAACAAATCACTTGCTTTATCCCTGTCTAGCCCCCACCCCCTCCAGAACTTACCGGTCCTCATCTTCGACAATGATTCCTTTCGTACAATAATCTCAAGCGGGCGCTGTGCTATGAGCGACAGCATGCAGAGCCACACATACACAATGAGCGACAGAGCAGAAGCCATGGCTCTCGATGAGTCCCTCGCGTGTTTGATTCATAACAAGGGTTTCTCTTTGAATTAAGTTTTGAGAAGTCTGACATAAATGGCTTTTAGGAAAATAAAATACTTTGATATTTATTGGCATCTTGCTATCTAAAATAGAATGCTAAATTCATGTCAGTTCCGTATCGTGTAATCTTTTTTTTCTATAGTAATACAGTAATTTTGATACAAAATGAAATCAATCACTTTGAATCAGATAGGACTCGATATTATCTAGCATGTCTAGGACTAGGCCTACTCATGAAAATGTGCACTCACACATACACACAAAAATTAAAACAATCACGACTTTGTCAGATTGTGCGACTATTAAAACAAAAAAGTGCCGAAAGGTTTGGCCGGGGATGGATAATAAAGGGGCTATCATCATCTGGCCCCTTGTTGGGCAGCTGTATACAGTGATTTGATTGAGCCTTAATTAACAACTCTTGAGAAATGGAAAACTATGCCTTGCGTGAAGGCATGATCTTGATTGAAACCCCGGAGCGTAGCTAGGGTTGGGGGGGGGTGGGGGTGGGGGGGGGGGGGGGGGGTGGGGGAGGGGTACATGTTGGACCAATTTGTAGACAAGTTCGTCAATTTTCAACAAGCAGAAAAACATAAACAAAAAGAAAAAAACAAACAAAAAGAAAACAAAACAAAACAAAACGGACCAAAACAAAACAAGACAAAAACAAAGCCAAAACAAAACAAGAAATCATCAGTTCTCAGAATTTCAAAGAGCCAATTAAGAAGAAAAATCAAGTTCTTCAATTTCATTAACAATAAATTATATGAAAAGTTTCAAAGAAGGAAGTAAAAGAGAAAGAAAAGCTTTAAAAAAATAGTTTGCCGGTTGAAAACTAAGATTTGCTTGACATTTTGAAACTAATTTGTCGACAGAAATCGGAATAAATATATCAATGTATACTTAAGGCAATGCAATGGGATAAAGAAAATTCATACCCTTAAGACTTTTAGGCACTTTGATTGTCACCCCCCCCCCCCCCCCCCCCCCCCCCCCCCCGATGTGTGCATACCGTGGCATAGTGTGCATGTGCATGTCCGGTTACCGAGGGACTCACAGGGTGGGGTGATCAGTCTTTCTAGGTGGAACGCGCGAGAACAATTAGGCTGACAAGTATAAAAGGGGGTATGGGAAGGGGAAGCATCATCTTTTTTTCATTTTGCCTTCTACTCTCGTGCAGTCTTCCCCCTCATTTCCCTTTTTCCCCTCCACTTGATACCGGGGAAGAGGGGCCGGGGGGGGGGGGGGGTGTCCCCGTTATACGCCAGTGTGCAAAACGGCGGACATTATGTAACATTGAGAGTTCGGGACTCTTACGACATGTTTAGTTGATTTTGTGCTAAGATTTATTGACAATTCTCCGACACTCAAAATGAAGATTATAATTCAATAAAGGCTTATATTTTTCACAGCTTCTTCTTCCCCAATATCAACACCATATCCATCTTCATCACCACCTCCATCGTCATCATCAAGACCATCATCCTCATAAGTCTATCAGCATCAGCATCAGCATCCGATCGAGGCATTATCGTCATCATCACCACCAACACCACTACGACCACCATCTTCACCAACATTATCATCATTATTATGCAATCAAAATACACCATCACCACCAGTCATCATCATCAGATTATCATCACCATCGTCGTCGTCATCACCTGATCATCATCATCACCATACCTTCAGCATCCACCACCACCACCACCATCATTATCATCATCATCATCACCATCACCATTGTCATCATCATTATCATCATCATTATCATCACCATCATTATCATCACCATCATTATCATCATCATCATAAGTTATCGGCAACATCAAGACCACTGTAATCCGAGCAATAAACGGCCCGCGCGATTGCTGACAAGCTGTCAATTTATATGAGTTTGTTCGCCTTGGGGCTAACAGGTCGCGTAACCTCCCGACCTCTTCCATCAACCAGGCATTTTTATTCAAAACAAACCGGACCCTGGATACTACGAGATCAACATATACGCGCAGTAATGAGAAGACGATTATTGTTTGGAGGTGGAGCGATGGTAAACACGATTGGCTGAGTCATAAACCGTATAATGATGAAAAAACGATTACTAGTAAAGAGTCCCCTCCCCATTTCTTCTCCTACGTAAAGTTAGATTATTATTGACTTCTGACTGCACAGATCACACATTTACAATTCAATGTTGATGGGGATTGTTTGGGATGTTCATGGTATAAGTCAGGCGTGGCTTTTTATGAACTGCTGGAGTAACTTCCCCTTCTTTTTCCGGAGCTATTTTTCGTGAGTCCCATCAGTGCTTTGAAAAGAAAAGACAGTTCCATTTCATTCACTTTCGACACATCAATACTTCAAGGCACACCTCATTATAATGGAAAATGGCCAAACGATAGTACACTTCTCAATAGCGGGTGTTTCCGCTCCGAGTTTCACTATTCTAATGGCGCTTTCCATATATGGGTCATCCGACGTCACTGCCGTAACTAATGACGTCAATCGGTTGCTAGCCTGACAGATTTTCTTCGAGAACCCCGTGAAGCCCCGTTTTGCCTTGCTATGAAGATACCATACCCTGTGATTGAGGCATAGTGTATTCCAATCTACTCTTTTACTGATTTGCAGATTTTTGAAAGATCGCAACTTTTCTACACCTTACAAGCGATACTGATTTTGGATTTTGGATGATAAACAAATACACGTGTATCATTGCGTACACGTTTGTATACGCGCAGCTCAGCGAAGCGACGGGGAAACCACCTCCTCAAAATAGCACTAGTTTGTGTGTGACTAATTACTGCACAGTATTCTCGCGCCATTGCAAAGAAAGGTAAGTAGTTCCCTCATATTTATAATGAATTAGGTAGGAAGTATTGTAAAATCTACATCATGGCATTGGTTTGATGAAACTATAATTTAATTTATTATTGTGGTGTGTTATTACCTAAATATGAACCGCATTTCTCAACATCATGACTTTGCGCGCATGAATACAATGACGTATTAAAGCTGTTATGCGGCCGCTGGTTGGGCATTCCAAAGGAAAGCTCGATTCCTCCTAAAAATAGCTCGACCACTCGGGGAAAACATCTCGCCAAAGCCGTGCTTCTGAATTTGGTCGGTGAGTAAAAATAGAAGTGTGCCGTTGACTGTCTAGCGGTATGTCTAATAATTACAGAAGGATATGCGGGCTTTCATGGCCTCAACAAAAGCTGTCAACTCCACGCTGTGTTTTTCCGTCACTGTGTTACGATTGTTTGGTTATAGTTCCAGGCCCTGTTTTGAACGTGTTGTATATATGTGAAACGTCGAATGCGAATGTCGGTGGCTCTGAAAAAAAACCATGTTGTCTACGTACATACACTGCTGTGCTGTGAGTGTGAGTGTGTGTGACTAGTCGACTGAGCCTTGATAGTGAATAGATCGCTTACGTTAAAAAAAACAACAACAAAATGGGACGGACGTTTGGTAATAGTATAATACTAATAGTCAAATATGACTGATTGCCTTTATAACACGTACCAACATTGCGACAACAACAACGTTTGCCTGCACACATGCATATTGTTGTTCACTCGTCTTTTACTTGTAAAATTTAATACTAAGTCTACGTCTGAACCACTCACACTTATGCGAGGTTATTGGAGATAACCTCGCACTCTGTACCTTCAATACGTGAGCAATTGCCTCCCATAGCCATAGGCAAGTGTGTGATATCTTGCCTATATGTGTGCAGGAGAGGAGCAAGATCACCAACCAAAAGCAGCCTGAAAATTTCACTTGATCCAGATGATACAGATCCTATCGAAGGATCTGGCATGAAATTAGATATTCTATCATTCTAAAATGTAGAAGGAAGTATTTTCTCAAAATTTTGCCGATTATATTTTACCTCTTCAACTTAGAGGTCGTGATAGGCCAAAATTGACACAGCTCCATATAGTGATGGTCCCGTGAGTGCGTCTGAACTAAGTATGAATCCCTCTGGCACTGCCCAAAACCAAGATTAAGATTAAGAAGAAAGGACAGCTCCTAACTCCAGGGAGCTACAACGCTACGCATAACCGAAGTCTTCCTCACCCATTAGTTTGGTCTGTCGCATCACTTAATTTCGGCAGGTAAGATGAAAATTTGTACTTACATTTCAAAAAAACTACTGTAACTATCCAGCAGGTACTTTGATTTCACCTTTTGACAATTATTTTGATGAAATAAATGGAATTTCCTCGCCGAGCCGATCTTCCCCTGTACTGTACAAATTCAAATGATTCAAATGACTCGATCCGCTCGGTGGGGAAATTCCATTTTTCCATTGAAATAATTGTCAAATCGTGAAATCAAAGTGCCTGCTGGATAGTTACAATATTTCTCTTGAAATTTAAGTACAAATTTTCATCTTACCTGCCAAAATTAAGCGATGCGACCGACCAAACTAATGCCATGGGCAAGGAAGATTTTGGTTAGTTGTACCTGGAGCTCCCTGGAGATACTCCTCCTCCATGGTCCAGGGATCTCTGCTGCCCATACTCAGACTCAAAGTCAGAGCTCCTGGAGCTGGTGGGGAGTCACCTCCAGCCCGGTTCTAACATTTTGGAGTAGATCTAAAACCAGATTGAAATATGTTGTTGTAGATCTAGAGGATATTGATAAGGTGAATCTTTCATCTTGAGTGATGGGGGCCGAAATGTCCAGTTTGAAAAGATTTCATTTCACTCCAAAATACGATGGGAAGTCCTGTCCTAAAATTACTTGGTTTTAATAATTGAAACAGAAAAATCAGAAGTATAGATCACTACAAGTTTGAGGAAAATCTGACTACTAATAAGAAAATGATGATTTTTTAGTGGCATGAAAACTAGGGAAAACAATGAAAATCACTAGACAAATTGGCAACTCAGTTAGGGGTTTGTGACATCATTGACATTGGCTCAAAACTCACCAATTACTTTGTTTATATTCATAATCTCTACAAATTTTTAATTTTTGTCCAAGAATATGATTTTCTCATAGACCTATTTATAGTAATACGTTTTTGCATGTAGAACTCTACATGTATAAACCTTTACAAAATATTGCACAAACCCAAAAATATTGAGATTTTCAAAATATTACATTTTCATAATCCCTAATTTTTAATGTAGACCTAACTTTAGATCTATATCATATTTTTAAAAATCACATTTTAATAATTTTTATAGAAAATTATTTACTTCGTATTGTGCATACATGCAGAAACATTACTATGAATATAAGTTGGTTTAAGTTATGAGGAAATTATATTCTTTACTGATAATTTCCTGTGCTGTAACAATGATTCAGATGTTAGTTAATTGAGGAGTGCACTGTATTGTAATTATCTAATTGTATTGCCATGGCCTCTGTGCTTTTCTTGTGCTGTTGTTTATGAATATGCACAATCTCATGGCTGTCATGGATATTTACAGAAAATAAATATTAAAATCTAAGTCTCCCTTATTTTCCTGTGAATATCTAAAAATAGAAAGGCTTTGACCTTTGGGGCCTTCAAGCTAAACATACACAAAAACAGAGTTAAGCTTGGGGTAATAACAGATTATTGAGGGTACCCCCTTCCCCCCCCAAAAAAAAACAAAACAAAAAAAAAACAACAACAACAAACAAACAAACAAAAACACACACACACAAAAAAAACAACAACAGAGAGAACAACTTTATCAAAACAACACTTACAGTATCAACTTTTTCTAGTCTTTGCAACAATTAACATTATGTCACTTGGACCCAAATGCAAAGTGTCATTCATATACTATTGTACATAGTTTTGAGAAATAGTGAACAAATATACCATGCACTGAGAGACTCTAGTTGAAATTATGGATTCCGAGGTGGCATGAATAGCACTATGGTGCTTTTTCTGTCACCGAGGAATCCATAATTTCACTAGTGGCTCGAAATAGTGCATGATATATTTGTTTTATATCCCTCCAACGAATCTTGAAAAATGATTATAAAAATGTCCCGCGGTTTACATAGTGGTCTATGAAGCTGATAGCGATAGCACTTTTCACACGTTATCGATATAAAACCACTGATCAATCGCATAACTGTGACGACATTCATGGTATAGTGCACTATACCATGAATGACGTCACAGTATAGCACATTTTTCTTCATCGGCATCGGCATTATGCATTCATATGAGGGATATAATATTTAATAGTGTTTAAAAATTTAAACAAATGCAAAATAAAACTTGGGAACAGGAATTGGAAGACAGACATGGAAATTTGGCTGCAGACCACTACATGTAGTCATGTACATATTTCCATGACATAAGGGAAATAAATAAATGTTCAAATGAGAGCATTTCGGTAATGTATGATAGTCCCACCCCCCCCCCCCCAAAAAAAAAAGAAAATAAAAAATAAAAAATAAAAGAGATGTTGTACAGAAAATGTTTGAGAAAAATCTGACAGGTGATAAAGATATAAATTTTTGAATGAAAACATTAATAAAGAATGGCTGATTGCTGAAGAAAAAGTGGCAACTCCATCCTGAAACTGATTGTGGTCACCACTTTTTTACCCAGATACCGATTAATTTGTGCCTTCACCCAAATTACTATGATAGTAACAAGTTATTGACTTAATGCACATATTGGATATAAGTAATTTCTACTTTCATAAAAAAAAAATTAATTTTTCTATATTTATGAAATAAAAGTAAAACTTTATATCATCATGCCTATACGATGACATGTTACCATTTCAAAGTTATCGATTAAATCATTTTCCTGGAGAAAGAAAAAAGTGCATTTTTATAACCACATACATAAACAGTGGAAAGTAGTTTTCATATGACATCACAGTTTCATGACTGAGTCGCCACTTTGTATAGTGATCAGATATCTTTTATGTTATTCCAAAATTCATAATTTCTTTATCATTTGTCTGATTTTTAATCTGTTTGTCCATTTTCTCTGCTTTTCTCTCTTGAGTAGAAGCAGAGACTTCAGAGAAAGAAAAGAAAGGAGAAATGAGACTGATGAAATTAGATTGTTAGACAAGTCTGCAAAATCTCAGAAAAAAAGATGTTACAGTATTGAAATGTAAAAGAGAGGGTTAAGTTGATCTGGCATGGACCTACATGTCCTAACATGTACTATGAGAGACTCTGGTTCTGGTAACAGTGAAAATAATTTCTGAGCTTTCTCAGTTTTTTAAAGGTCGGTGTTGAAGAATATCATAGTATAGAAATGTCTCGGTTAAAGGATTAAACAACCCAAATTCGAAATACAAATATGAATAATTGAGAACTGGACCAAACTTTCAGACCATGTGTGTAGCCCTACATGTACATGTATTATGTCTGCAGTGCCTGTTTGGTTATCTGCAAAATTGAGCCAATTATCGTTTGGATGTTTAAAAAACCTCACCGTATACAACTAATGATTGCATACTTTATTATCAACTTTTTCCCTAGGTTCTAAACTAAACAGTTTCTTTCAAAATGTGATCGCATGACCATAACTCAACTTTATCTTAAAGGTATGCTACATAAGCCCCTTATGGAATTCCTAATGACAAAATACAATTTTGTCCATGATGTATTGTGGGTAACATATATTCAGTGGTCTTCCCTTCACCAAAAAAAAAAAAAAAAAGAAAGAAAGAAAGAAATATCTGTTCCACCATAATAATTGAGAAAAGAGATGCTTTTAGTAATTTGGGTATGAATATTAAATAGGAGAGAATTCCATATCCCAAATGTTAAATACAGTTAACCTTGCATAACTCGAAGTCGACTAAGTCAAACTTTACCTAAGTTGAATCAATTATTTTGACCAAACTATGCAAAACATGTGCTATTTACATTTCCTAAGTCGAATTTTGCATAAGTCGAACTATTTTTTGTGTTCCCAACAGATTCGACTTATGCAAAGTTAACTGTAGTACCTTAATTAAAGCATATTGCCTTGTGAAGGGTTTGCAGCTGATGCAGTGAAACCAAAAGTAACCGAACGCTTTTATGAAGTCACGATGGAGAGAATGATTAAGGGGAAAATGGGGGAAATAGAGGTTTACTTCCCAGTGTTTGCTATTTACAATTCATTGAGGTAACATGTGAGACCACAGTATATAGTCTTGATGAGCATTCTGGGGTGGTCAGTCTTCAAATGGAACTGATTCTGGCAGGTAGGAATAGTTTTAAGTATGTATTGACTTGGTGTTGAATGCTTCCAACTTGGGATGTTCTGAGTATATGTTCTTGGATGATCTTGTATGAAAATGAATTAAAATTGTGGTGTAAATATTGGTCATCACCGTACTCACTAGTTACCCTCGGGGAAATGTTTGTGGTCTTTGTTTGATATCATTAGGGCTGCTAGGGCACTGGAAAATGGAAATCCTGTTGAGATGTGTAAGATTTGTCAAAAATATGTGGATGTAACTTACAACATGCTTTTAAATGTACTTTTTTACCTTTGGGAAAGCACTGTGAATTTGTAAAACTATTTTTTCTTACATGTATTTAATGTCATATGAACACCAAACTGCACATTAACAATAACTTAGCTGGATTACAAAACCTTTTGCTTTGTCGAATGTTTATCTTATTCTTAAATATTATTTGAATGGATAAACTTCCCTTGCAACTACATTTGTATTGCTAGTGTTACACTTGCCTTTGTTTTTTTTTTTTTTTATGAGGATGCTTAGCTCAACAGATCCTGTGGAGTGGCAGTGAGTCAGCTAAATGAAGCAACACTGATATGCAGTAAACATGATTTTAAATGATATCTTGGCCAAAAAGTAGACATAATACAAACATATATCTCTTCTTTATCTTGTGATTTTTTTCTTTTCTGTTCAAAGTGGTTATTTGACTTAATATGACTACATCAGCATTGTCAAATAAAAATAGGTCTCTGTTTTAAACCTGCATCATATTCTGAGTAGGTCATAGTAGTATCAATAAAAGTATGCATCTATTAGCCTGATGCATTTCTTGACTCTATATGTGAGAAGTGAAAATAGGTCAGTTATCATTTTACATTCTTTTGTCAAATTTGAGTGTCTGTTCTGTCGTATTTACTAAGTGTTTTCGTGTTTAAAGTGCTTAATGGGAAATTCAATCCAATCCACATGCTACATGTAGTTTGTTCTACTGAAAAGCGGAAGAAGGCAGAAAAATCAGAACAGATTGGTGAAAGTTTGAGCAAGTCACTTTGCTGTAGTATCTGACAATTCTTCATTTGCTTCTATCCCAAAAATGACTGCAGTAGGATTTTTCTAAATGTTGATGGCTGCACAGGATCTTTTTGTTAGTGACATACCTATGACAACATGCTATATCCATAGTTTATCTGGAGTACAACCCCAAGGGAAAAGTTATCTAGGAGGGAAATTAGTGTTTGTGATATTTTAGAGTTCAACTAATGGAAGAGTTGTCCCCAATTTCGTCACAGTCGAATGACCATTTTTCCCAATTAGTGATTCACTTATATTTAGTGATAAATTAGTAATTTTAGCTTTCAAACATTCACAACTTTGTTATTTCTTTCAAACTCTCTATATCTTAGATTGTTCTGCTGTCATACATTTCAACATATTATAGAAGCTGAATTCTCCCTGTAGAATTAAAGAGTTAAATAAGTTGCATACATGTGTGCAAGGAGTGTAGGGCCTGCTTGTTTATCAAGATAGGATGTGGACTTGGACTTAATAGGAACATTGAGCTATACTTTCAGGGTGTTGTGGAGTGAAGTGCTTTTGAGGATTATTTTGGATGTTGTTGCATTGAGTATCAATGTACATTTGCAGTTTGCTCGCTAAGGTCACTTCACGCTGTCGGTTCATTTCCCATCCAGTCCTACAACTTCTCATTAGGGATCTGCCACTTCCTGGTTTGTCACACACGCATGCCAACCACTCTAGGAGGGTATGATATTAGAGAGATTACTTTCTTAGCCTATGCTGGGACAATCGTACCATGAAGCAAGTCAAACTTCACCCTGATGTCTAAGTATGAGATTAGCCTGGGAGTGAAAATTAATTGACCCCTTGGTAGGCTTATGGCCTGAAGATTGGAATAAATGCCTTGATTGGGTATCACTGTCCTTTCCGTATCCCATCGCAATAAGTCTTGAAAGGTATAATAATTCACTGAAACTTTGATCATGTGTGGCCTGTTATCCATATTCTCCTCTTTGATGATGACTGCTTTCCATAGATTTTAATTGGAATTGTTTGAAAATTTATATTAAGACTTATATGCAATATATAATCCGTAAATGAAATACACACCAAGAGAACTGCTGATAAGATACATGTACTTGTAGGCCCTATAGGGAAGCCATATACTGTCTTGTCTGATATTGTAGAATTCTCCTAATTTACTATTTCAATAAATTGTCACAATATGCATTAATTAAAAAATAAGAAAACCATGATCTAAACAGACGTATAAATTTCTAGAATTTGTTGAACTTACACTGTACATGTAGTAGAAAGGAATGGAATTGTATGTTCCAATGATCTGTCCTTGCAGTGAAGAGTGCATCTAATGTCAACTGTTGTTTTGAATTAGTGTTGATGTGTATATTGATGTTTGATTGACATCCATTATCTCCCCTGGCTACATGTACCTGTCATGAGCCTGTAACAATACTGAGATCTCTATAACTTCCTGCCAGCAGAGCCTTTCATTATGTCGTTGGATCATTAAGAGGTTGTCTTTAGCCAGAGGTGTTAACTTCATTGTAATGTTATCCTTTGTAAGTTCTACAAACTATTGTCTCAAACATTGAGAGTTGGGAACTGTTGATGTCTTTAAGGGTTGAAAATAGAAGTCAGGGATGTTATTTTTAGGGGTGTCTGTGGAATTACGGGTCTATAAATAGTATCCAGCCAGTAGCCTTGCTATATTTGGTTGCATCCTTGGTTGGGCAGGAACAGCCTGATTATGTACAGACGTCATAATGGTGGTGCTTGCCTGGCAACAGGAAGTAGAGCGGAGCAGCGAGAGTGAGAGAAGGGAGGATTGAGGAAGACAGAGAGAGAGTGTGTGAGAGAACGAGGAGAGCCGATGTGTGTGTGTGTGTGTGTGTACGGCACCGAGTGGTTATCGGCTGTGGGTGAACATGTAACGAAGTGTGTGTGCATGTGTTATGTGCGTGCGTCATGTGCAGGCAACGTTGCCGCTTTTTTGCGGCTGCTTGGTTGTAGGCTAGGGGTCCTAGTAAGATGGGCCCTACCTCTGGGCTACAACTAAGGTTGGTCGTGAAATCCAGACACAAGAGCTTGTTGGCTGATTAGTTTTCCTGATAAAATTGTGCCCTGTCATAGAAAATAACAGTCTTCATATTTCATTAAGCTGATACTGTGTGCAATAGCACTTTAGAGATGCAGTTTTGAAGAAAAGTAACAGAATGAAGCAGAAATTTATTTCCCTATAATTTACCAATAAATATATGGTCACATGTACATGAAGCTTCCAATTAATTCATTTATGTAGCGTAGAGACCAGCAATTTTATGAGTAGGGCAATTTAAGACTGTTGAGCATACATATACCTCAATAGGAGTTGCATGTTAGTTCAATGTGTAAGTGCAAATGCGTAGAAAAATGTACAAAAGAAAGAAAGAACTATTTCCGCAGGAAGTGAAACTGCAGTCCTTTGTTTTAAGTATTCATCTTCCTTTCGTTTTCAGCCTACGCGTGTTGAGAGTGTGAAGTACATTTGGTCTAAATATATTCCACTCGACCTGTAACTCCGAAAGTTGTCATGAAAGGAGATCTTAAAAGACATAAGAGAGTAGGATGCAATATGCTCTTTGATTGGCTTGTTTTGATTGGGAAAGTGATCACAAGGAAATATCAAAGGAGCTTACCTCATATTCACATGAATGCCATGTGACAGAGTTCTAATTGATGATCAGTAATTAACCATGTAAATGTACATTTGGAGGAAGTAAGAGTTTGGTGAATGGCAGAATAGTTGGTTTTAGGGGGGAAACAAATAGATCCAGAGGTACATGTAGGAAATAAATGTAATGTCTTTTATCTGTACTCATGAAAGTCAGTCATATTCTTAATCAACAGTTTTTGTCAGATGTTTTTGAAAATGTTGAAAATGACAAGTACATGTATGCTGCTGTACATTTACATGTATGCACATGTTCCTACAAATGTCGACACAGGCATGAACATCAGAAGAAAAACTGTTAAAGCAGAAAATAGATAATTCCTTATAATTTTGAACATGTGGTTCTAACAAAAATTGATTAAAAGAGGCAAGAAAAGGATTCAGAATTTCACTTTTTTTTCTAATAAAGTCACTTATCATGCATACCGTGGTTAATTATGTTAATTTTATACATTTAGCTGTAATTATCCATCCTTTCTTTCATCCAAATATAAATCTATAAAACAACACTTGTGAGACCAATTTTAAGAAAGATAATCTACATATTTCTCAACAAATGGAAATATTGCCATCTACATGTAAGTAACTAACGTACATATTAGCCATCAAACTTTTAACCACAAACTTTTAACCACAAGCTTTTCTTTAACCATTAATATGTTAATAACTAATAAAAGCTAAGCTCTCCACAGTAGTGAGCAGGCAGTTTTTTAAAAGATAATTCTGTTATCTGATTAAGTAAAGGGAATGCCAACATTGTTTTAATCATCTATATCAACAATTAAAGGTTAACACTGCTTGAAAATAAATAAACTAGTTCCCTGTGGTTTCTTTGGTTGTAAATAAATGTTTCCCAGACTTAAAGGTTAGCAACAATATGATAAAATATCTAATGGGGGATAGATACATTTGATGTTCTTAGTTTTGTTAAAGGGAAATCCAACCTTTATTGCAAGTTGCTTTGAAAGAAAGAGGAAAAATCAGAGAAGCAGATTGGTGAAAGTTTGAACGAAATCGAACAAGCAATAAGAAAGTTATGAATTTTTGAAAGTTGTAATCACTATGCATATGGGGATTTCAAATTGGCAGAATAGGTAATGTCACTGTGATGTAGCTGTGGACAACTCCCCCATTCGCTCTAACACACAAAATGACTAAAATGTCACTTTTTTTCAAAATGCATTATTCAGTAGGATCTTTTCGTTCATGAGGACCTATAATAATATGCTATCTCCAATATATTTTGAGTACTGCCCCGAGGGTAAAAGCGCCTCGAAGAAAACCGCAAATTAATGATATATTTGTGTACGACAAATGGGAGAGTTGTCCACAAAAATGTCACAATTGAATCACCAAATTGCCAATTTGAGATTCGCATAGATGTAGTGATCTCATTTTTCAAACATCCATAACTCTCTTAGTCCTTGTCTGATTTCTTTCAAACTTTCGCCATCCTGTTTTTCTTATTTTTCTGCTTTCACACAAATCATCTTATTATCAAGGTTGGATTGCCCTTTAACTCCTACATTGTACATTGTACATGTACATATTGAGGCACATGTTCTCCCCTTAGTTCATTTTGGAATGCCTGCATTTTAGATAATCACACTTACAGTTTACAATATTGTGATGTCAATGAACGGGCCTACATAAAATACAGTGGGGGGTTTCTAATGATGTGCTTCATCATGCAATATTCATTGATTGTCACTTTTGCTTTGAATTTCTGAGATTGAGTGTGATCATTGATCAATATTTTAATTGCACCTCCTAGTAAACTGGGATTGACTGCAATCAATATTAGTAACAAAGAAAAGAATCAATGCATGGTTTATTTAGAGGAATATTCTGAAAAGAGGATGGTGTCTGTGTGTACACATGTGTCAACAATAATGTTGTATTCAATATGTTGACAGATCATGCTACTACAAGTACATGTTCAGTACTGCACTGTATGAATTTATCTTCCATGATGGTACATGTATGTTTACTTTATAACTGTTACCAGTTAATCCTCCCTATATATGTTTGCAGTGGGAAGACCTTGATATCTGCAGGAGTAGCTTTAGTGTCAATAGTTTGTTCTGTTTACCCTTTTTTTTTGGGGGGGGGGTAAAAATGCATTAAATACTACCAGAACAGTAGGAAATAAATTAATAATAAACTGAAAATAATATTTAGAGATTGAATATTGTTGTCTTTTGCATGTAACTATTAAAAAACAAAAAATAACAGTATTCACATCTATAGATTCTCTGAGTTAAAACTGGAAAAGATTTTCTTGCTCCATTTTATTTTTAACATGTACATGTACACATGTAGGCCTGCCATGTACATGTATTTTGCCACATATAACTCCTATACAGCCCCTTATATGCTGTAATGTACATTTGACAGTTTTTTTTTTTTTATAGTAATTTACATACTTATATGAAACATCCCTCTAAAGATTATCGATTACATATGATTTGACGTAGTTGCAAATAATCTTGTATGGGAGCGATGCTACAGGCATGTATCGCTTTATGCTTTCATCCATGTTTCTTTACCCTTCTTTCCATTCCTTTCTCTCATCATTACTTGGAAATGAAGAGACTAAAAATAACCCCAAGGAAAAAAAAGAAAAGAAAAGAGAGAGATCTATAGAAAACAAAGATGATGGTAAACAGAACAGTAACCCAGAGCATTCCCTTTTTTTTCAAAAGCTGAGAAGGGGAAAAGCAACCTGTGGATTAGATTTTCCCTTGCCGCAAGCAGGAAAACCTGTCTTGCTAATTCACGTCCATGGAGTATTGAAGAGCTGGGCATGTCTTGCCTCTACAGGAAGACAGACTGGCATTGGATTTCCTGCACGCCCCCCTGCTCTCTGCTGCAACTCCCTCATCCCTTCTGCATGAGAAAAAGAATCAAAGGCAAATTTGTCTCTACTTTGCTCTATCAGTTTAAAGAATAACTTCAAATTTTATCATGGGGAAAATAGAGCAGAGTAGGATCTGAAAGCAAAATTTCTTGTTGCAATTATTTGTGAAGTATGTGGACACTCATAATCCACAATGCTGCATGTTTAGAATAAAAACAAAAACAAACCCTGATGTGTCCCAGCCTACATGTGTAAATACATGTTGACCTACATTTCACTGTCGGATTTAATGAAAGATATTAGGTACACATACAGTGTACATGTAATATCTTTGTGAATATATTTTGTGGACATGGATGAATATTCGCAGCAACAAGCTAGAAGTATTAATAAAATCAACATGCAGAAGATACATGTTTACTGTGTAGCGACCCCCTCCCACTAACACATACACACAAAAAGAAAATCAAATCAAATCACATTTATAGCTGAAAAGGAAACCCAACCTTTAAAGCCTAATACATGTATGTAGGAGGTTTCTTTACAGAAATGCAGAGAAATCAGAAGAGAGACACTTACATTTGAAAAGAATTTTCATCAATTTTTGTAAACAGTGATCAATAACTATGGAATACAGTATCGCAACTCTCAAGATGCAAATGGTCCTGCGCCCGAGAAGTCATCAAGATATCTCTCTTAATTCAAGAAAGAAAAATTAAATCTGTAACAAAGTTATGAAATTTTTCTGTTTCTGCTCAGTACAACTTACAAATTTTTATCCCCCATTGAACTGCATTGATGTCCATCTTCTGCACAACAGTTTCAACTATGGAAAACTAACAACTTTCATGCATGTTCTCAGGACTTATCGGGTGAAAATGTTCTTGCATACTTCACAGTATGGGGAATCTGAGTGATAACATCAAAGGAAAGATGTGAAAGAGGATGTTTGAAGTATAAAAGTGTACAAAACTGTTAGGGATATTACATGTACATGTAGTAATATAATTATTGAAGAGGTTTCAATGACTTATTACCCACATCTTTACATTTAGCAACTTCTTGTGCTTGGATATTTACTTTCAATACATTGTGTTATTTTATAAGAAAGAGGGATAAATGATCTAGTTCTTTACCTTTGTGAACGGGTTATGAACATGGGCACATGAATAGTGCATATGAAGTAACAGACTTGTAATTAATTCTTTCTTCCTATCATTGTGTTGCCTACACCTTCAGATGATCAAACACTGTTGATTTCTTGCATTGAAAATAAGAGGTAGTCCCTCACAGTGGAAGAGGCTGAGAGATTCTAAGTGCGTTATGGTCAATTAAAAATCAGATGACCTCCTGCAACTCGTATTTCTCCCCTCTTGTCTCCTGTGGCTTTCAGGCTCCTGAAGTCAAAGAGATACAGTGAAGCAAAGCTAAGTAGAGCACTTCCAAGTGATCGGAGTTGAGTAGAGCTGGAAGCTTACAGTTACGTTTCGTATACTAGCGGAGTATGTGGGTAGTATAGGCCTACTTCTGGCAAAGTGGCTGTGTGCAGAATAATAATCATGCTGTAGCCTCTCCTTGTTTATTTTTCTTGTATGTCCTCAGACAATTGGGGTTAGATGTTCGACTGCAGAGTTGCTTTCAGTCATTTGATTATATTGGAAATATCCTGCTATTGAATACATCTGTAGTACTTTAAAACCAGAAATTTTTGCGTGCATGAAACTTTTGCGAATTTCGCGAGCGGTCATGCCGTGAAATAATAAAATCACAATTGAAACAACATAAAATCATTGCAATTTGTGAAAGTTTCTTGTTGCAAAACTGGCTGTCATTAACAATAAACGAAAGTTTTATGTTGTGAAAGTTTCTGGCTTTACAGTATATAAAATTTTGATGTATTGATCAACATCACTAATCCTGAGGCTTTGTTACATAGAAGTGCAAATAAGGGAGGGGGGGGGGGGACACCTTCCCAACCTTGCTTAAAGGGATTAAGGTAACTTTGTGGAGGCTTGATTTAATAAATTGTTGAATTTTGATATCTGTCTTGTATAATGATGTTCAGAAGGATAAATAAATAGCCATGCATAGAAAGGTTTTCAAATATATAATGCTATTAATTAAGATATCTGTGACAGAATACTCCCATTTACGAAAGCGTATGGCAATACGCTTTAGTCTAACACTGAGTCTATGGGGGGAAATGAGTCTTGCATTTGCAGTCACTTGCATATAGCTTTTTTTTTCCTGGGCTTCATTTTTACAGCATATTACATACACTGATAGCATGTAAGGACAGGCAGCTAAGATTTTATCAAGCCTCTACAAAGTTATCAAATCACTTTAAAGCTGACATAATGTCTGCAAGAAGGGTGTTGGAGATAAAGTTGAGTTCTGGGCCTCGTTGCATAAAACTTACCATTAATGGTAACTCTGCTATCAATAGTAACTACCATGGTAACATCACTCAACAGCCAATCAAAATCAAGGTTTCCATGAGAGTTACCATTGATGGCAAAGTTACCGTTAATGGTAAGTTTTATGCAACGGGGCCCTGGTCATGTGATTACATTGTGAAAGAAACTGACTGAAAGCAATTAGGAAAGGTTGATCATGTCTACATGAGAATTGATGTATAATGTGACGTTTTGGAGTCATTATGATGATAAGAAATTAACCCAATCTCGGTGAAAAGCACGTGCACTGCACACAGAAATGGGCATATGGGGCTGCACACACATTTGGCATGAATGTTTGGCCCGAAAGCTTCACCTGTTTCTCGTCATACTTTGAAGAAGAGGGCATTTGAAGACGAATCCTTTTTAGGGGACATTTCTAATATGATGTTCTTCCAAACTGACATAAAATGAATAAGAAAGCTCACAAATTATTTTCACCTTTCTTATAACTCAACCTTCTTAAACTCATGCTATTTGTACAGTTAATGCCCTTCTGGCTTTCTGCAGACAATAATTTACGATGTGGTAACTGCATGTACATTCATCTAGTTTTGGCTATTCTCTGGATCCCAACATTTTTCAGGAAGAATAACTGGCAAAGATTATCAGTCACTGTCAAGTGCAGAGCACTGTGAGAGGCAGGTGCAGTTTTTGAGATGGCATACCATTCAGTGAATTCAGATTACAGAATTGATATTGACAGGATTTTGATCTCAATCCTCTTGTGATTCAACACAGAATGGGTAATAAATCCCAATAATCCAACAATGTCCTGTCCATTTCTTTGGAGGGCTGTCTGCACAATATAGAGGAGATTTCCGCTTTCTTAGACCTCAATACTATGTAGCCGGCAAGCAAGCGTACAGTCATAAGAGTTTTGAAGAAATGAATTTGAGTTAGTTGTCAACCTTTGTGAAGTTAAGGAAGTCAAGGAAAGTATACAAATTCATACAAAACTGGGTTTGTGTGTAATTACCTTCTCTAATGTAAGTGGAGGTTCTACTACATGTATGTGTATTATTATTAACAAAAAAAAAAAAAAAAAAAAACCCCAGACAAAACAAGTAGATTTGCTCTTCCCAATTCATATACTGTCAACAGGTAAATAATTCCTATCTGCCAAACTACACAATTTCATCTCTTCTCTTCATAGTAACACTTTAGAAAGGTACAAATGTTTTTCACAAAGTTCTTAGATTGTACAAGGAGGTACTAGGCACTCCTTGATCTGTAACTCAAGCAAGGAAGGTGTACATGTACAAAAAGTTTTCCAAATGATTTTCTGTGTTGGCTGTTTTGTATCCAAGACACCCTAAAGCAAAGATGATGAGTCACCATGGAAACAAGCAAATTGATGGACAGGAAGAAGCAGCTCAGGAAGATGGCTTGTGTGGTTGACCGGATGAGACTGCTAGGAAGGGGGAAATTTCCTGCCCCCTTCATGAAACAATGCAAAGGGTTTGGCAGCCTCCTCTGACGGGCTGCTATCTCAAGTTCTGTCAGGAGGGTGGTTGGTTGCAAAGTATGGCAGAGAATGGCAGGGCTTGCAGCAAATGAAGTTTTTACCAGAATTCATACCTCTGTGATTCTGTGATTTTGTTGTTGTTGTTGTTTTAAAGGAAAAGTGTCTGGTGAGGTTCAAGCAATGTTATGTCAATATACATGTGTGGTGAGCAAATACACATTTAGTTGAAATACTAATAGGTATGGACTCCTGTACCAATTTACTGTCAGGTAGTGTAGGTCTATCTTTTTGCCAATATGTGAGTTTGTTTGCACTCATATATTATACATTGTAGTTTTGGTTAGAATATTAATTTAAAAATAAATTAATTAATGTACATGAATTGTAATTTGTTTGGCAAGATGTATGTATCAACTGTTAATGTTTATACTGCATTATTTCAGGGGCCTTCCAAATGTTGTCTACATAAAACATACATGTATTGCAATTTGACCTAGGGAATCTACTAATTTTTCTTCCGTTAAATTTCATACTTCTTTGCCAATGTGTGAGATTGGTTGCACTCAATTTTCAATGATAGTTTGGGTTTACTCTAAATTCATTCAAGAAATATGACTCATGTATGATTTCAATTTTGTTTGGCAGTGTACAGACTGTTTATACTGTATTATTTCAGGGGCCATCCCAATAGGAGCCTCCATTTAACATATATGTATGTTGTTCTGAGAAGTATTTGTACACTGTACGTAGTCTGTGCACGCATATACTCGATTCCAATTCCTTACTACTGCGGCTCAAAGTCTTCCCGTCTGTTTTCAATTTCCACACAGGCCAAGGGCAATGGTGTGTAGTGGGACAATAATTGTATAGTTGAATGGTGGCATGACAATGATGATGAGGGACTAGTTTATGTGCATGTACATGTATATGTTCTAATCCATGATCTTGCCTGGTGTTGTACGTGTACATTCAACCCTGACAGAGCGGCATGAATCCAGCTATGTACATGTATGTACATTAAGCCATGAATTACCCCCTAGAGGGTCTTTTTTAGGCTTTGATGCTTTTGTAGTATGCCCGGGGGGTGGATCTTCAAAAGATATTTTTAGCATTCTCAAATATGGAAAAAGACAAATATGAAAAATAGGAAAAGATGTTGTATTGAAAGAGGAAGGTTCTTTTTTGCTTTTGAACTAAATTGTCACTGCTGTTCCCACAAGCCTATTACATACATGGTTTTCTTTTTCTTTTTTTTTTTTTTTTTTTTTTTTTATTGTTTTTGTTTTTTTGTGTTTTTTTTTTGCAGCACATGCTTCTGGAATTTAGAATGGAACATGTCTATTATGTAAATTGAATGACATCAGTGCACTAATACTCTTTTGTATAGACATCCCCCATTCATGATTAAAGATAATATCTCAGTAGATATAAAGAGGTCTATAGCTGTGATCTTGGCTGTGAGCCAAAGATTAGGTTAATGTTAATTATAGGATGTTGCATTGTACATGGTCATTTAGAACTAATTGATATCTTATGTCAATGTTAGTAGATAAAGAGTTCCTGCTTTTGTTGAGATGAGTGGTAAATTTAATTAATGGGAACTGACAAGTCATAGTCAAAGGTTAACTTTCGGCAGCCACCATTCAGTCAGTAAAAGGGAAGGACAAGAACTTGTACAGCATGCAGTTTTGTTCATAATCCTTTTATAATATGTCAAACCTGCTTTAGTGACCTCCTGTATAGGAAAACCACCATTTTTGTTTCCCTTGAAAAGCATTTTTCATTGAAAGATGTATTAAAGGAACTTGTCCATAAAGACCACCTGCTCATAAAGACCACCTGCTCATAAAGACCACCTGCTCATAAAGACCACCTGCTCATAAAGACCACTTTTCCTGTCTCCCTAGAGCGGTCTTTATAGACAGGTTTCACTGTAATATGTCCATCAAGACTACCAGTAGAACTTTCATATCTGTGCATTCACGTACACGTACACATGTTCATGCACATACATGATTGCACATGTGACGTTGGTCTTGTGTCGTAACAGAAAAGCATTACGTGACTACTAAAAGTTGCTATCACCGTTGATTGATTGACCAGTTCTTGCACACACAATTGTACAAATCAAACAATTATTAAAGCTACAGTCATGTTGAGTACAGGTAATGGAACTTTATTTTTAGAGAAACTAGCCTAAATTTCTCCAGACTTGATTATCAAGCTCTGTATAGGATTTTAAAAATAGCATAATATAAACAAACTTACAAAAAAAAATTGCTAGAAATCATGTTCATTAAAAGCTACCATTCTCATTAGTGCATAGAAACCATGTGTGAAGCACATCTGACAACTAGCTATATTTCATTATTTTTTCTTTACCCAGGCTTGTTCACCTATGCCATGGATTTTTTGTTTACTAAATCAATAGCAAGGGGGAATGAAAACTAGCTGTGCGCAACATAGACACATTTCTGTGTGTCATAAGATACACAAATGTTAAGAGCAGTACGCTTGAATAACCCCTGTGATAAACTGGCAGAGAACCATGTTATATGTGAATTGGTCTTTACTCAGCTAATGTACATTTTCTACTAGAACCATTTTGCACATCATTTATTTGTAGTCCATCATTGGCAGGTCTTAAGATTATCTTTAATACAGACATGTTGGCCTAAATTTTTATTGCATTATATGGCTTTGATCTCTGCATACTAGAGAAGTACAAATCACAGTTTATAATTGTTATTATGCACATCATTGGCTATAATCACAAACAAATTACCCTTTTGTAAGGCCTAGACCATTTCATTATAATTTTGTAAATTCATGGAAAGCATTGGTTCAAGTGCAGTGGTGTAAACAACAACTATCCATGTGTGCCTATAAGTTAGGGTTCTGTTTACTGACGCTTTTATGATCAGGATGTGCACACCCTTGTCAATGCCTTTGCTCCAACAAGTTTAATTCCAGTGGGTGGGTCTATTCTGAGCTATGCATAGGTAAACATAAAGACAAAGGTATCGCTTCTGGAAGAATCTATTCATATATTCGCGGTAAAATTCCCCAATTTTAATATTTCTTTACACAAGGATAAACTGAATAGAATTGTACTGTATGCTTATTTGATGTACTGGTTGATGTTCATGGGCAGCTTTGACTTTTTTTCTAATTCCGTTTTTCACTGTATCATTTGCATGATTGATTTGTGCACAGGTAATTTTTAAAGTCTTGTATTTCCAAGGAGTTATCGCACAACTGTGATAAGTTCCTTGGTATTTCAATGGGGCATTTGTGTAATGTAGGCATCTTTTGTCACAGAATTTGCCAAATAGTAACGCAGGGCATAGATTAATCGACGGCCATCGGCAGCCTGGTCGTAGATGCCCCCTATTACTGGCCGACATGCCCTCCTCAAAAATTATAAATTCAAGGCCAAAAAGGCTGTGCCCTTTTTTCAAACTGGCCGTCGTGCCCTTTTCCGTAATTTATAATATGCTCTGCAAGTACATGTAAAGTAATACATCAGATTTGTTTCATATTCAAAAGTCAATAAAATCCGCGTGCACACGCCATGCGTTCGCTGTCAGTGATTAAAAGCGCAGCTCGTGAAAATATTGCAACCTCATTTTGACTTGATGTATTGTTTTTACTGTATTAAGTTGCGCTGTGCTTAAAAAATGAAGTATGAGCTGCCTCGTTTTGAAAACCCATTCTGGACCTCGGATTGTGATGCTCTAAGCCTAGTTTTTCACCTCCTTTCAGGCCATTCGACACCGCCTTTTAATTATTTCATTTTATCGTTCACAGACAAAAATTATGCTAGCATTTAATTTCTGCATATATTTTACTACGTACAAGTTGGTTAGACACTTCAAAAATTGGCTTGAATTTAACTTTTATTTTAGCCAAAGCTAAAATCTCATGATGCTAAATTCATCCTTCAGTAAAAGACAATTATATTCTTCCATTTAATATGATTTTTTTATTGGATTCCTGCTTCAGAAATTCAGTTTTGGTGTCAAATTATTGGATTTCTCTGATTATTCTTTCTTTTTCAAACATGTGTAGTCATGTGACTCATGTTCGCGATTGCTATCGTAAAATCTACGATCGCGATCGCAATCATGAGTCACGTGACTATACGTGTTTGAGAAGGAAGAATATTTAGAGAAATTCAATATTTTGACACCAAAACCAACTTTTTGAAACAGGAATCCAACAAAAAAATCAAATTAAATAAAAGAATACAAATATCTTTAACTGGAGATTGAATTAAGGCATGAGTTTTCAGCTTTGAGCTACAATAACAGTGAAATTTAAGCCAATCTTTTTGAATTGTCTAACCGGCTTTTACATAGGGGTTTATGTTCAAATTAAATGCTATATTAAAAATGCTGTGTGTGAAATCCCCCAAAATTAAGGAATTCATGTTGTCGAAAGGAGGGAAAGGGACACCCACAGGATTTGTGTGAAATCTTTAAAAAAAGGATAGAAATCGTGGTATTGAAGGGAAGAAAAAAGGAAACCAGGATTTGATCATTATGAGGGATTTTACAACATCGCCCAGAGCTGCCAAGTAGTACGTTTTTAACGTATTAATACGTTTTTGGGGTGTAAAATACGTCTGTATGTTTTTCTTTGTGAAAATACGTTTTTTGAAAATTCCGAGTGTGGTTGTGCGAACGTGACTAGACTGGCTGTGAGAACGAGCGTATGCATGGTTGTGCCGTTGTGTTGTGCGAGCAATTCCTACACATAGAGATCCTATGCCGCGTGCGCGGGCGCACTACAGACGTTTGCACCATAGGATTGCACACAGGGAAGTGCTGCGCTGATGCACCATGTGCTGTAGTCCATGCATATGGATCTGTGTGTGCGCCTATGGCCTATGCATGGTGTGTGTACGTGCTCTCGCGCTGCGCTGCACGTGTTATGGATATGCATGCTGTGTGTACTGCGTGTGTGTGTGTGTACATCGATATTGTTTGTGCGGCGAAAAATCTTCGATCTTCGTGTTTACGCAGATGCTTTCTCCTGCACATTTCCGTGGATTTTATCGTGGATTATTACTATTAGTGAGGAATAATCATGGCATCATCGTCGAAATCTAAGGGTAAAGCAAGGAAGCAAACATTCAAACCCGAGTATGCAGCAAAATGGAGCTGTCTATTTCTTCGAGATGAGTTCAGTGCCTGTTGCAAACTGCGCGGGGCTGACTTCACGATAGCACAGGGAGGCAGTAACCAAATACAGATGCATTTAAAGACCAAGAAACACCTAAATGCAGTCAGTACAGTCTGTACATGTAGTTTGCTCGAATATGTATTTTTCAAGTTATTAAACCACAATGTTGACCATTATTTTATTTTTTAATGCATTCACATGAAACGACTTTATGCAACTGAAGCCGTTCTTATTAAAGAAATGTACAGTAGTTGCAATAGCATTTTAAAGGAAAAATAACGAAAAACATAAAAGCGGCAAAATATGTTTTTTCACCTAAAAATATGTTTTTTCAAGCTGAATAATATGTTTTTTGAAAGTGACAGGTTGGCAGCTCTGATCGCCATGACTTTGGCCTAAAGATCATTTTCCTGTTTACTTCACAAATAATGAATAGATTCAAATTATCAACACTGTAGCCAAATGAACAATAGGCCTGATTACAGGGGGGGGGGGGGAGGGTAAAAAAAACACTCATAACCAAGACTTTCCAGTGATCAGAAACAAGCAGAAAGGAAACGGTTAAAATCATTGGTATAAAGTATATTTTGAGATATAACAGTTTTGATAATAACTGAAAGTTGTAAACCCAATTTGTAGCAATTTTACTAGTAATACTAGACTTGTGTAGAGGCTGGTGCTAATGGGACATTGAACACAAACTATTTTCATAATATTTGAAATGCACATCTAAAAAAAAAAATTTTGGCCTTCAATGCCCTTTTTGTAAAATGCCCTTTAAAATATGAGGCATTTAAGGCCAAATTGGCCTTGCCCCCAAAATGATGAAATTTAAAGGGATTGATTAACTTGAGAAATTCAAAAATCAGCTCAAATGCCAGTGAATTGTGTGCAGTCCTTTAACTACATATATAATTAAGGATATGTGAAAGTATGAGAGAAAATGGAACCTGTTTACTATCCTAAAAAAGAGAAAAAAGCGATAGATCGCTATAGCGCGTGTCGCTCGGCTTCTTCGCTGCGCTGCAGCGCACTGCAATCACAAAAACCAAGCACTAGTGCTTGGCGATTTCAGAGCGGGCTTCCAGCCCGTGAAGAAATAGGGATTCGTTCATTGTACGGTATTCTGTGATAGAGGTATGCCGACCAAGAGCTAGTTCTTAAGGGTTCGGTGGTACTCTATCCCGACATCAGTGTTCAATCGTAAATATGCTGATATATGAACAACCAATCAGCTTATAAGATGCAGGTGATTCCTGTCTGACCTAAAGGTTTGCAAAATAATTACAGCATTAGCTGCAACAGTAATTTTTTTTTTTTTCCAATCCTGGGCAAAGTTAATCAATCCCTTTAAGGCCTGTGCATAATAAGGTCTGTGAACGATATGCTTCATGTTCTGAACTTGGCCTAATTTACTGTTGATGTTTATTTCAATTAATATTTATTTTCTTGGTCGTTGCAGTACTCCACAAGTGCAATTATGACTGATTTTATGTCATTTTGTTTTAAAATGTCAAATACTACATTTAATCTTGTATTGACCTGCATGCTTGGCAAGGATGGGTCTCCATTTTTCTGCTGGTATCTAAGTTACACAATTCTTGGTACTGATCCATATAATGCTTATTTGTCTTCTCATGATAAATCTGATCAGAATGACCTATTTCCATCCCATCAAGTGTTTGCAGTGAAAATCTATTTTTAGATAAATTATTATTTCTAGCTGTATATTTACTTTGATTCCATTTTTTCCTCCCAATTTTATTGCTTGTTCACTCTGTGAAGAGTTCAAGAGGTTTAAAATTGGTGCATGAGTAACCACTTAATTATGCCTAATAATTACATTTAGATGTAATTGGGCATTAGTACATGTAGATCTTCCAATATAATCATAGACCATTGTTCACTATTTTTGTAATCTAATATACTTACCTCACCTTGTTAGCATTTTTTTTTTTTTTAAGTGAACAATAAGATTTTTATCAGTCAAACTTTTGGGATTTTTGTCAGATTTCATAGTAGAAGTTGTCATGCCATTGTACATGCATATTTATTGAACCTATGATCGAGTAGGATCATACCCATGACATTTGTTTTTGAGAACTACACTTTTTTTCATTAAAGGGAAAGTCCAACCTGGTAATAAGTTGGTTTGAATGAAAAAAGAAAAATGAGAGAAACAGATCAGTGATAGTTTGAGCAAAATCTGATAAGAAATAAGAAAGTTATGAATTTTGGAAGTTGTAATCAATCGAACACAAATCGGCTACTAAATGATGCATCTTGCGAGCTTCTCACCCATTTGTTCAGTACAGAAAATTTTATTGATTTTCATTTTCTTAGTTTTTGATGAAGGAATAGATTAGTTTCATACAGGTTTTGTGTAAAAACATATGAGCAATGATTATGTCTAAGGTGCATAAATGTATGATTGAATATTTTCTTTAGAGAAAATGGAAATTAATGATTTTTGTTTGTACAGGGCAAATGAAAGTGGAGCCCGCAAGAAACATGTACATCATGGAGTTGCCAATTTGTGTTTGATTGATTACAACTTTATTTTATTATTTTATTTCTTATCGGATTTTACTCAAACTTTCACTGATCTGTTTCTTTAATTTTTCTGCTTGTTTTAAAAGCAACTTGATACCAGGGTGGACATTTCCTTGAAGAATAATTTTTTTAATGCAATGTCCATGTACAGTGTACATCAATGGAGGTGTGATAGCTCAGTGGTAGTGCAGTGGTCTCTTCACCAGGAGGTCCCAAGTTCAGAAGAATAATAATGATAATAGTGAACATTAATACTGCGCCATGTCTGTTAATTTTTGACACCCCTGGCACTATTGTGAGATAAAGGGTATTTGTGGGCATACGTGTACATTGTATGTAAAATGCAAAGTAACAAAATTTTAATAAATCTGGACATTATCTTGTCATGGCATTTTGAAACAAAATATTTAAACACAAGTGATTTCTACAGGACTATTACATCAGCTCTTATTCATAAAATCAAATTGATTACTATATACCCTTTGGCAAGGTATTATTTCTCCTTACCAAGTACCTTGAATAGGACTTAACTGTAGATCCCCTGGTTGCTTACCTACAAGCACGTACTTTGCTTTTGTGACAGTCGGGTAAAATCAATTGATCAATCAGTGTAAGCTGTAATGTGTTTGAACAAGTTCATCAAGTTTTTATGCTTGAAAGTTTGAATGCAGAAGCTTCCCTCCAAAATTTGGAAGGTTTAGAAGTATCTGATAATGGCTGGAGTTAATAATAATCTGTCAGGATCATGTAGTGCTTCCATAATGTCTTGCTTTAATGGGCAGCCCGGCTTTGATACTAAAGATATGAACTCTGCGCTTGAGGTGCGATTCAGTCATGAGTGCTGTGTGTTTCGGGTGGGCAGCCATGCAGTTAGTGACGTAGGAACCCCTGCTCTTTTTTGAGCGGGCTCAGTACCTGAATTTGTGATCAGCATGCTCCAAAGATAGATTCCTACAAAATTTTCAGTGAGTGATTGTACAAGCAGTTATTTTCGGTGATGACAGGGTGAAATGTACATTTTTGAGAGTTTTTTTTTTTTTTTTTTTTTTTTTTTTTTTTTTTTTAGGTCAACACACTCCAAGGCTACACACTACTGGAAGAACTCTTGAACATGTATGCATTGTAACATTCTCAAGCTTGGCTAGGCTACATGTAGGTAGACCTTATGGGTTGACCAGTTAGCTGGCATTGGACCATCCAGCAGTTGCAGGCTCAAGTGCATGACATAATTGCAATCCTGTTATGAAAATAGAAAAATTTGCAAAGAATAAACCCTATCAAGGATAACAGCTTACATGTATGCAGTACAACTATTTGATCATGAGTGTGACTGTGAGAGAGACAAAGACAACAAAAAAAAAGGGGGGGGGGTGCAGTCAGATCTGGTGGTTCTTAGACCAGAAAACAAAACTGACTTCTGAATAGGACATTGCCTATGTTTCACTCTATTTCAGAGTATCATTGCCCAAGGAAATTTGATAAATAACACCAGAAGAAAAAAGAAAAGAGCTGGTATCATTTTCAATCGTTTGGGTGGGGCTGTATCGTTTGGTAAACACCAATGTCTGTCGTTTGCTGTTGCACATATACATGTATCATGTACAATGTAAGGCAAAAGGTCTCCAGACTTTCTTCAAAACTGCTATATTGTGCGCTTCAGAAAAATATATAAGGATGCATTTGCCAATAACCTTGACATTTTCTCGCTTCAAGTCTCCTGCAAAATTTTAAATGTGATGAATATGTATAAAAAAAAAAAGTCAAAGAAAACCAAATGGTGTTTCTAACAAAATTTTATTAATGTTTGTTAAAATGTATCCCTATGTCATCTTGATTCCACTCCTATCGGATGACAGATAGAGATGACAATCCATCTTTCACTAGCCATAGATGATTTTCAGTGATCAGATTTATGAAGGAATGAAACCTTGATGCACTGTTTCCAAATGTTCCATTCCCCTATCACCCTTTGACATTTCTCCTTCATCCCTTATTCTATTGTCTTGTTTGAAGGTGTTTTGTGTCCTCTTTCTCTCTATATCTTACAATCCCTCTTATAAGCATTCTTGATATCTATCTGATTCTATCACAAATGATGTGAATGGTCATTCATAGAGCTCTGATTTCAGGAACCTTCATGAAACACTACCCTTTGGATCGATGCGGATGAGTGGGAGATGATGAGAATGATGGAAATAAATAATGCCTTTTGGCCAAGATGTATGTTACTATACTGAGAAGGAAGTAAATGGAGACTCCTTCTCAAGTTTAGTGTCATCACAAGCTCTTTGTGTTGCAAAACCCTTCTCTCCTGCTTTGTTGCTATGGAGACATGACTTCACGAGCTTCGTTCTTTAAATGTCGGATGCTCAAGTTGAATCTCCAATGGTTTAAGTGGTTGGGAGGGTATGGGAGTTAACTTCAATGCCGGGATACAGAGGCAAGAAAGAATAAATTTAAAAAAAGAGAGCTATTTATGGCATGTGGATGGCTGAATTTAGCTGCACGGCTGAAATGTTAAATGTTATAGTAATTCCACTCTGGAAGCATTTGCGCAGTTACGACTTATCTCCCAAATGTTTGTGTTCAGTCATTCACTTAGGCCTACATTATTGTTTAAGTTACAAATGTACTTTATCTATTTGAATTTGAATTTATTGACAACATTTATTATATTTTTGATGGGTCATGGAAGGATCATGCCTTATGTTACATGATTTCTAGATTTATTTTTACACTCATGCCTCACTATTATAGTCGGGGAAAAAACCAGTTCCTTCTATAATGAATCATTGATGATTAATAATAATAATCATTCAATTTTCAATCAATCACATGATTGGATACTTTTAGCTCGTAAAATATGTTCCGGGTAGTGATACATGTAGAAAGCATGGATTGGTATTTCCTTGTTTCTGTAAAATGAAAATCCATCATCATGTTGGAAGTGAAATATGATATCATTACCAATAACCTGAAATTGATGCATACTTAAATTTGCCAGAAATAATTTTTCTTTCTTCCTCCTTTTCCAAACAGTGCAAGTACATTGTAGGCCTACATGTACATGTACGATGACAGGCCTGAGAATGATTGAGAAACATGAGCTTGATACCCAGTCAAACTCATAGTGGTTACTTGATCAATTCCATTTTGTGGGGTGCATTTGACTCTGGTTCAAGTTTAAACCTTTAGAACCACTGCTCCATAAAGCATAGATCACCTTTTTACCCAAGTTGGGGGTGCTGATGAAACTCTAAACCTTCCTACATTTCATGGATCGTGCAGCCGTTTAATCTAGAAGTTTGATGTGATATCTTGATGAACCCAAACATATTTGACTGGAATTGGAAGGCTAGCCTTCACCTTGGGTGCATAAGTGGCATTCTCTGCATTGCTCTACCCCACAGGCAGACAGGGGTCAAACGAGGAGGACCGGGAGAATAGCTGGGAGTCCGCCACCGTTGTTGTTAACGCTCAGTTTTAGGAATGTGACGTAGTGATTTGAATGCTCAAACAATGTGAACATGAGGGCCCAAATGTATGTCTCCATGATTTTGCAGTCCCTATAGGATATTGTCTTTCTCTATATTGTTTCATCCCTTACTCATTTGATGATTATTTTAATTTTTTGCAATAGAAATCCAACCATGACAGCATGTTGCTCTGAAGGATATTTAGCAAAAACAAACACATTTTTTGTTTTCATCAGAATGTTTTGAGATTTACAAATGTTGATACTGTGTGGTGTCTACATGTAAGTGTTAGCCTACATGCCATTTTGTAATATGATTAGAGATGGTTTGTTTCAGAGAGCATCTTTGTTTGTTTCATAGAGCATCGATTATTCTTCTTCTTGATTGCAAGTTATAGTAGTTGTTTTCCCTATTACTACCTGGAGATACTGTATCTGCCTATTCACTTTTCATGTTTGATTGAAGTGTTCATTGCCCTTTCCTGGCTTGTCACGTCTGCCTCAAGTCTCCTTGGGGGCGAGTTTCACCATGAAAAATTGATTGTTCGCTGTTCCCCCCCTTGTCACATACATCATGATGCAATCTTCAGTCATAACTTTGGTCAGCAGCGAACACATTGGCTCATGGGGGCGAATGGTTGTGTATTCAGTTTATTATTGGCAGGCTGTTCCCTCTCTTACCTCTTTATATCCATTCTTTCTCTCCCCTATCTCTTTTTCTGTAATTGGCACATACACACAATCTGTTCTATCTCTTGCCTGTGATATTACCCACAACTGGTTACAAGAAAGATAAACTTCCCAGCTTTGTTAGAAAGAATTCCAGGCTATACTTTTCGATTAGGTTAGTCAGAAAGGTGAAAGGTTATGGTTAATGTGAACTTGAACGATCCTTGTTGGCCCCATAGAAGTATGCTTCTCAAGTCTTGTTTGTTTGCAGGGATGTCAAAATACAGACACCTTGAAGTGGGACAGGCCTCCTAAAACCGCTCAAATGGCATCAAAATTCCAAGCCCTGTATGAATGCAGTGCTTTGAAGGTTGACAAATATAAGCCTAAGTTTCTTTGCTTTCCCTCTTTTTTAACCTCTTGAACCTCTTGCAATTGCGCAAAAACTATCATCTACTAAAGGCCCAAGAGTAAGAGCAGATCTCATTGCTGGAATGGGAAACATCATTGTTATTTTGAGCTTTTTCATTTTCTATCTTTGTTTGAAAGTGAAATAATTCGGCATATCTGTGCAGTCTACTTGTTTTGTGACCTGCAAATTTTGTATTACATGGAACTTTGTAGGGAATTGAGAATATGCTTCAGAGAACATTACCCCAAGAAAGAAAAGATCAATGCAAACTGTGTTTACCATACAAGTACATTTTGCTCTTGATGTGATAATGTTGCAATCAATAATGTCCTGCAGAATCTTCTGTTTGGATTGTGTTATTCTCACTGTAGATTTATTTCTTGCAAGAAAAATGATCGGTTCATTTACCTCAGAGGCTATACATCAGAACTAGAACGGCCATGAGAAGTTGAAGAAATGTAACAAACAACTACACTGTCTACAGTTTGAAAGTGATACACACCAATACAGTGTCACATGTGTGTTTTGCCATTTTGTAGGCCTGTGATACTTGTGTTTATGTTGTTGGTTTTCCTACTGCTTCTCTTATTTAAGTAGAAGTTGATAATGTTTTCTTACCTTGATCTATCTATTGGAAAAGCTTTTGTCGAGCAGAGCAAGCTAACTATAATCATTCATATATATATATATATATATATATATATATATATATATATATATAGAAAAGCATGAAATGGAAGCTATGAAAAAATATTTAAGGGGGGGGGGGCGGTGAGCAAGTTACAAGTAGCTCTGAAAAGACTTAAGAAGCCCTCGATTGAAATCCCACATATGCATTTTAAGTGTTGTAAAGAAACCTTGAGTACTAATAATACTAGAAAATCTAAAAAGTGCTCTTGTGAACTGAATATCAATTTCCACTTACATGTATTTGGTAAGCATAATCAATAATCAAGAAACAAGCTGATCTTTCTCTCTAAGATCAGCCTGTGGTATTGATTTGTAGGTCAGTACTACACTTAGAATGCTACTTACATGTGGGTAAGGGGCACAATCATTGATACTTCTGCTTCTTCCAAATTAAACGAAGCTACCTCCCTGAGCACACACAAAAAATTACTTACTACAGGGAGAGAGAAAGGAGAGAGCGAGAGAAAGAGAGATAGAGAGAGAGAAAGCGTCATCATGAATGTCTTTTACATGTAAAGCTTAGAGGTCTTTTGTAAACGGATTACTTGATAACACTAATATTTGCCTACTTCATACACTGTAAGCTGCTTACATGTATACCACTTTCACACTTGCAAAGTTGCAGCTTATATGGGTCGAGTGTCACCAAGGTATTTCAATACTTATTTTATACCATTTGTATTTAAAGTTGTCAGTACTTCTATCTATGAATACCACAGTTGAATGAATTCGGCAGTTGTATTTTCTGAACATGATTCCTGCCAACCCCTTGCAAGGATATATTTCGGCACAAACTGACATGCAGATGCTTTTCATATCATGGATAACAGAGAACTCTTTCCTCACTCGACTTTCTTCTTGAGTTAGGTACATGTACACGTGCATGTAGAGAAGTGTGGATTATAATCTAAACTGAGAATGCAGATTTTATGTGCAGACTGACTGTTGAAAGAGTCTGCTTTTGTAAATTATAAAAGTGGCATGAGAGTACCTTGTAGTCTGTAGGAGTGGAGAATCTTTCATGGTCCAGGAGATTCCTTTTTCAGCTAAGATTAGCTTTGAATGTACAAGAATGTTGCGTCAAGGCCAGGTCGGTCCCTTGTAATTTTCAAGCATACGACTTTTGGTTTCAATTTATGTATATTCGATTTGTAGTCCTACAAATCCAGTGCAGCTCAGCTTTGTGAAAAAGAAGGAGATTATTGTTTTTTGCATTATGTTGTATGGAGGGAAATTTTATAATTCAGTATTTTGATATTTAAAAAAAAAAAATCAAATTTAACATCAAATCAATGCGCATGTAGTCCATGAGCACTGTGCGTTCAGTGGGTCTGAGAAAACACAAACTTTCATAGTGTATGTACTATGCCTGCATTGCTGGGTGATTCATGTTCATGTGTGGAATATACAGTAGTATCAACGATGCTCTTGCGTAGTACACTCCGCACCAAATGACAGTGAACCGGCTATGTGTTAGTGGAATAGGAGCCTGCGAGGGACGCATGATTGATTACATTGGATTGGATTTGTGAGAATCTCATTGATGCTGACAGCATAATGGTACTGCAAACAACAGATCTGTAGGAACTTAAGGATTCTTAGGCCTTGCACTCTCCCTTCTGCAACAGAAACCTGAATGGTTCCCTCTTTTTTCAGGGAACAATCGATGCATGTAGGGATCATTGCTGGAATCAATGCCCTGCTGCTTGATCACAACAGTGTACGCTGGTCACAACACTGCCTTTGAATGGAGTCTGTGACAGTTGAACAAACAGGCATTGTTTACAGGGCAAATCTCTCTCTAAAGACTGGACAATGGTAATCACCTGAAAGGATTCCATCTGAACAGTTAGACCAAACAGGTAGCTGCCCATGAATGAATGTACACACCAAGGGGGTAAAAATTACTTGAGATGACTTCTTTTGTTTCAATAATCGCCGTCTTGAAACCCTTGTATTACAGGATGTCTAGTGTTATTCCTGTCATTCTGCAGATGCAGTCTAAAGGAATTTGAAGCAGTAGACAGCATTGGCCTGAAGGAAGCATTCTTGTAGTGTTTGACCTATTTATCGCAAGACTAAAGGCGACATGTAGTTGCTGTGTGTTGGTGATGTCACAGATAGATTTTCTTTGTATATTGATACAAGACAGTTCCTGTTTCACCTTCTGCATACATGTACAGTATATATAATTAATTAGTATTCAAATTTCAATCATGGAATGGTGAAAGAGCAGAACTTTGATAGTTTTCACCAATACATGTATATACTTTTGCAACCTATATGTAGGCCTATGCAAAGACTCCATCGTCATAAGTCTATCCTTGGGTAGTAGAGTTGATCATTTTATACATGCATCCATCTAGTGTCGGTCGTACATAATTAGCTTAATGATGAGCGCTTCTCACTCTTATCAGGGTAATACAGTGTACATATACAGTATGTAATATAGGGAAAGTGGTTTAAAAAGGGGCCTGGAGAGGGAGTTTGGGCATGAATTATATCCTTCTATACACACTGTGTTCTGCAATAAAACTAATAAGTGAGTGTAAGATGAGTTTACACACATCAGTGCCAGATAGGTTTTATTTCATGCCTTGCTTTTTTATATATAAACAAAAGTGTGTGGTGTATCAAGATGGTATGATTTTTTCCCTGTTGTGAAAGTTCAGTGTGAAGGTTCAGTGTTGAGCAGGTGGAGTTTGAACAGCTCTAACAGGCCAGTTTCCTGCATGTAGTCTTCTCTCTGTGACTCTTTTATTTCTAATTGACTAGTCTTATAATTGCAGACAGGCCACATGCAGTTTTTAAGTGCTGACAATACTTGTAGAGCCATTCTGTGATTCATAGTTGAAGAGAGAGAGAGAGAAAGAGAGAGAGAGAGAGAGAGAGAAAGAGAGAAAAAGAGAGAAAGAAAGGAACTGGTGATTCTAATACTTGTCATAAAATGAAAATTTGATTCAAATAAACATATACTATTTGAACAGTGTTTATACATGTAGGCCTAATTGCAAACAGATACAGATGTTTGTGGGAAGTATTAACCCTTTCAGGACAGGAATTATTCAAGGGCTAAATTGATCACGTTTTTTTCTTCAAATTGGCAACAATAATATTTTTCTGTTAGTGCTACTTGGTTCTAATAAAATGTAATGTCTTTGAAAACATTATACATGGTTAGAAACTTTGTCGAAAAGTTGGAAGAATGGCCAATTTCGATGAAAAACAATGATTTTGAATCTTTCAATGTGTTGCCAATTTAAGGATTTTAAAGCTTAATCTCCTTTTTTAAATTCCTGGCATCGAACACAATATGGTCATGTAACAAAAATGGACACAGTGAGTGCAGAAATTTTTGCTCTTTCTACTCATGCATCTGGTATAATTTTTAGAGCTCTTAATCAAAAGTTATTAAGCCAAACCACAAAATGTGGTCAATTGTCTTGAAAGGGTTAAAGAGAAGCTCTTCTCTACCTGTAGGATACAGTAAGTTCCATCTCTGCTGTGGGGGTAAACAACAGTTTAAAAGGCAATCCGACCTTGGTAATAAGATGATTTGTGTGAAAGCAGAAAAATAAGAAAAACAGTTTGGTGAAAATTTGAAAGAAATTGGACAAGGAATAAAAAAGTTAAGGATGTTTGAAAAATGTGATCACTACATCTACGTATGCAAATCTCAAATTGGCAATTTGGTGAGTCGATTGTGACATACTTGCGGACAACTCTTCCATTGGTCGTACACAAAAATATCATTAATTTGCGGTTTTCTCTGAAGCACCTTTACCCCCATGGCAATACTCAAAATATATTGGAGATAGCATATTGTTATAGGTCCTCATGAAAGAAAAAGATCCTACTGAGTAATACATTTTGAAAAAAAAATTTTTTTTTAGTCATTTTGTGTGTTGGAGCAAATCGGGGGAGTTGTCTGCAACTACATCACAGTGACATTACCTATTCGGCCAATTTGAAATTCTCATATGTGTAGTGATTACAACTATTAAAAAAAAATCATAACTTTCTTATTGCTTGTCCGATTTCGTTCAAACTTTCACCAGTCTGCTTCTGTGATTTTTCCTCTTTCTTTCAGAGCAACTTGCCATTAAGGTTAGATTTCTTTTTAAATCACTAGAAAAAGGCAATATTGAATATTACATGTAATCTTTCCCTAATTATTTCAGCATGTGCCAGGGCATCAGCCTACACTTGAAAGTTTCAGTAGGGGAATGCAGCACCCTCCTGCAGTGTGTATCAATTATGCTATGTCTTGCAGAGCAAGAGCTTCTTGGCTGACACAGGTGACTGCTCAGATATGAAAACAGCTACAAGACTGCGACATCATGACACAGATTCCACTTCCCTGCATGTGGGCCTGCAAGCACAATGTTGATGGCAGGATACTTCATTCAGGGGAAAATATATATTATATGGAGGTTTATAAAACTAGTTTGATGACATGACCTCCCGGTATTTTGACATTAAGATTATCCATAACAGATATAGACCTGTCATAATTTGGAAGATGTTAGGAAGTTGGGTAAGTGGTCTCATCAAACTGGTCATCATAAAGATGATACGAGTACATGAAGGTCTACTTGTGTAATCAATGCAGACCTATTGTGTATGATCAGTAGATTTGTAGCATGACACATTATTGTTATAAATTATTTCTGTAATGATTCAAAATAATGACATTGCCTTTATTGTTATCTCTCCACCTGCAGAAAAGACTACCAAGCATGGTGAAGACATAGTCAACGATACGTTTTCCGCAGCCTTTGTGCCATTCTTTCGTGAATCACAGGAAACTTCTACCTGCTATCCACTTTCCTAAAAGCAGTAGATTTCAGCTTATAGAGTCTTTCATGTTTACACCAGAGTAAGGAATACCAAGGAAAAGTAAACCAGCGCCGGATTTGTTAAGTGGAATAAAGGATTAGTAGAGTGAGAACCCACGGACCGACCCCCTCGGCTTCCACCGCTAGCACTGGCTGGACTTCTGCAAGAAACCAGAATGGGTCGCAAGAAGATTCAGATTTCAAGAATCAATGATGAGAGGAATAGACAGGTGGGTGTTATCCTTCACGATGCTAGTCTCAATATGTAGACCTTGGCCTCTGTAAGGGAATCTGGGTCAGTTTGGTTGGGTTGCAGCTCGGATGCAATAAAGGCTTCGGCTCTACTTCATGTACATATTGTACATATGCATGTTGAGTCTTTGAGCTTGGAAAAGGTGACCAAGATCTCCTGTGGATGTACGCTATGAAATGTGTGGTCTGTATGTTTATTCTTAACTGAGAGCTACATGTAGACAATAGCAACAATTAGACAGAGGGAGAGAGAGAGAGAGAGAGAAATATAAAAGGGGGAAAAAAAGTGGTCTGTATCAAAAAGTACAGCCTACCGAATTAGAGAGAGAGAACAAGAGAATAAGATTCATGCAGCTAGACTGTATCCTTATCTTGATTGGAAACAGATCGAGACATATTGGGATTCCCATTTGGGCAATTGTTTAAGTGTCTGAAATGAGCACTGAAAATTTGCAAATTAAATCTAGCTATTACGGGGCTCATCCATGGGTAATTGACCAGACAAATTGCAAACAGATTTGTATGATGTATGCACTGTACATGGTATTGCTTTGCTGTGAAATTGTTGAAATGTACACAATATTGCGTACTGGCAGATCAGAGTAAGGAGGCACGTGCTCTGAGAACATGTGATGTTGATCTCATGTCTGGAGTAAAGGAAGAGATTGGCTATAGCAGGGTTCGATGAAAAAGGCCCAAGTGTGACCTTCTAACCCATAATGTATATACAATGTGGAAAATGGCAGTAATGGTGGAGACAGCAATTACTACATGTAGCTAATGAAAATATAAACTGCAAGACAACTTTTTTCAGGTAAAAGCAATGCTTGTTGAAGGGGCGGTGGTGGAGAGATGGACAACCAGACACAAATGTTCTTCAAACATTATAGGTTCCAAAGAAATTTAAATCAATCCTAGAAAAGAATATTTGTTCCTCTCATTGTTTTGCTTTGATAATATGTATCATCGCTTCTCATATATTTCTGAATGAACTTTTTTTTAAAATTTTTAAATCAGTTACCCCTTGAATTTTGTATGAAAGCAAAAAAAAAAAAAAGCAATAGTGCAGTAAGCTAATAAAAATATAGGTGTACTTGTCATTTTTTTTGCAGTGACTGGATAGGAACTTTCAAGCTGCACCCGATTTAGAAGATATGGTTCCTTGCCTTTCATTATCTCAAATGGATGAGCAAAATATTTAATGTAGTTGTTGCAAATTTTTATTCACCTTACTTTATATCTTGCTGTTTAAGCCTAAAACACTAGTGCAGGGTAGCCTACTCGGTTCTTAGGCAGAGACTATGCGGTTATTTTGATAAATTTATTCCACTATTGATGCACAATTAACATCTCCAGCGCATTGAAACGCCCCATTCTACCGGCGGCGTTAAGTGAAATTGATGTCTTGTGCCCCCCAGTAGTATCGGCTTCCTGGTGACGTCACTGGAAACTGGATAGCCTGTTTACCAGTGCACATCTGAGTTTTGGGGATGGATTTCTTGCTTTTGGACCCAAATATCGTAGAGTACAGCGTACACAAGAAGACCGGTGATATCAAGGAAGTGTTTCTCCTTCTTTAGTTTCATCCCCCATACAATTCAATACCTGTTGTTGAACCTGGAGTCTTTGTTGATGGGATCGGGTCACTGTGGATCTGGGGATGCTATTTAAATAAAAGATAGCAGCAACATCTTAATGGGTGGGAGGATGGCTGTTGTGTGTATCATAGCAGCAGTATGAATGATAGGTGTTTTTTTCTATTAAATGGTAATCACATGTATATGGATACATTTGAAATGTCAAATTTGAAGAGGCAAATCAATTCAAACATGTAGATCAGTAGGACACAAACATGTATTCAAGATGCCTACTCAGCTTAAGTTCGGGAATTTTTAATGCATTTTCTAATCTTTTTCAGTGATGTAGATTCTTAATTACATGTATATATTGTCAAAATGTAATAGTTGCAATGAAAGAATCACTGAAAATGTGAGATCTTTTGTGAATTAATTTTCTTCTTCTATCAGATGTCAATTGAATTTTAAGATGAGTAAAAATAGATGTCTTCATTTGTAAAAATAAATATCTTTATTTTCATATTTTCCATGCCATTTTTACAGTTTATTTCATATTAATGAGTCTAGAGCTGTATTCTCTCATTCTATATTGAAATTTACATCTACATTGAAAATTTGCATTTATAGCACTTTGTACATTCTGTCTAAGCTTTTTACATTAATTTTTTTTCACATTTAATAAATTAAAAAAAAAAACTTTTCCTTTCCTTCCCATTCTGGTACATTGTATATTTTCAAAATGCAGGTCACGTTCACAAAGCGCAAATTCGGTCTTATGAAGAAGGCCTATGAACTAAGTGTCCTGTGCGACTGTGAGATAGCTCTCATCATTTTCAACAGTGGGAACAAGCTCTTCCAATATGCCAGCACAGACATGGACAAGGTGCTACTCAAGTACACTGAGTACAGTGAGCCCCATGAAAGCAGGACCAATTCAGACATTATTGAGGTGAGTTATTAGACCCCTTATAAGTAAACTATAACTAGCTGATTTTGAATTATTGTGAATTAAATGGGTTTTTTTTTTTGCACAGTAAGTCCATAGCATGGGATAAAGGTATGCTGTAGTATGTAGTAACTTGGACAAGTCAACTTAGCCATGCTATTGTATGCGGTCTAAACATGTATCGCTCTGACTCTAATGCAGTATTTCCCCCTCATGTTGTTACGAGGGAGGCATTCAAAGCCTTTAAATTATTTCAATACAACCCTTCACTTCACGTGACTTCCCATATGTTGTATTCCTGTGTTAATGAAAAGCATTGTCTTCTGAGATGCAGAAGGGTATTAACTCATATCCTCTAACATGGTAGTTACTGCCCTTCTGGCTCTAAGCAAATGATATATTGTATTGTAACATGAAGGGGGTATTGTTGGATGATTAGGAGAATTCACCTCATTCTTCTCAAGATAAACACCTGCTAAGTACACCCGATGGGATGATTTGCGTCACCCTCTGTGAGATAACGTACTAGAATTCGTACTGTCCATGTCAGCATAATAACAAAACATTGTTTGCTAGAGTATTGCACGATACTATTTAGTGATACTATTTAGTTTAGACACTACGTGAATGATTACTGGCTCTGATATCAGAATCAGAGTAGATTGGGTGTAATACGTGTAAGCATGCCAAGAGTGTATATTTTCAGTGATTATCATAAAGTCATTTGACAAAGTTAGAACCTTGGTTTCTAACCGGAGTGGCTAAAAAGACGAAGAACATAGCAGTAATGTAGTTGTATCCCCCAATGTATTATCCCCCCCCCAAAAAAAAAAAGAAAAGAAAGGAGTTAGCAGATATGGTTTAGCCAAATAAAAATCAAGATACATTGGTGAATTATTCATCAGAGCAATCTCGCTTTGCATAAAAAAAATAAAATGATATAGAACTCTTTTATATTCTTACATATGTAGATTCCCCTCCACGTTTCCTGGTACCTACATGTATTACATTCCTCCCATAAAAAGAGAGAAACTGTATCAAGCTACTGGACCAGCCCTTCTGTCTGAAAATATAAATGACAATTTTCAATTTGTGAGAAATATGTGGTTCCTGTGTCACTTTGAATTCAACATGCCATTCTTATGGTCATATAACTCTAGATGTTAATCCTAATACCAATTCAACTTGCTCTTTAAAACTGAAGTCTATCAAGTCATACACGTATCAGACACACGTGTAGACATTCGTGACAAGTGCAGTGGCGTAGGTGCTCATTAAATCGCTTTGGTAACAACACGGCTTGATCATTAGACGACATCATTAAGCATCCAGACCACACTTGGATCTCACGTCAGCAGTCACCCTGTTTACTGCCAGTGCCCTGAGATGAGTAGGGAGATTAACTCCAATGGGAATGGACCCAGTGCAGACCTATTGTCCAACCCATACTGTGTTGGTGTTTGAAGAATGATCAGAATACCAATCTATCTACCAATCTGCTAGGTATGATGATGGTGGGCCAGTGCTATGCATATATTCAGAAGTCACTCTGACGTAAACTTCTCACCTAGAAGGCAATGGTGGACTGCTCTTTCATTGAGTTTTAACGCTCTCATGTCCGCACACATATGTATGCAGGCATGCTCAATATACTGTCCCACCACCCGAGGGAGCAATTTGTCTGCTTGGCCACAAGTTAAATAATAGCCTTTGAATATATAACTTTGTTTATCATGCAGGAGATGTCGTTATTAGTACACCGTATTCGATGTTCATTTTTGGTCAGATTATTGAGATGAAACAACGGTATGCATTTTTATTTTACATTTAGAAAGGCAGCTTTGAGGAAATTAAACGATTTAATCTGAATTATCCACATAATCATCAACAATGAATATCTTTTTGGCAGATTCTTTGAAAATGCTATAAATTTGCAGGAAAATTATACTTTGGAAGTATTTAGATAATTATATTTTATCATGAGCATACTGAGGATTAGACTGTTGCCTTTTTTTAAATTAATCAAATATTTTTAGTCTGGCATATCAATCTCTTTAATTTCGAACAGATAAAACGACCACAACTTCTCAGTTAATGAAAGTGAAAAGGAAGATCCACTTATTCACTTAATGGACAAATAAAATGACAGGCGGGCAAGTGAAAGTGGAACTTGCACTGTTGGACAATCAAAACACTTCCGTCTCCCCCCCCCTTTTTTTGCAAGGGGGGGGGGGGTGGGCAGGGGGCATAGGGCAAATTTAGTTTGTGTTCGACTTCAGAGATATAACAGTTTCTCAAGGCAGTGTAAAATGATTATTTACCCCTCCCAGCTTTTCGACATTCCTTATTCACATTGAACAGTAGAAAGACATTGTGTTCTATGATACTGAATGCATAGCCTGTATAAGGGGGTCATGTGACAGGGTGCAAATCTGCATGAGCCCCCTCCTTTGTAACCATGCAGTGAGAGTGAGTCAGAGTGGTACAGTCTCTCTGCACAGGAAGCGTGTGATCGGCCTGCCAGTAGCTGGCAAAAGCCCTCATGAGGCAACCCCACTAGGGGGAAACAACAGCAGATACATTATGTAGTTCTGTGTGTAGGCCTTTATGTTACAATCAGAGCTTCGATTGCCGATTTGATGCCAATTTTCACCTCTGCCCCTCATACCTCTTCCCCACGTGATGTCTCTTGACAAGGTCAAAATACTGCATAGTGACACTTCCTCCGCTTTAATAAATTATATGTACCGTAACTGTTATTTACAATCAATACACAAGTTTATTACCTGCAAATATAATCATGTTTTATATGTTTTTTTTTCTTTTTGAGTGGTTATGTAGAACTGCATTTCATTTCCTAATATCTCATGACAGTGTCTTACAAATTTCCATCAAACTTCCAGTAGGGCAATATAACATTGTCTGGTCAATAAGAATAAAATGAATTCTATCACACCGTGGTATCTGTAGGAATAATCCTAAAAACATAGATCTATTCGTAACTAGAGCATTAATTTTAAAGGAATTCCATACTTTTGTTATCACTCTTTTATAATCTTGGGTTTCCACCACTTTGCGGACTGATTTTTCAGGATGTATTTAAGGAAAAATTGAATAGTTCTTTTAATCACTTGCCGTTTTTCGATCAAATTAGTCTACCCAAATTAGACCAGAGAATAGTGGTTGGACCTTTTCCCAAGTTTATAAGAATAAATTGCTTTAGGTTTGTACCCTTTACACTTCTAATAGATACAAAAAAGTATTGTCTGTTGAGAGCCAGAATGGTGTACTCTTATTATTTTACAGAGTTAAAAGCCTTCTGGTTCTTAACAGATAAAATATTAACCCTTTCAGGACAGGAATTATTCAAGGGCTAAATTGATCACATTTCGTTCTTCAAATTGGCAACAATAATATTTTTATTTTAGTGTTAGATGGTTCTAATAGGTGTAATGTCTTTCAGAACAATAAACATGGTTAGTGATTTTATCGATACGTTGAAAAAATTGCCAATTTTGATGAAAAACAATGATTTTGAATCTCTCAATGTGTTGCCAATTTAAGGATTTTGAAGCTTATTCTCCTTTTTAAAATTCCTGACATCAAACGTAATATGGTCATGTAACAAAAACGGACATAGCATGTGCAGAAATTTTTGCTCTTTCTACTCATATATCTGGTATATTTTTTTAGAGCTCTGAATCAAAACTTATTAAGCCAAACCACAAAATGTGGTCAATTGTCTTGAAAGGGTTAAGAATGTAGTATAAATAAGAAAACATTGGTCTTAATCGCAAGGACGGATTCTTTAAAAATATGACAGCATTAGCATGCGTGAACGTTGAAATTAGGTTGTGTATGTATATCCCCAGGGTAGAGAGAGTTATAAGTTGGACTAGTATTAAATAATTCTGATCCAAAATTATTAGCTCAACTGCTACAACAAAAAGTTGTGTAGCATACTGCTTTGTTTTATTATCATTCTACAGCTGGCTCTCCCAAATTCATGTAGTGGGGACTCTAAATTTTTTGAGAGGGGAAAACTTATTGGCAGGAGAACATGATGTAAACAGTATAATATCCACGTGAGTTTGAGAGGTTGAAGTAGGAAGGAAGGAAGGAAGGAAGGCTTCCCACTCCTCTTTTCTTTTGTTGACATTTGTCTGTAGGCAAATGTGAACACCCTCCTGAAATTCTCGTGCAACCTCATAAAGGATATCACATAAAAGGGCTCCAGGTAGGTAGTGTTTTCACATGCTCGTCTCTTCAAGTTGTAGGGTAGGGTAATGTCCGTTTATAAATGCGATTTACATTTCCCAAATTTATTTTGTATGCTCATTCATAGACCTTTTCAAGTTGTGATAGAACATAATACATGCTGTTATTTGAAATATTTAAGATTTTTCACATTCTTGTAATCTGTGAATAATACCCGTCCCATTACATGCTGACTTTACCCCTTCCCCTACCGTTGTGTTTCTGCCTACTCCACCCCAACCCCTGCTCCATCCCTCTTGGAACTCCTGGGTAAGCTCTCTTTTATTTTGTTGTTGCTGGCAGCTGGAAGGTGCACCGTGGATCATCAGGATGCCATAAAATTAGCAGGAAACAGTGCGCTGGCCTGCCCTCTGTCACTCCGTCTCTACCCCTCCCTCACTCCCAGGTTCACTTATCTGTGACACCACCACCCATATAGTCTACAGCTTTTCATTCCAAGCTTCTCCAAATTATTCCTTTATCTCAGTTGGGGGATGGGAAGTGTGAATCTGTTCAATTACCAAAGCCTTCATTTGTTTGTCTAATATTACTTCTTCTGCTAGCATGCTCTGTATCAATAGAAACATCATCTAGAATGAACCCAAACAATGTCTTAAGAGAAGGACAGTAGTGCATTCGTTTAATATATTTTCATCTGAAACTCATATTTTTTTCTTATGAAATTCCAAACTGAAATTAATTGCAGCTTGTAGCCTTCTAGAAGATACCATACAGGGATTTAAAAGGTACAGTAGAGATTCATAACCTTATTTTTAGTTTTTGGTTAAAGGAAAAAGTATGCTTTTTTTTTTTTATAGGGCTTCAAATCTGTGAACAAGATCATGGCTAGATGATGCTATGTGGTCTGCAGATATCCACTTTGTGATATACCTTACAGCAGTATTGATGGCATAACAATACTTGATTCCTTTTTTTACAAAGAAAATAAAAAAGGAAATTGATGTTGATGGTGAAAAAGAAAAAGGGAATGATGTAGATGATAATGCTTTCAGGTTTTTGCAGATTGACTTATTGCCAAATTACAAGTTTGCGAAAAGTTTTTGAGTATCATTTCATGTAAAGCTTTGAATGGGGGAGAGAGAGAATAGTGGGAGTGCCAGAGTGGGGGAAGATTTGTGAAAAAATGTGTAGTGTAAAGTAAGAGAAAATGTAGCTTTATTTCATAATCTTCTTGTTATAGAGGAAATTTGCAAATTGGGTTGCGCGGCAACCAGTGATCATGTTTGTCAAGGGCAGGCAGGTGATGTGGTAGCAAAGACCCTCCCACCCCCTTGACTCATGAATCATGCATGAGACCCTCTTTCCCCCTACCCCCCTACCCTGTTCTGACAGACACTCCACACTACACGTGTCACCCTCAGATAAGGTAGGCAGGCAGGCTTGTGTCCCATCACACTGCTGGCTGCCTGGCTCTACCCCTTAGCGCCCTATATCGTGTCACATTAATATGACGCTAATTAAACACTACCTTTGTATCTATCCTCTGTGTGCCCTATGTCCTTGCCTTATCATTTGCTTCATCAGTCTCTTTGTTTTGTTCTGGAAGGCAAAGGAGGCAAAGTACACTACATTTATGTACAGTTGTTACGAAAATTCAATGATTTGTTAAAGGTCTTGAATCACTTTGATTGATGACGTTTCTTGCGAGCTCCTCTCCCATTTGCCCTGTACCCCAAAAATCATTAATTTCCATTTTATCTAAAGAAAATTTTCAATCATACTTGCAACTTAGACACAAAACCTGTATGACACAAATATTTTCCTTCATAAAAACCTGAGAAAATGAAATTTATGAAATATTCTGTTCTGAGCAAATGGGAGAGGAGCTCGCAAGATACGTCACAGAGTTCCAATTTGTGTTTGATTGATTACAAGTTCAAAAATTCAAAACTTTCTTATTTCTTATAGGATTTTGCTCAAACTTTCACTAATCTGTTTCTTTCATTTTTCTTCTTTTATTCAAATCAACTTGATCCCAGGTGGACTTTCCCTTTAACAAGTTGCACTCAAAATTATTGTTACAGGAGAATATTTGAAATCATTTGCTTTTAGAATAAACTCATATATGAATGGGAATGGTCTTTTTGAGACTTTTTATGAATTTGGGTTTTATTTTGTTCTTATGCACTGGACACATTAAAAACAGTTAGATATATGGTCAAACTGATCTCAGTGCATTTGGCCCCATTGAATGCTTGTCCTTATACCTCATACAAATCTGACTGGACAACCGAAATAGGAAAACGATTTTGACCCTCCGAAGTGAAGCGGTAGCCAAAGAGCTAGGCCAATGTTATCCTTGTTTGAATAGGTTTGGTGGGTTTGTATGTATGATCAATAGGCAGCTGATCTACTGACATGCATGCAACAGAAGTTTGGATGTGATAAATGAGAGGACTCACGTGCCTTCAAACAATCAGAGATCAAAGCCTGTACCTTGATCCCTCAGTTTAGACCAGTTTGTTCTTGATTTGTACTACTTGTCCTGATCTCAATCGCAGGCATGCATGCATACATTTAAGTCATGCTTGTACAATTGTGCAGCTGCATATGTTGAGGGGTTATATGTAAGAGTATTTATCCTGTTCTTTGATATAGAGAAGTCTGTTGCTACAAGTATGCGATAGGGTGAAGCAAGTGTGCTTCTATGGCATTGTTAGTCAAAGAAAGAGGCAAATACAAAAGCATTGCCAAATTGAAGGATATTGGGTTCAGTGATGCTATCAGTTGAAGCATCGGGTATCATTTGATCTGCTGCAGTGATAATCAGTATTCACTGCATTGTCTCAGACGTTGGCAATCAACACGATCAAGTTGTGAAACTTGATCACCACCAGACTGCGTTTCACATATCCTGAATTTCAAGAATATAATTACCATGGGTTATACTTGAATGTACACAACCATCATATGTAAGTCCTATGCAAGGGACTAATGTAATTCACCTATTTCTGTGTGCTTTTAGTGTTCTTCTCTTCATCAAATGCATTGTATGACAATTTTGATCAATAGTTGTACTTTAGGTACCACGATGTTCACCCGGTTTTTATTCATAGAGATTACCAATACCATGCAGTAGTCTTACGTGAGCACTTAAAAGAATTCCTTGCTTCTTCCTATGCCCAGGTACATTGAACCCTATCCCTCAATATTAACTTGGAAGTGTGCGCTTAACCAAATTCATTTTCAAGACGTCCCCAAGAAACTCTCTCAGGCTTGCCAGTACTCCTGAAGTACATTCAACTGCTGAGCTATGACGTTCAACTTGGTCTTACCACAAAACCACGGCCCTGTCGTGTACATCACTGACTGTGTACATGTTGTTAGACACCAGTGACAAGCTTGTAGTGTAAGGAGGGATTCAACCCCCCCCCCCCTGCCCCATGTGCCTAGTCAGAGATTTCTGGACATATCTTCTCGAGAATGAAAAGGAAGAAAAGGGCATTGACGGCACGTTTCTAAAATAATGCACATAATCTTGAAAGTTTTTTCTTGAATGTTTAGACAAACTTGGAACTAATATTTGATTATAGAACATATTTCTGAAAATCATTGACATATTTCTGGTGTGAGACAGACAGTCACATGTGGAGAAAAAGCAGTGAAATCGGACGTATGTTGTTTTTATTGAAAGGAAGACTGCGGTCCAAGTACTCTTTCCTCAGGAAGTCCTGGAGTGAAAACAAACTTGAATACTCCCAAAATGTACCCTGTACAAGACGAAAGAACTCACCCTGAAATATATGTTTATTTACACTACTGTATGAACATAACCAAGGCCAGATAAATCCATACTCTCTCTAAATATGCATTTTTAAAATTCATCTTACACATTCGCATTAGTTATGCATAGCAGCTTTTACAGGGCTTTAGTGCTCAAATTCTGTCAAACATTCTGTACAAACATGTACTGCAATAACAGTAAAATTACATTTTGGAATGTGTTAAAATATCTTCAGATGAAACATCTCAAGTAGTAAAGCTTAATATATTTCATGTTTGAAACATTTCAAATGTATTTTGGGTACACATTATACAAAATGTATGATGGTGCACTTGAACTATTCTAGTATTTTTCAGCCATCTTTTTATTACATATCTTTTGTACATACATGTATATCTATGTACGTTTTAGTTAAAAGAATGTAATTCATTTTGAATATATTCCTGTTTGCAACTGACCAACCAGTACATTTCTTTAAAAAGGTGTTTGGTTTCTAAGTTCAGAACACAAGTGGCTTTCACATTTGATTCATTGCCATTCACAAATGGGACCATGATTCCAACAGAAGCACTTAAATGGATGTGGGGTGAAAGGGGGGAATTAGAAAACCAGCATCATTACAAGATCTGAGTGAATGCAATTGATTTGAATAACTTTCTGTAGTTACTAATAATCATCATTGGAGGTGTATCACCTTTGCTGAATGTGTCATGATACCTGCACCTATTGAAGAGTATGTTGCGTGTGCCTTTGAACATCTCACACGGATGTCTCAATGCTATGGAGTACCCTTGAGAGTATCATAATGTGTAATGTGGCATAATATATCAAGTAAAATAATCCAGCTTCTCTTTTTAGGTTTTAGTCTTTGTCATTGAGGTTTACGTTGTGCTGGTACACCAAAGTGTTTTATTGGTTTTATATACAGTATGTATATTAGGGGATCTTATTTGGTGATGAGAGAGCAGAAAAAATATCACGGAGAAATTCAAGAATGAATCATTAGGTCAAGTTTTGCCTGAGTTTCCCACTTTTTATTTCCAGCTGGTGTTTATTTTGATTGAGATTCATGTTGCTTTATTCCTAGTATGTTGTACGAAATCCATTTCAGAAATATTTTTTTAAAACTTAGGCATGCATGGAGCAGGCTATTTGAATTATTTTGACATGTCGATGGATGCTTTAAGCCCACCGCACACTAAATTATCGATCAGCGATCCGATTTCGGAAGAAAATGTAATAGCATTTGATAAAAACATGTAAACACATAAAACATTTTTGATTGAGGTTCTGCATAGTCATATAGATAGTAAATTTCAAAATACAGCCTATTGTGAGGTTTCTAGTCAGAGAAAAGGCCAAATCGGCATCGAAGTGACGTTAGAGCTGTCCTACAATTGTCTGCAATTTGAAACTGATTTGGTACTTATTCCGGGTAGGAGGGTGACAGTGCACCAAAGCCCTATATTTAGTATTCATATTATTGTTCAGAACCTGAATCAGGTAGATTATTAGTTAAAATGCCCATATTTAATGCTACTGTGATTTATTTCTAAAATCAGATCGCAGTCGATCGTAGAGTGTACGGTGGCCTTTAGGAACTTTTCAATATTGGTACTGTTGGACTGTTTACACTAATTATTGTTATTATTTGTTCCTGTTGCTGCTGGTTTGCTGCACATGCCTGCCAATAATTAATGGTTTAAACCCTATGGCCCATATTCTGAACTCCGGTTTAACTTAAACTTCAGTCTTTAGAAGTTAAACCAGAGCTTCAATTAAAAGTGACTTAAACCGCACGTCTAGTCTAATTTTCTGTACAAAGTTAAACCAGAGTTCAGATAGTGATTTTCTAAAACTTTAGTTTAAAGGGCAGGTTTAGACTGGGTTTAAGCCACACTTAGACCGCAGTTTAAGTTAAACCGGAGTTCAGAGTACGGGCCTGTACAGTATCTTTAAGCTTGAAATCAATATTTTCATGTGGTACCACTGCAATTGCAAGACTGTATGTTAGAGGTATGCTACAAGGTACATACATTGTATCTTTACATGGTGCAGTAGGTATGGTCAAGCTGAAATTTATCTTTTTGTATCGTCCAATGCCCCACCCCTACAAAAATTACCATAAAAAATGCTTTCTGCAGATTGACCAACTTTTTGGTTATAGTGTATCTGCATTTATAAGGAAAATATGAATAGATTTTCAGATAAAACTGGCCAGAGAGCAGCACTGGGGCAAAGCTTTATCTGATTGTATGGGATGAGCCATTCCCGATTTGACCAAGCAAGTGTGTACTCCTTTCTCGTTCACACTCTGCCAAAGGGCTCTTGGGAAGGGAACTGGTGTTTGAATAATTCAGTGACGTCAACTATGCGGTTTAGGGTTCATTGCATCTTCTTGGTGCATTTTGGCTAGAAAACATGCACATTCTCATCTGCATTTACATGATGTCAGAAAATGTGTTGATCTTCAGGAAATATGTTAAAGGGATTCGGTAACTTTGTGGAGGCTTGATTTAATAAATTGTTGAATTTTGATATCTGTCTTGTATAGTGATGTTCATCAGGATAAATAAATAGCCAGGCATAGAAAGGTTTTCAAATACATAATGCTATTATTAAGATATCTATGACTGAATACTCCCATTTACGAAAGCGTATGGCCATATGCTTTAGTCTAACACTGAGTCTATGGGGGAAAATGAGTCTGGCATTTCCGGTCACTTGCATATGTTTACTTTTGTGAAGCACATGACGATTTTGAAGAGCTTTTTTTTTTTTTCCTGTGCTTCATTTTTACACCATATTACATACACTGATAGCATGTAAGGCCAGGTAGCTCAGATTTTATCAGCCCTCTACAAAGTTACCAAATCACTTTAATCAAATTCAAGATGTATTAGTTTTTAGCAGCAATATTGAATTCTTCATTAAACCCTTTCAATTCACTTCAATTCAATTTTGATTCAAAATACCACCAACCTTTTTAAATGCTGAAATGCCCATAGAGAATCCTGAAAAGTTGGATATTTACAGAATTCTATTTTACTAATGCTGGGATCATATTCAAAGAAACATCCTCCCCCTAAGATCACTTAACTTTGGCCCAACTTACATGTACCAGTATCTTTTTAAACATTTCATGGTGGATTTTTAATATGGTAATAATCAGTTTGTGTATCTGAAGATAGAAATGACATTGGAAATTTTTTGACAGAATGCAATCTTACTTTTGGAAAATTTTCAATGCTCCTGAAAAGGCTCTTAACGATATCAAAAACTGCATTCATGACTGATGTGTTGATACATGTACATGTACATGTACATTACACTGTAGGCCTGTACAATGTATGTACATTTAAGTTCACTGACACATGTTACACATTTTGACGATTTTAAGAATTGACCAAGACTATACTTTCATATATGTAGTCCATATACTTCTTGTAGGGCAGGGGCCCCTAACAGGGTAGACTTTGCTAGTGAGTAGCATCGTTATTTGCTTCAATGAGTTGCCCATTTTGTAGCAAATGGAGTGTGAGGTGATTTTCACGTTGTTTGTGAGACAGCATCCAAGATTTTTACACATCATTTGGGCTTCAAGTCTGAATTATGCGTTGGCCTTGAGTTAACGTTTTTCAGAACACAGAAATTAGAATTTGACAGTGTGAAATGCCTGCTTTACCCATACTGAAAGAAGTGACAAAAGTGTAGGATTATTTATTTGGGGATATACTTGATCTGTTATTGCAATTAATTACACATACATGTATGATTGTAAGTGTATTTGATTAAGAATGTAAAGGATTATAATTATTATCATGATTGATATAGAAATTAGAAAAGAAAACAAAAATTGCCCTGCATATTCAATGCAGTATAGGAACCAAACAGACCATAATATTTATAAAGTTACATTTTAAAATATTGCATTTCATTAGATTGATTTTTTGGTGACTACAGTACATGTACATGTATACTCCTATATTAAAAAGAATTTTCTTGCAATAGAGCTTAAAGAAGAAGTAAAGAAAAAATCTAATTCTTGCCATTATTAGGGCTCTTGGGGATGGTGCCCCCAACTTACTGGAGTCATTTTTTGTCCCTCTTGGACATCAATACCAATATAAAAGTCGAAATTTCAGAGATACACAATGTGCAGTGCTGAGAAAGTGTAGAAGGAAGCCGTACTCAAAACAGGAACATAATCTTGGACAAGGTCGGCCTAGCATTTACACAGTTAACAGCACTTGAGATAAGAACAGTTTTTAATTCCATTCATGGTGTTCTCTATTAATGAACTATGCTAGTTTCAGTTTCCTTTCGCCACTTGCCCTGTATTGAGCTAATTTGACATTTTCCTTCCTCAAAATAGGTTGTGTACTCAACGCTTTCCTTCCTTCCGTGTACTCACATTGTTACAAAAATAAACTGCAACATCTACTCACATAATGTTGAATGATATCGGTGCTTGTTTGCATATTTTGTACAGTTTATTAGGATATTATTGATACATGGATACTTAAACTTGCTTTAATATTTGTTTACCGGTATAGTGTCCTGCACTGTAACTGATGAATGCCATTTAAACTTGATTATCATAAATGATAAGAAAAATGTTACTGTTCAATAATTTAAAAAAAGATATGCCTTGCTGATGAGATAGTATAAAATATCATGCAGAAATTGGGAAGCACATTTGTACATGTACTGTGCATTTTTCGCAAACTTGGTGAAACAGTTTATGCTCTGATTCCCCTGTTAAATGGACATCTTTTATCTAGTGTGGCTTTCTTTATGCATGACCAGCACACAATAGGACAGGTATTCATATCATATTAACTCTTTGTTATTACTCCTGTGACTGACTGACTGACTGACTGACTGCCCACTACGTGACATGGAGCCAAAAAGACAATGGTCAGAAGCACTTGCTGTTTTTCGTGAGAAACGTAGAAACCATTCTCATGTGTAATGGAAATGTGGATGATGTTCCCACCTATCAGAGAATGATCCATTGTTGAAACTAACCCAGGGGGGCCTGTTTGGGGGACCCACAGGGTTACCCACAGGGTTAGTGACCCATGCAGGTTCTATAAAGTGCACCTATGGTGTGTAGCCAGTAAAGCAAATTGGGCAGGCATGTTGCCTGGTTAAATATAATTCAGCCAACTATTTTAGGCACGGTATTGAACTTGAAGGTTATAGAGGTCTGACTGTGTTGGGGTGGGTGTACTGCAGAGTGGCTGTGCGTTACAAGAATGGCTTCACAGAAGCCCACCATTATGATTAATCAAGACAGGGATTTTTTTCCAAGTAGTCTTCATTTTGTGCTCTCCTTTTCTATTAAATTTCCTTCCACATGGCCTCATTCTATGTCTTTCTCTGTTCACCAGAGTTTAACCTCATTTTGGTATCCTGTTGAAGTCTCATTGTTTTCTGTTTGCTTTTTTTTTTTTTTTTACAGCCTACTTAATTGCATATAAAGCATAGTTGTGAGGGTATTCAAATTTTTTCAAATTTCCTTTTCACTATTCATCATTTTTAGATATTTGATTCAGCTTAATAGCATTTTTAATGTTTCCTTTGCTGGTAAATGAATGAAATGAAAATTGTATTTGAACAATATTCTTCTTAGTCTGAATTTCATTTGCAAATACCCAAGAAAATGAAAATATTAAGAACTATTTGGAAGCCTTGCTGATGATGTGTGTGAAAAAGAGATTCAAGAAGACCTTTTTTCTTATTTTTCTTCAAAAGTAGGCATATACCTGTTATATTATAACAAATTTGAACATGATTATAATTTGTTGAGATGGATATGTAAAAGTAAATAATATATTCATAATAACTACTGAAAACAATAAAGAATGTAGGTTGCTTTCACTGCTGGAACCTACATGTATTTAGGAGAAAAAGCCTGTAAATATTTTTGACCACTCTGAACTCTTTCTTGTATGGCTTCCGTTATTTCTCAAGTGTCCTCCAGTAATCATATGTTGCTGTATGTTGCAATACTGAGCGTATGTCTGTGATTCATATCATAACATCCTCTCTCAATAGACGTTGCATGGACTGTAGGCAAATCTAGCTTCATTCACTTTGTAGTACCGTAGAATAATGCCTCTTAAAGGGATAGATTAAGAGCCTCTTGTATTTCTCTATCTTCACAAAGTAATTACCACTAGAAAAGAAGATAAGCTTCAATAATCATGAGTTACATGTAGGTGGATGAAAACTGGAATTACAATGTATGTCTCTGCAAGTCGTTGGAAGTGGGATTAATGATGCATATTTCATTGAATAGAGAACTTTTGGTAGAGGATTGCTCAAGTGAATGTTAATTAATGTAATAATTTTATCATAATGAATACATGTATTATTTCAAAGCAAAGGGATTGCATCATAAATGAGATAAATGATCATGTAAACTTACTATTAAGATATTTTGACTTGGTAAATGTCATAAATTTTTGCATGTACAGGGTGTTGATGATCAAAACATTGATTTCTATATCTTTATACCTTATCTCTTGTGCTGCCACTTGTAATATAGCGCTATGCGATAATCACTCCGCATGATTAACATATTTAGTTCAATATTAAACTATTAATTGTTGGTTTTATCGTTATTTCAATATTTGTTCAAAATAAAACTAAATTTAGCAGGTAGTTGCTAAAAATAATGTCTGTCCAACTCCCATTTGTAGATATCACATATCATCATGTACATAGAAAAGCTGATATGAGGAAGAGAGTTGTGGACGGAAAACAACAACAGTGGCAGAGCATTTGTCTGTTTTTTCTTGTGCAGTATCGTTACCTTTCGGTAGCCTTTCAGAATTGTTTTCACGTGATAAGGTTCTGTCTGCCATAGATAGATGTACCCCTTCACATACAGCGTACACTGTGTAATCAAACAATCGTATCTGAACGGCAAGAGGCTCATTTACGTGAAAGATAATCTGGACTGTGTGCTTGTGATATCTTGTGACAACTGTTAAAGCGGTTAAGTGTCGAATGGGAGCCCAGCGTTTTCATTACAAATGTGACTTCCGTTACATTGTGGCGGATAAAGTTCTTGAGTTGTTGCTGAATCACTCGTTTGCGCAGCCAAACGTGACACAGTCAATTAATGAGTTAGCGGTGTGGTGCACCGTCCCAGGAAATGCCATTACTGTGAAGCGCCCTCGATGCCAGGTTTGCCAGCATGGCAGGAAAGTAGTCTTGACCCTAGATTTCACTTGTCAAATATATTCGCGGGTGAAGCATTTTACGCCCTTACTGAATAAATTGAGGGGGAGGGCTTTTGAGGTGCTCTGAAGGGGATGAATAAAAAGAGAAAAAGAAAACAATTTATTGGAAATAAATGAGTAGAGCCTTTCACTTGAAGATAGATGCATGTGATGTTTGTGACTGCTAGTGTTCAAGACATAGCATCAGTAAACTTAAAATTTAAACATGGTCTAATTTTAATTTTTTTTTTCCAATTTTGATTTGGGATTAATAAGACTAATTAATTGATCAGAGTCCATTTTAGATGTAATAAGACTCATTTTACAATGTTTTACTACAGCAATAGATTCTTCTGTGATGTACATGTAGGATCTAGTCACAATGGTTAGACATACTTTTAGAACTTTAGTTATTTAGAAGTTATTGAAATTGTTTTTGGCTTTGTGCCTGTAATTACCATTCAATGTGAAGACTCCAAACAAACTAAAATTAAATGCAGAAAAATCAACATCACCAAGGGCTGTATGCTAGTATAGCAGACTACAGCCAGTCACCCTGAAGTGACTCAAGTTTACAGCAGAGCTGTCTGGCTCGGTGGTTGCACAGCTGCTAGGAGTTGTCCACATTTGTTGCCTGCTTTCTGGTCTTATCCCATGGATTTATATGTGTAATTGCTCTTCTATTCTGCTCCCATTGCTCTCCAAAAAGCTTGTAGACCTGTGCATATACTTCCTACTTCACAATTTATTCTGTGATCTAAGGAGAATCCACTCTACCAGCCATCAGTAAATACACATTTCCTTTTATAGAAGACATTGGTCTTACATTAATGCATTGCTGGATAGAGGGATCATGATTTGAACAAAAGGCCACAAGTCCATCGACACCTACAGAGATGGCATTGTTTTAAATGAACAATTTACTGTCAGCAGACATGTTCCATTTTGCTCAGCAGAGCAATGTGCAAATTAAAGCTATTAATGTCGGCATTGACACTTGATTTATTATAACTATTATGGTCATTAAGATTTAAAATCAAATGAATATTAAAAAAGAAGAAGAAAAAAAATGAAAATATCACCCAAAAGCATGCATTGTACCTTTGAAAGAAATTAGGAAAATCAGAGGCCCGTACATGTATTCTCGAAAGGCGCCTAACTTTAAGCCCCCTCCTAAGTACGTAGATTTAGGCCACCAAATTATGGAGAGCCAAATGTCACCCTCTTTTAAACCTACAAAATCACCATAGTTCTGAGACTAAATGCAAATACAAAAACCAACACATTAGAATTGATTTCTGATGCTCATTTCAGAAAATAATTTTGCTTCTTTATTTTGTTACATAAATATAGTAATTTATACGAGACTTAGAGGTTGATGAATTGCCTTCCATAAAGCAGTGGCCTAAGTTAAGCCAGGCTTAACTTAGGTCACTTTAGAGAATACGGGCCAGAATACTTTATCCCTGAGAGTAAAAGGCATGTTAATCAAATTAGTGTTCAAACAATGGGACCAGAAATTGTTGATATACATACATGTACTTAACATGGGAAGATGGTTCTAAGGACGTGGCCTTCCTTGATGATTAATCTGAATTGTACTTGTAAAGTAAATCAGGAAAGAAAACTATTTTGAAGGATGAACCTGTATTGTATAGTTTCCAAGCTAGGAATATATTATAAATAACCCGACTAGACAACTTCTTTTTCACCCAGACTAGGCGTAAATAGTCAATCTTGACTGAACGCCAAAAATACAACCAACAACAACAACAACTGTGAATTCTCATAAGCATTTGGTAACTTGTCTAAATCAAGGATGATTGTACATACATGTGTTCCCTCAAGATATGTTGGGGTAAGTCGGGCAATTATTCAAGTGAAGAATTACAAATAGTAGACATACATGTAATACTCATCGCCTTGTTAAATAAAGTGTAAGCATGTGCGTTTTGGAGTTTAAGAACCATTTCTTCACTTTTTTGCCCTCCAAGGTCATGGTTGCATATCCATATTTTGTTACAAAAATGGGTTAGCAAACTTCTTTTAATCCATGTATATTGAAATACCATATTCTCCAATTGTGAAGAGATATTTTATTTTATGAAAGATGCTAATCATATTCCCTTTTCTCTTCTCTTCTTTTCTTTTCTTATCTTCCCCAGATTCTGAATAAGAAAGAGAACAAGGGATGTGAGAGTCCAGATCCTGATTCAGAGTCCTACATTCTAACGCCACGCACTGAAGCCAAATACCAGAAGATCAATGAGGAATTTGACAGAATGATGAATGGAGGAGGAGGAGCTCCCATGAACAGGGTAAAATAGTTTTTGAAAAATGCTCCAGGATTGTAGGAAGCATCATGATTTCCTTTATTGAGCTTTCATTCAGTCACCCCTTATCCTAGATTGGATGTAGCAGGTTCATGATGTTTTACCACCAGGACTTTGTATGGCATGTGACAGCCACTGAAGCAAAGAGGAAACTCTTTTGTTTAGGACAGCCCAGTGCATGATGTTTACATATTGTGCATGTGTACATGTATTCTTTAGCCCTGAGCAAATGTTTTCAAGGTAATGATTTTAGAAATGAAAAAGCTTTGAAAAATAATTCTGATCCATTTTACTTCTAAAGTGAATTTAAAAAAAATGATTTTGTATAGAATATATCGACACAAAATCATGATTTTCACATTTTACCATGTGCTGGTTGGTTATTAATAAATAGTCTAAAGAGGTGCAAGATAAGCGGAATGGGATTACTTGTTGAATTTAAATGATAGAAATAAGTATTGTTGGTTTGTGTTGGTACAGGTACCAATCCCTCCAGAGTACCCAGCTTCCCTGCCCGTGTCCGTCCCACAGACCTCCACCAGCTTGGGGGCATACAATGGGGGCCACCATCACCATCACCATCCCCATGGCCAACCCAGTCCTAACAGCAACCACAGCCAACAGGCACAGCAGCAACAACCACAGCAACAACATACACATGTAACCAGCTCCAGTCTCATGCAACCACCCGTTGCCCGCAACAGCCTCAGCCCGCAGCCTCATATGTTGAGTAGGACAAGCCTGAGTCCAGGTCCAGGACCTATGCGGAACAGTCTTAGCCCTCAGCCACAGCTCTCACGAAGTACACTCAGTCCACAACCGCCCAGACCAGCCAGTACAGGTGAATATCTTAAGCAGTAGGCTAGCCCAAGATCAAGCTTTCTTCTGCTTATGTTGGGTTGTGGCTTTGCAAGAATCATTGTCAATGAATGCCCCTCCCCCTTAAGTTGTTACCTAAATGGCAACTCTAATCAATATCAAAGTAAGCTTCTTTTGGCCAATTTGAAGAGTTCAAGTCTCTTTGCAGTGGCACTTTTCATTGATGCATGATTGTAAATTTCTGTGTGTATGCTCCATTATATTTTCCACCTGTATTACATGTATATGTTCTTCAGCATTTCATTCATTCCTTAGAATTTTTTTTTTTTTTTTTTTTTTTTTTTGGGGGGGGGGGGGGGGCAAGGGGGTGCACGATTGGAAATTTGCATTTATTGCAAGTGGGGGGGAAAAAATGAATAAAAATAGGGGGCCAAGGAAAAGCGACCTGTCATGCCATTCCCTGTCACATTGTGCATTGATGTCTCAATTCTGCAAGGGGTCTTTTTCTGTTAAAAAATGAATTCATTGGAATGAAATCATCTAGATCTTATTGAAGCATCGTAAGACCAATCATGCGCAGTCATGTCTAACCTGTGCCCATGCCAAGATGAATCTCCCTGCTTTTTCTCATGAATCAGGCGGTGATGTCAAAAAATAGAAGATGGTTGGCCACGCCGTTTGGTTTCCAGGTCCTGCAAAGCCTGTCCCTGGTGTTTGATTTCTTATGTTAGAGAAGTCCCGGCGTGGCTAAAAATAAAGTCGGGCCCTCCTCCCCCTTCCTTCCTGCCTTCACGCTGCGCTCACAGAGCCAGAGCTGGCATCACTCCTCACCTTCTTGGGTTTCTCCCTGGCACATCTCAACATTTTCAGCATTATTTGGAAGGACTTCTTGGTAGTGTTCACACCGTGATAATTGCCAATGTCCCCACTTCGTAGAAAATATTTTTCAGTGTTCTAGCTTTGTCTCCTTTCTTCATGGACTGGGAACAAAAGTAATTTACTCCATTGTGAAAGTTTGAAAGTTTCATCCTGCAAAATTATTGATTTTACAACATGGAATTTTTTTATTTTGTGAAAGTTTCTTACTGCATAAATGGATGTTGCCAGCAATTCTCAAAAGATTCTGGTTTTACATTGTTTTACATTATGAGACCTGCATGAGTTCCTCATGTGCTGAAGCACTTTTAGAAACATCAATGCCAATAGCTCAAAGATTATCAGCACATGTTTTGGAACCATTTTTCACAAGCATATTACTGTTTCATTCACATATATTACTGGCATAAATACAGTTTTGTTTGTGATTTGTTTAGCATTAATGTTTTTGCCAGCCTCTTTGATTTTGCTTGCCAAAATGCTGCTTGTTTAAATGTAAAAAGCAAATGTCAATGGAAGTTTGAATGTCTGGCATACTAAAGCATCTTGGATGAAAAAGATATCACTCATTATTTGCTTTTCTGTTTGTTTGTTTTATTTGTATGCTTCCCCAACCCATCACTTTCTATGTTGGTCACATCAACTCACCATCCCTGCATGATTCATGCACTCTCTTCCCGCCCCCTTCCCCCATGGTTACCCTCCTCCTGCCCTCTTTGCATGTCTTGCTGAAGCAGAGCCGCATGTGATGACTGCAACTGTATCCAGGGACAAGGGCAAATCCCCGGGATGCTCTGGGCCTGACAAAGATGCAGGTACCACTAACAGTTTTATTGCAACACTTTAAGAAATATTTTGTTTCTTATTATTCACTAATCAATCTATGGTTCAGTTAAAAGGGTTTAATCAATGAATATTGTATTTCACTTTATGTTTGAGGTTCCATATGGGTATCCTGTGCAGTGCAAGTCTTTATATGGCCTATTTTTAAAGATAGAACTGTAAACATGGAAAATCTGATGTATGCCAGACTAGTCACACTTCCCGCTTCTTTTGCTAACATTTTTGCTTGTAACTCTTCACTTTTGCACTGCCCCAGGGGCCCGTTGCACAAAGTGCCGGTTGCCTGTTGTCACTTTTAGTGAGAATGTCAAAACCCACTTGGGCTCACTCCATGCTTTACTGGTAGGGATTGGCTGATTACATATTAATCTAAGGTCTGAAATTGATTATATGATCATCAAACTCAAATCACGGTTACATACACACACACACACCCACACATACTAAATAAATTCATATAGTTGAGGGCTGAAATGTTTTATAAGAATAAAAAGTTTGAAAATTGTTTTCTTGTTTATCGTTCATGCCATTTGTCCTTTTGTGTTCTTCGTACATCAAGCAAATTGATTTTAAATCAATCATTGCCTCCCATTCTCTCAACTGAAAAGGAGTTCTTTTCAACATATCCAACAACAAACACCAAAAAGTGTTTGATTTTCAAAATTGTCTACATGAAAACATTTTAGCCTTCAAACTATGAATATTATTTATGTTATTTGAATATGTATTGATGGTTTTTCAATATTACGACATAACATATAAGATGGTTATGTAATCAACTCTAAAGCAAGAATAGACCCGGAGTTGGTGCAAATGTATTTTTTACCTAGTGACATTAATTGTCCTCGGTGCAGTCAGTCATCAATCTGGGCTTAGCAACCTGAACCGATGCTGAAAATTGGACATTGAAAAAGTGATCTGATGAGGAAATGAAATTGATAATTATTGATGATGAAAATGTCATAAACCTTAAAAATATTAAGAAGGAGAGTGTGCTTTAAGAAACTGCAGCCCCGGCCCCCTCTATCAAATAGAAATCTTTATCTTTTGATGCCCCAATAGGAAGTCGAATACTAACATTAACTGATAGTGATATTTCTGTTTTTGTAAATGTGCCGCTACTCATAACTACTTTGTTTTTTTGTGAATTTACCATGTCTTGATATCTATATACTAACAAGACATCTTACATTTACGTCAGTATGTACATTTATTCAGTCTACAGTATGATATTGTTCTTGCATTCATACTGTGCATGAATACAATACATCTGTCATCAAATACCAATTATTTGATTACATGTACTAGTCTTTCATTAGCAGTTCTAGACTCACATCCTCTTTGTGTACATGTATATCTGTTCTTTATATCTACTTGTTGTCCTTCTAGCATTACCTTTTTTCTCTCTGTGTGTATTCGATAAGCCAAAATGATCATTTTGGCTTTGTTCTGAAAACTTCCATCTGTATTCTTTTCATCATTCATATCTTTTCTCTATCAAGCTTCTTGTGTTCCATGGCTTCAGCATCTTATCCTGTCTTTTCCTCTTCATTAGTTTTGAGTGCTCTTTTTTTATTGTTTTTCTGTCACTAATTGTATTGCCCTTTTATGACTAAGCAAAATAAAATGCCTACATGTAACTTACAAGGTTTACAACTTTACATCCTGTCCTCAGACATATGATAAACAGTCACTTTTTCATTGTCACTTGGAAGTATGTTTTTCCATAAGGTGGAAATGGGACAGTTAGTCTTTTTCTTAAATGATATATTTAGCGTAAGATTATTTTTACATGATTTGTTTTAAAATGTTTTAAATATTTTAATTTTTGTTTTGTTTTGTTGGGAATTTACTTGGTTTTTAATGATAGTAATGATATTTCTGTAGTTCAAAAGGATAATTACTTGATATTAGATTACAATGCGTGAATGAATCTACAGAAAGAAAAAGTGTTTGTTTGTCTCAGGTACTTTCATTCCGTCACAGGTCGTAATTAATAATGACTTCCCATCCTGCGGTTAACCCATAAACCCAATCACCGTATAAAGCCTGGTTGCTACTGTGTTAATCACCTGTCATCTCTCTCTTCTCCTCTCTTCTTGGCCATTGTCGGCCTACAGGAAATACGTACTTTCATGTGCCGACTTCGAACATGAACCCTGTGTCGCCCAGTGGGGCCAGCGGAGGGGGCAACAACAACCACCTCCCGCTGAAGGCCATGGTGAAGCAGCCGCCGGCAAGGCCCAATCTCAAAGTGGTCATACCAAGCTCAAGAGGAAACATACCCAATGTGAGTCTCAAGTCTGCAAAGTGGACAGGAAAAGATCTCAAGATGTTGCTTAGAGTAGTGGAAAAAAAATAGGGGATGAGGATTTGTTGCTGGAACTCTTAAAAAAACCTCTCGTAAATGCCCCTCCTCCCCCTTAAAGGGACAGTAAACTAGGAACTCCTGGGGAAACGGAATCGTACAGAATTTGCAAAAGGCTCGTTTACTTGGATACATAGCCCGTCCGACGGTTCAAATAGACTTTTGAAAGGAAGTAGAGATCAAAAGAAACCATACAGTAGTTTGTTCATTATAGGGCATCATCTTGATGAATTCAACTGATTTTCAGATGACATTTTTAAAGAAAAGGTTCCATTTCTAATGTTGTGTCTTTCACAATGGATTTAATTGTGTGACTTATGTTATATGATATAAATGTTTGCAGTTATGACATTCAGTTTGATGTACTGCACTGATATGCAATATGATTGCCTATTTCTTCAAGATAGATTTCCTCTTTGAGTGTTCCCATTGTCTTGCATTGATGACAGTATATTGAGTTTAAAAAAACCAAGGTATGAGATCTCAGATACATTCAGTATACATAATAAATACTTCATGTGTATTATCATTTCATATCCTTCAAATTCAGAATTGACCTTATGCAATTTTATTTCTACCTAGGATTTTGGCCTTGATGAAATATAACTGCAATAGGGAAATTTTGAATTTATTGGTACATTAAATGATTGAAGGATTATGTGATATTTTTGAAGGAGTTTACTGAGCAGTACTCTTTCTTGCCTCTCCTGGTCAAATACTACTCCAAAATACAAAAGTGTATTGATTTATCAAGATCAGATTCATTTCTTCCCCTGATTTACCTGATGTCACTATTTGTTGATATCTTTGCAGCATGCTGCAGCAGCTCAGTTAGCAAATCAGCCGTTAGCAACGCCAGCGGTGTCCCTGGCCACGCCTAGCAACCCACAGGGTCTTACTACCAACTATCCGTCAGCGTTACCAACAGCATATCAAACAGGTATGTTGTATAATCCTTCTTACCTTTCCTGGAGAGCCGCATTATGTTTATTGAAGGCCAGAAGGGTGTTAGCTCATATACATTTACATAGAGTTATTATAGCCCTTCTGGCTCTCAACAGATGACATGCAGTAGCCAGCCCTTGTTTACAGCAGAGGACTGTAATTCTAATGTTAGCCCTTCCCAATCAGTGACCAATGCCAAATGAAATCTGTTGCCCGGCGAGAACTAGAAGGGGATTCACTGAATGTTTACCGAGTCTTAATGCCCTTTGGGTTCTCAGCAGTTGTATTTTCTTGTGCTCCAGGAATACATGCAGATAAGCAGATAACAAGTTATAATGATTATTGTTATCTGATTACAATAAAAGATTTTTTTTTTTCTGAGGAATACCACTTCCACCTTGAAAGACTTCCTGACCCTTGCGATACTGAAAACCCATAGAGACTTGGGATATGTTTTTCAAAAAATGTCCTAATGAATGGTTTAACCTTTACTTTTGACGCGCATTTCGAACCGCTGCATTTCAAGGCACGCAACTTTCTGACTTTTTTCTCACAAGTCTTGCGCATCTTTTGACACCAAGTTTACAAAAATCGGTCGTACTATTACCGAGTCACGTGACCTTTTATGACCTCATGTCAGCCCCAAAACGTAGAATTTCTGAGTTTTGTAGACAACACAAATGGGAAACCGCATTTCCTCATGTTCCTCCTTTATTACTTATAAATTCTTTTTAAGCTGTAATTATCATCTCTTCTAACTGAATATTGGGTCAGATAACACTATGAAAGAGAAGGCTTTCAAAAAAACTATGAAAAAGTTAAAGTTGAAAAACAAAGAAATACTTAAGAAATTCGTAAACAATAGAATACATAAGAATGGAAATCACTTTCAAAATTTTGTATGTAATAATGTTTTTAAGGTTTAGGAAGAACTTCTTGCTTTAAAATTTTATCTTCAAGGCCTTTCTTTACTCGATTATCAATCACATTGTATATTTATGCATATAATTTGCATAAAATTATAATATTAATTATCAATCAGAGAGGAGCTTGAAATAGCCCAGTACAGTAAGGGTTAAGCAATGGCTGTGTGTGTGTGTGTTTAATGTACTCTCTACTGGTTGGTTGCACCTTGAAATCAAAAGGAAACGGTGCATCATCAGGAAGATGACATGAGGTGTGCAGCTCTATGCCAAAATACCAGTAGAATGCAAGAAATTTTGAACCAGTGTTTATTATTATTATTTTTTTTTTTTTTGTTCCTGTGAATGATGCACCTTCTGTATGTACTTTGTAAGCCTTCCTTTGAACTTGCTGAAGATCAGAGTGCTCAAAATTGTCATTTGACATTGTGGTTATCTTTGATCTGAATTATTTATTACATTAACTCAAACTTTCATTTTTTTTTTTGCCCTACCTCTTAATGTAGATCTTTTCTAAATGATTAAGGTACTTCATCCCTTTTGCAAACTTACACAAAATTCTGAGAAACTGTGCACGGGTTTAGTAGACATCCTGTAGATACTGCCTATGAAATTTCAAGGTCAAAAGTTCTAAAAATCCCTTGTAAAAAATGAAGGAAAAAAAAAATCTATTAAGGAAAAAAAAATCTATTAAGAATATTTTGAATGACATGAAAATAAAAAGACTTGTAAGAAAAAATAAAGCCATCAAACAAGAAGGGATTCTTAGCTTACAGCATGAATGGGCTGCTGTGAGGAGAAAAAAAAAAAAGCAACACCATGTGGACAGCATGCCAAGAGGTATGGCTGCTACCATCAAACATGTCAAATGTTTCAATTTTCACAAAGAACTGAAAAAAATGCCAGTACAGGAGTCAGCATGACTTTACATCCCTGTGATTGGGTATACGCTCGCCCTGGACGATTATCCCCAGACCACTACTGCCAGGAAATTTATTCCCAGACCCCTACCCGTGGAAAAAATCCCAGGGACAATTACCCTCTAGGACATTTACATTCTGTTAGTGGTTCCAAAGTATCTTTCCTTTGGGGTGCCCCTTTGTTGTATTTGTCCTCATAGAGATAATTGTCCTGGGGGTAATTGCCCAGGGCCCGTATTCAATTCAATACTTAAGAGTGAAATATGAGTAGTTTACTTAGTTTTCGGCTGAGATAAAATACTTAAGCAATTTTGGTATTCAGTTGAATCTTTTGGCTAAGTATTTTACCCTAGGTCTAAGACAGCTCCCTAGCAGACTTAAACCAATTACTTGATTGGCAGGTATGTGGCTTTCATACATACGCGCAGTAGTATAAGCTGCGCACAAGCAAACCATGTAAGCGCGCATCTACTGTGACACATTTATTGCGCGTGATTTTGGACAGGACATGTGACGTCACAATGGATATCAGTAAGTATTTTGCCTCAAAGTCGGGTTACTAAAGAAAAATACCTTAAAGTGATCTGAATACGAGTTAAGCCATTTTACTTAGCCGAGTTAAAATTTACTTACTTAATGCGCGTTTTTAATTGAATACCGGCCCAGGAGTTTACTGTCTGAGGGGTTAGTTATTGTAGGGACATTTTGTTTTGGAGTGTAGTCATCCTCTCATGATTGGTAGCCGAAATTGTTATTTAAGTCCCGCATTACTGATGTAGCCAACACCTCCCATATAGGCCTATACACGAAGCTGGTCTAATAATTTTTTCCAGGGCTGTACATTTCTAGTATTCCTGTATGTAAAGTCGGTGGAATAATTTTAGCAGACTCCATTAAAAAAAAAAAGAAAAGGGAAATCCCAAAGTTGGGGTTGTGCCTTATATACGGGTACTTATTTAAAAGCAAATTATAATCCTTTTCACATCCGCACAAGTTTTCCAATTATGATTGTGTAATTTATCGCATACTCACACAACTTGAACATTTAGGGCTGTGAAAGGGATGAAGTACCTTTAAGTGACATAATACCCTTACATTTTTGAAAACCAAGTCTATTAGACAAATATCAGTCATGTTTATTAATCAGTTTGAAAAGAACTTAGAAAGAAGGGTTGAAGTACCCTGGATTAAACCCTTAATTTATATAGCAGAAAACAGCTCTTTTATTACATTTACAGAACAATCTTGAAAAATACTGAGACATACTGGTACCATTCTTTTGCTCAAGATTGCAGTATGGCATAGCATACCTTGTATTACTTTCAAACAAACAACTGTCAATAAACATATACTTTGCCTTCACATAAACATAAGGGCCCATTCCCACCCCACCCCACCCCACCCCTCTCCGCTTGATACCTGACATGTTATTGTAAGGGTAGCGACGCGCCGTTATTCCCCGCTTCCCCTCTCATAATGGGGTTATCCTTCCTTTTGGAACCCACGCTCGGAACCGGGACGCCCCAGCCTTACGTGAGTCATGGTGTTACCATGCGGGGGCTGAATTTAAGTGTGCGTTGCCAAGCTAAAGGACATGGTTAAAAGTTCACTGAAATATTTGTAATCGTCTTTACATTTTGTTTTGTTCCTTTGTTTGGTATGTGAATGTTGCCTTGAAATCTCCTGCAACAGCCTCTTCCTTGTGTCTGTGGTGATCTGCATATAATCAATATGCTTTGTAAGCTTTAAGCTTACATAGCAAGTAATACTTGTATGAGACCTGGGTTAATACACTGCTTCTGATGTCAGCATCTGTGATGAATCAAACCTCTCCTCTCTGCCCTATGCCTTTAGACAGGGCATTTTATTTTCTCTTTCTTGTTTACATCTCTCTTAATATCATTTGACTTGATTTTTTGTAGTGTTACACATGAAACTTGACTACAGTCAGTATTAATAAATGTCACTATTTGCGTGCATTGGGGAGAAACGTTTTTCATTCATAGTACTCCTGAAGTTTTTCAGTCATGGTATCCCTCAAGTTCATATTGTTTCCTGTTCTCCTATATGTATATGTCATTATATAGAGGAGGCATAATGGTTCAGTGGTAGAAGATTATTCATCTTGTAACTGAGAGGTACTTGGTTCAAAACCAAGTTGATAGTAGTGTCCTTTGGTAAGGCATTAATGCCCATTTTCCAAATTCCTGGGATAGGACTTGATGCTGTTGGTCCACTTGGCTTATTCTCTAAGCTTAAAATTGCTTTCTTTAATTACAAATGAGTTAACATCAACGCAATGAACACATATTTTTTTTTCTTATTTTCCAGGTGGAGAATTCCCTTTATCCAGTGCAGATTTAAGCCAGCTGACCAACTACAACTCCCCGCTGGTGTCGGGCTGGAGTAATCTTCAGCAGGGCCCTCTTACTGCTGCTATCCAAGCTGCTGGTATAGGCAGTCATAACCTGTAAGTTTCGCACCCTCACTCCCTAAACCAATACAAACACTTTCTTTCAAATATGTGCTGCAGTGTATATAAAGGACATAAATATGTTCTATTACAATGTTGGGTGAGCAAGTATTGTACATTATTTTTGGCATTATTTATGCATATGTCCTAAGCTAAATCAGGTATCAAATTTGCTACAAATTATACACCAGCATTACCTGTACTGAGTCTCTATTTTACTTGTTGACAAGTAAGGAAGTGATGTCATAATGTAAAGCTTCAATCTGTAAGTTATCTTTATGCAGGGTCTGGAGGCCATTAACTTTTTTACTTACCTAATATAGTCCAACATCCTGTGATTGAGGCTAATTGCCTGGCTATTGAATCCTTTTTTAAAAATTTTGAAAGTTGAGTGCATTAAGGGCACTGCTGAGATAGTTTTTTCTCTTTTTATTCTTTGTTAGTTTGTTTTTTGAAAGTAAGAACATAAACATTATAAATTTAAAGAGCAAGAATGTCTTGCTAAAAAGGTTTGTGATGTTTTAGTTGGTTGTTATTAGATGATTGAAAAACCATGCCATGTAATCCTTCGTTCCTTCACGGTACAGGACACCCTCTACATCAATGACACAACACCAACACGATGCTGGGATAGATATGGACCAGTCAATCAACCCTAACATCAAGTGTGAGCCGGTCTCACCGCCCAAAGAGAGAAAGATGATGCATCCACAGAGTCACCAGCAGCAGCATCCTGGCAGCTCCCCTTCCCACTATCCCAACCCGGATGATATCCGCAAAGACCTTCCGCCCAGCAAAAGACCCCGCATTGGAGAGGCCTGGGTATCGTAAGGTCAGGCTGTCCAGGTTTTCAGCACGACGTAATCCGAGTTGGGGGGAATGAGAGGGAGAGTGTTAGACGCCCCATTTCTGAGCCAAACTTGCTGGAAACAAAACGGACTCGTCCATGAAATATGTTAGTGTAGTAGGGAGAGATGAAACAAGGATTTGAGAAGGATGAATGACTTCTTCTGCACCATTTTCCACCTCGCTAAGTATTGGGGATATTCTTCCTGCTCGGCATCTGTACACCACACAGACATGATTATTGTCTTATATGTTTCCTTGTTGTGTGAAACCTCACAGATGTTGGATGTGCCAGCATCTTCTAGCCTTTCTTTCAGATCCATGGTGTAAGCAGGAAACCTACCGTGGCTGTTTTTCTTATATGTTTGCATGCACCTGTTGGCTCAAATACTCAACCAAGACAGATGACAAATTATTAGTTTTCTGTTTATGTAGGATAGGTGTGTTCTTTGGTATTATTTGATGAGGCAAAAGGCCATGAAGCACTCCAACGCATAAAATCTTTCATGAGATTTCAGTGCACACGTGTAATGAAAGGGTACAGTTAGTAATAAAGTACAGTTGTTATTGTAGTGCACACACTCCTTGTAAAGCATTTTTCCTTCTTATTTTCGCGTGAAAGAACTTGAACGATTCTTGAGTAGATATTGATGGATTGAGATTGAGGGATGAAAAGTCTTGCCTGCAGAAAAATAGAAAGCAGGCGATAAAGAAATCCAACTTAGAGAGAGTAAGATGGTAGTTTCATATCAGGTAAAGGAAAAAAGTAACCAGTAGATATGTGTTATGTATTACAACCCCCCCCCCCCCCCCCCCCCCCCCCATTTGCACTTACCCTATAAAGGCCAGATGCTATCATTTTAAAGTAATGTGTTTGGGATGGTAGAGGAATTTTTATTCTGCAAAGATTTAGCCTGGTTGAATTTTCTAAGTACTGTTTGTTGTACATAGGCATCACTCTGTATAATGTCTTCTCACATATATAACATGTCTTGATGTGCTTTTACATAATAAGGAGATCTGGCAGTGGAAAGTGGGCCAGAAGAAGTCAGAGGAGAAAATTTTGGGGTAAATGCTTTATATTATATATTTTGATATTGAAAATATATATTGTATCTTGTGACGTGTTTGTTCCAATGTAGAAAAAATTGCACTCTGTATGTCATCGGAGCAATCGCTACGACAATTTTGATATCGCGTTTTGTACGAAAGTGTATGCAAAGTTTAGTACCGAACATTAACCGCAAGACGTTTCAGCGGCCTTGTGCGAGAGAAAGCCATTTGGTGGAAAAGATGTTTGAAGTGGAGCTATTTTGGGTGTATTACTGGGATGGAATGTACAATATATAGTGCAGTTTTATCTACTCTTTATTGTGTGTGCGTGTGTGTGCGTGTGTATTTGTGTTAACTCAGTGATCTGATCTATTGTAGAATAGCTGGAGATTGTTAAATAAAACAAGGCATCTGCACGAACCCATCTACTGTTGAGCAGTGTGTATGTGTTCGTCTTGTACAAAGCAACGAAAAAGAAAAAAAAGAAAAAAGAAAAACAATGAGTTACTATGTATGAGAAATGCAAGGACTACGTTATTGTTATGTTGAGCTGCTTAATTTGCAAGATTTTATAGAATCATTTTTTTTTTTCCATGTATTTTGCTCCCTCAGTTATGTTGTATGATTGATTTTGTTACATTATAAAAATGTATATAAAACAGCCATTGTTGACTCTGTCTTCACATTGATTTTTATTGAAACGTTGTAGATGCACTTGTGGTTGATTATATTGATTTTCGCACAGCTCAAATGATTTTTTATTTTTAGATGCAGCTGGAAAACTCTAGTATTATTCACTGAAAAATCAACCATACTAAGAGCACATGCGATTTGGGCTGGCTTTTAGACCAGCTGTTTACTACAAGAAAATAGGATGGGAGTTTGCTTATGTTTGATTTGCAAAAGAGGACTGAAATATGCCGCTGTGTATACATAAATTATCTTGTTTACGTACAATATTCATAGAGTGAATTATAAATTGATGAAATCTGTTGTACAAATGCGTTTTGAAAACAAATGGTATCGGATAACTACCTTTTTTTGTAGATTAAAAAATGAAATTTACCAAAGTGAATAATATGTAAGAGAGAAGAGAGGGTGTGATGAATATGATTGCACAGCTTTGTTAATAGCAGATCAGAACTATATTTAGTAATAGTAAATAGAGGGGTTTTATTGCTTGTAACATATCTTTTCAAAGAATCAATTCTAGACTTCTATATTTTCCTCAACCATTTTTTTTCTTCGGTGAAGCAGTCTCTAAAAATGAATGAAATCTATTTATGTACATATATCGTGATGAATGAAGAAATTTAAAAAAAGAGAGAGATTATCTTTTTGAAAGATTTTTTTTTAAAGAAGAGAGAAAGTCTTATGTACAGTGTGTACAGAAATTTTATCTTTACAGCTGTGTTTTGAAATAGATTGCTTATCAATAGTATCTATTATGTACACGTCAGATACGAGTTAAATACGTACATGTACATGTTGTAACTCTATGACACTATCTCTGCTTTTTGTTTGGTCATTTCTATTATCTTGTAGATAATTGTTTCCTTTTTGTGCTTATGCATTCTTTATCATGACTTTGTCAGCGTGTTTTTGTTATTGTATTCCTATCCATTTTTTTTACCGTGTGATTCTTATTTTGTTATAGAATTTATTTGTAATCTTGTTCAGGTACAGTGGTAGAGATCTATCATATTTGTCGCTCGCTTCCCAAATGACAGGCTAGGTAATTGAATCACCCCGTTTTTATTTCTTCCTCTTTGTTTTGTTTTGTTTTGTTTTTTTACTCTTTTTACTCTCTTAAAGTAATCGTGTTGCTACCTCAATTATTGTAACAAACAGATTTTCATTCTCTTTTAACGTGTCAAAAGAAATGTTCAAAATTCACATTCTGTTGGTTTGTGAATTTCCTTGATGGATTGAAGAAACCGGATCAAACGTATCTAGTATAAATAAGCATTGCACAATTGTTCTTGAGAAATGGACACTCTTGTTATAATAATTGTAAAACATTTGCTTTTTGAACTGTGCCTCTGGATAGGGCTATTTCTCTCTGATTAATAGTTAATTAATACTAAGTCACATGTTTTTAGTAAGATGGGTGTACACTACAAAATTTTGTAAAGCTGTTTTCAATGCTTTCAACAAAACTTATTCATGCAATACTTGATGAAGTTAGAAAGGAACGTGCAGTCCCATATTTCTTTAATTCAGTTTTTCATCTTAGCTTCATGAGAACCCCCCCCCCCTTCCCCTCCCTTATTTTAGTATAATTTGAAATAGCTCAGTTTAATTTAAAAAAAAACACATGCAAACAGACATCACACACACAAGAAAAGAAATGATGGAATGTCATTTTCTGAGCCTGTCTTTGGATCAATATATTTGATTTATGTATTTATTCCTCTTTTTAATTTCAAATTTCACTCATTCTCTGATTTTTTTTTCTATTTTATGAATAATAGAGTAATTTGTCATATATACTATTTAACAATATGATTATTATACTCGCTTAAAAGAGGAAACACTATAATTTTCATAGTGGCAGGCAAACTGTTAACCCTTTGGCTCAATAACTTTGATTCAGAGCCCTAAAAAGTATAGCAGATACATGAGTAGAAAGAGCTAAAATTTCTGCACACACTGTCCATTTTTGTTGCGTGACCATTTTGCATATGATGCCAGGAATTTTAAAAAGGAGAATAAGCTTTACAATACTTAAATTGGCAACATATTGAGTTTCAAATTCATTGTTTTTTTTCATCAAAGTTCCCAACCATGTATGTTGTTTTCAAAGACATTACATTTTATTACAACCATGTAGCATTAAAAGCAAAATATTGTTGTTGCCAATTTGAAGAACAAAATGTGATCAATTTAGCCCTTAAATAATTCATGTCCTGAAAGGGTTAGCCTCCCCTTTTCAAGGAACAGAGAAATGAATCCATTCAATTCCTTTTCAATTTCTATTTCTAAACCATATAAATGTATCGTAACAGATCTTTTCAGAGGTAATCTCTGTAAACTCACCTCTCTAATTTCCTTTTGAGGAAATTTTGAGCTTGCACATTTTATTATAACTTCTTTTTCTCACTTCCCATGTTTCACCATGATCTTGTATATTGCTCTGATCTTAAAGTATTTTCCAGATCCAAAAGATTTCTTAAAGGTAGACATGAATATTGAAATAGTTACCCAGGATTGGTGATGTAAGGAAGATTAGTTAACCACACTTCATTTGGTAGAAATAAACCCAGTAATTATATGTATGAACTGTTTGATAATTAAAGCTTGGTAAATTAATGCCTTCCTTGATTTAGAGTTACAAGTATGCTTAAGAAGAAAGGGATAAATTCTGCTCTCTTATCAAAAGATATTCTTATAACACAGAAGGTGAAATTCAAGTTATAGTGCATAACAGTTCAGACAATAGTCCTCTCTTTCCCTTTGAAAGGAAAGAGAAATTGAATTTGTAGGAGGTAGTACTGTTGGAAACAAATTTTGTCTCCTGTTTATTACTTCTCTTCTTTTTCGTCAGTGTTGTAAGAACGTCAAGTGAAAACACGTTTGTGCCTTACATGTTGTAGCTATGTCACTATGTTTGGTGTGGAGCTTCTAGATGTTGACATCCTGTAGGTATTCGGCATGAGAGCAAATGCAGAAATCATTCAAAAGCCTTTCTGCTGTGGGTGTTACAGACCAAAAATAGAACCAAAAGACTTTGTATGGTATCTTAGAATTTGCCTAAGAAGTCGTATCTGCTCAAATGTTACACTTTTTGAGAAGTCACCATTTTCTTGGCAGTAGACTGCTTCGCTTACAAGTGGGAGAGGACAGTACTCGGCAAAACCTGGAGACCTTGAAAGTTGTACCCATAGCTCTTCTCTGACCCACAGTGCATATGATAGCCTAGTTGTAGTAGGTTAATAAATAGCATTGAAGGTACTTGAGGGACACAAATGTGGTAAAAGCAAGCATCAGAGATGGCATATCCTGTATTTTTGTAAAGTGTAGAATTTAGTCCTTGCATAGTGTCCAAGTGTAATCCAGTGGTCGATAAGAATGTGTGTTGTTGTCCTTTGGGGGATAACTATGTCGTGAATTTATGTCAAAGCTCACCTATTGCACCTGGAATATCACCCTTGTATTTGGTATTTGGTCTCTTCTCTCTTCATCTCTCTTTTGCTCTCTCCCTTTCTCTCTCCCTCTTTCTCTCTTATACAAACATTGAGAAGAGCTGCTAATTTTTTGTCCTTGTTAACCACATTAGCCTGTTTTGTTATAACTTAATCTCTTCCATGATCGGTAGCATCCGTGTAGGGTTAGGGTTATGTATAAGAAAATGATAACTAGGCTTCTTACAAAGGACCAATGCATTCTTTATGTGATACTTTTCTTGTTCTTCTCCCCCTATAGTTTGTATCTTGATAGGCTCTCCGATGTCATATCAAAAGATGAACTGAAACACAAGTTGATATTCACATACAGATTTGCTGGAAAAAAAAAGTAGATCATGCACAAGTCTGACATGAGTTTTATATCATTTTGATACAAATGTTTGACATAAAATGTTAGCTTAATCTTGTAGAATTCCTTTTTACTCATCAATTTCATAATGAACTAATTTTTATATCATGTTTTCCACATTTTAGTAATATATTATTAAAAGAGCGAAATATATCTGGAGAAGTTGATTACTATTGAAAAGCTTAGCTCACGTGACAAATAATGACAGAAAGACATTATATTGTCCCTCAGCTAAGGTTAAAGATAACTAGACCCTTGAATCATGTGCTCATCATTTGAACTTGTATTGGTTAAATATCAACTTCAAGATGCAAAGCTTTGTACATTTTCTGCAGTTGGTAACTGTAACTTGATGTCTATGTTTTTGATAAATGCAAGAAATATGATAATGTGGAATTATGTGCATGTGAATTTCATTGCACCAAAAAAGGAGAAATATGTGCTGACCTGGCTGTTATGTCGAATTATTGGAAGTCGCTGTTCTTTTATATCCAGTATAAGTAGACTTGTTTGAATATTTGTCGAAGCGTTACTGCATAGATGTTATCGTAGGGGTACCTAGCGATCCAGTATTACAGCCAGTGTGTAGTACTAATTGGATGGAAAATATATATTTTTGTTGACTATACAAATGAAATTTTAAGAGATGATGCAGGATATCCATGCTATTCTGTATTGTTGGTAACCTCACAGATTTTAAAGAAAAGATATGAAAAAAAATATTTGAGTGCAGATAGTTTTATGTATGTTTCACAGCCTTTGTATATGTACATTATAATTAATCAGTTGTGGAATTAATTACTATTAAAAAAAGATGATTTATCTTGAATCTCAGCTCTGACTTGTGTTAATCTTTTTGCCTAAAAAGCAGAGTATGTGGACCGGTACCTTTATTTGTTAAAATATATGTAACTTTTTGCTTATGCAGAGTTAAAACATGTAAACAAATGGAAAAAGAGGAAATAAGAAATACCACTGACTAGTATTCAAGGATAGCCAAAGAAACCCAGCTCTGGGGCCTGTAACATAAAGAGATACAATCAATCTTACAATCAATTGTAACTCTTCAGTACATGGTTTGCCATAGACTTACGATTGATATCAGTCGTAAGATTGTATCTCTTTATGTTACAGGCCCCTGGTAATGGAGGTTCTCCTCACTACTTGTTGGTGGATTATAACAGATATAAAGAGACAGAATGACAAAGCATTCTAACAATAATATAACAAAAAAATAATCATGAAAAGAAAGGAAAATACAAAAATGTAATAATAACTATGGTCAAAAGGAAAAAAATAAGCATGGGAGAACAATATTATCTTATGGAAAGGAAAAGTACTAGTATATGATGTGATGAAAAATGAGAGAAGAAGCTGATCAGAACATAAAAAAATCATTAGAATATAGTTGAAAAAAGGAAAACCAAATCAAATAAAGTAATATCATGTGTACAGTGTATTAAAATTATTCTGTCAAGGAGCATAAGGAACATAAGAAGCGCAGATCAATATAGCCTATATTATGAAACAAGAGAAAGTGAGAGAGAGAGAGAGAGAAGGAGAGAGGTGATGAGAGTTTAGTAAAAAGGCAGAAAACAAAAATGTGTAACCTTCACATCAATGAGATACACTCAATAGGCAGACATTATAGCCTAGGCCTACCCTATGCTATCTTTGTATTTTCAGTACTTGGTATACAGGTATATACATAAGGTATATACATACAGGTATATACATAAGTCAGGGAGATATAACTTGAATTTAGATCTTAATGTAGAAAAAAGGAAAAAGATGAATGAATACAAAAAATAAAATGAGATGAGCTAAGAGAAAAAGAATACATGTCTTTACTACCCATGCATAATGTGGTATGAGCTGTACAAAACCTGAAAACTTATGATAATCGATGATGATGATGATGATCGATGATGGTGATGATGATAATGATGATGATGGTGATGATAACCGTTGTTGTTAAGGTTGTAGTTGTTTTTGTTATAATTATTATACTTTCGTTTGATGATGATGATGCTGATGACGATACATGTCAGACCCAGGGAGCTATATCACAGAACGATAACTCTTTAGAACAACATGGTCCGACGTGTAAAACGAGGTCTTAAAAACAAGACTACGGTATGAAATCGAAATTGGGGGAAAATGGCGACGCCCACTGCCCTGCTCGTTTCCTGCTCTCCCAGCGTAGATGCTCTTGGTATTATGAAAAGTAAGGATGGAAGAAAAAGTATCAAATTATCGTTTCTATTTTTATTGTTCTGCATTCGAATCGAGGTTTAAGTTAGTAGCCGTGTTTTTCTTTCTTTCATCGAAGATTATTAATGTATTGTCCCACGTATTAACTTATGATGGGGGGACCTAACATTATAAGTTAAAGCTACGCACTTTGATTCCACCGGCTAAAAAGTCATTTTATTCAGTGTTGATGCAAATTTCTTTTATATATCTTGATTCTAAATATTTTGAAGTTAAAGGGAAATCCAAACTTAATAGCAAGTTGCTTTGAAAGAAAGAGGAAAAATCAGAGAAGCAGATTGGTGAAAGTTTGAACGAAATCGGACAAGCAATAATAAGAAAGTTATGAATTTTTGAAAGTTGTAATCACTATGCATATGGGAATTTCAAATTGGCCGAATAGGTAATGTCACTGTGATGTAGCTGTGGACAACTCCCCCATTCGCTCTAACACTGACTAAAAAATGACTAAAATGTCACTTTTTTTCAAAATGCATTACTCAGTAGGATCTTTTCGCTTATGAGGACCTATAACAATATGCTATCTCCAATATATTTTGAGTACTGCCCCGAGGGTAAAAGCGCCTCGAAGAAAACCGCAAATTAATGATATTTTTGTGTACGACAAATGGGAGAGTTGTCCACAAAAATGTCACAATTGACTCACCAAATTGCCAAATTGAGATTCACATAGATGTAGTGATCTCATTTTTCAAACATCCATAACTTTCTTAATCCTTGTCCGATTTCTTTCAAACTTTCACCATCTTGTTTTTCTTATTTTTCTACTTTCACACAAATCATCTTATTACCAAGGTTGGATTGCCCTTTAAATCGCTGAAAAGATTACGACGGACGAATGTCAATATTCATAAATAATTTCGAGTCAGTGTTGTTGATGCAGTGTCCAATTTTGTTCGACAAAATGAAACTGAAAGGGTCCTAAACTTTTTTTAGACCGAAAATTCTGTCTCTCGTTCATAAGCCTCTTATTATTTTGACAGGGTCGGCTATTCACTTAGAGACAGAAACCCTCCTATCACTCTGCTGTGCAAACTGTCTACATACCGATGTGTAGCCGGTATGAAGTTGTAAAGAGGCTTGTATTTTATTTTTTAAAAATATTTTTACAAATTAAATAGATTAGGCCTAGGCTCTAAACATTCAAGAGTCTTTTCACTTACCAATTTGACTGTTTTATTCCTTGTAATGCTCCTTTTTCAGGTAATTCAGGGTCCAAGTTATTCTCCGTTTGAAAATCTTGCAGCCGTATTCAAACGGTTTCCACTGCGCAGCTCAGAAATGAAGATAACATTCTAGTTTACGTACAAGGGAAAATTATTATGAAGGGAAAAAATCACTGTGTGCGAGTTCGTAATGAATTCATCACATTTTTCCCGAACTCGCACACATTGATTTTTTCCCTTCATATAATTTTCCCTTGTACGTAAACTAGAATGTTATCTTCATTCCTGCGCAGTGGAAACCGTTTGAATACGGCTGCAAGATTTTCAAACGGAGAATAACTTGGACCCTGAATTACCTGCAAAAGGAGCATTACAAGGAATGTCAAATTGGTAAGTGAACAGTCAAATTGGTAAGTGAACAGATTCGTGAATGTTTAGAGCCTAGGCCTAATCTATTAAATTTGTAAAAATATTTTTAAAGAATAAAGTACATGCCTTTTTACAACTACATACCGGCTACACATCGGCGTGTAGACAGTTTGCACAGCAGAGTGATAGGAGCGTTTCTGTCTCTAAGTGAATAGCTTACCCTGTCAAAATAATAAGAGGCTAATGAACAAGAGACAGAATTTTCGGTCTACCTAAACTTAAGCTACGCACATGTAATAAATGAATGCAAATCTTGATTTCGGTGCTGAATAATGTGAATGTTACCCTGATTTCCATATAGTGATAATATAAAAAAATATAGGAAAATTACTCATTCTTTTTGTCAGTTGTAAATGATATTTTCATAGCTCAGTTACACCAAAAGTTTGGCGCATCAAACGCGTTGCATTGCACATATTTGCGGGGTGCGTAGCTTTAGGTCCTGCGTAGCTTTAGGACCCCCTACCATACAGCATTGTGTAATTTGTCCGTGTAAGCACTAACTGCATGATCAACATTTTTGAGAGCTGAAGTCAAGACCCAAGAAGTGTGGGAGGGGGGGGGGGGGGGGGGGGGGTGGGGGTGGGTGGAAGCACTTATCCAATGAACAAGGTTATCATATATAAATGGATGGAAGAAGCTTACTTAGGGAGCACCCACAGAACTTTCCAGGCATATGTGAGGCTTTATAGCGCAACTTAGACATGCTGTGTGTCTGTTGAGAGTCAGAAGGATGTTAACTCTTTTAAAAAAGATTTTCATTAATGGAATAATGCCCTGGCCCTCAACAGACAATATAGACCTACTCTGTGTTGTATAATCTGTAGGACTTGAAAATGATGTTTGGTGCTCAAGAGTGGCTTTCATTACAATTTTATATTTGGCTGTATCCCTGTTCCCTCTTCCTGGTCTTCATTTCAGCGATCAAATTCTTTTAACTGTTTTGTCCAATCTTCCCATCAGAAATCACAGAAAATGATGTTGAGACACCATTCAGCCCCATTGCAGAAGATGTTGAAGGCTACCCTTGGCAGCTGAGTAACAAGTACTACACTGCTGATATTCTGATCTGTGTAGCCAAGCCTTGTGTCATGGGATCATTGACCCTCGGAGAATCCATGGAAGGCATTGTGATTGCCATGGATGATAAGGTACAGTGGTGAGGGGTCCAGCAGGTGGATCTGGGCTAATTCGGCATTGGGGCCAACTTGAAAGCAGAATCGATCGCAGATACTTGTGTCAATTTATGCATTAAGTACGTCTTTTTGAATCCCCACATTCAAGGTTATTTGATGAAAATGTGTGAAATAAGATGTAGTGTTGAAAATTTCAAGATGTCAAATTCTATAAAACATGAAATTTACGGCTACCGGTATTTAGCAATCCGGTGTAAGGATTGCCCTTCAACTCTTGGAACCTTTTCGCCGTGCGATAACGAGTTTGCCCCAGTGCTGAGTTAGCCCGACCCCCAGCAGGTGCTCCCTGTCCTTTGGGTCTGAGTTAGGGTGAAGGATCAGGGAGGGTGAACATATATACCAGGGAATATAATGACAGGGTACAAAAGGATTAGGGACTATAGAAACAGGGGAACATCTGAGTATACATCTTATAAGTGCCCATTGGATGATATTCTTGCAATACCTGGTGCTTCAGGAGATATGAAATGTAGAAAAGGGATTGAGCCCAATCCTACTGTATCAATGCTAGGGATTTTCGCTACCTGTCTAGTTTAAAGTGTTTGTTCGTCTTCTCCTCTTTTCTCTTCTTTCCCAAGTAGGTTATGAATACTCGACTTTCTTTAGATGAAAATTATGTTTTTTTGTATAAAATGTGTAATTTTTTTCATCTGATAAATGACCAGTTATCTTAAACTTTTTTTAACATTGAAAAGTATTTAGTATTTGATTTTAATTCTCAGATAATTTGTTAAAAATTATATATCAGTAACAATTGGACCAAGTCATATTTAGTGATAATGATAATGATACCTTTATGACATGTGAATCTTTTGTTCTTTTGAAACAGGCTGAAAGTTTCAAGACTGCCAAATCTCAGTGGGCCACAGTAAAGGAGATCAACCCAGAAGTTAGAATTCTAGCTTGTAAACAGTTCACTAAATCACCAGGTACATGAAATGACTGTATTATTACCTTTCTCTGACCAAATGTCTTGGAGGATGGTTTACCCTTACACATGAAACTTTACACATGAAACTTTAATTTATAATAGCAGGGACAAAGATGCATTTTAATCTTTATTAGGCTGTCAGTTAAAGTTCTATTTTATTCTATTTGTAGTTGTAGTATGGTAGGCTCAGTTCACTTCTAGGAGTTACTTAAACATAGGCAGAATATCTAAAAAGTTGGAGTACAAGACACAATACATTTTAAAAATTTATTTTACATTTCAGTACTTTTTCTTTGCCTTTTCTTTAGGAGTGTCTTAATCGATTTCATACATGAACTTGAGATGACTCTTATTTCTAGACAAAACTATAGGGAAATTTTCCCCATCAAATGTTTTCATTGTTCAAAATGAAGTTGAATTGTGGACAAAAGCTTTACCAGTCCAATATGTTTAATTTAGTTTGATTTGGTTAAAGTCTAACAACTGTCTTTTCGGTTCAGTGGCTTACTCTTGGATGAATGTTTCAGTTTTTTTCTGTAAAATTGGCATATGTACCAAATTCATATTTTCTTTGTTGAGAAGCAGGAGAATGTCCTTTTATATATTTATCACCGGTCATGTATCATATGAAAATGTGAATATAATAGACCTACAAGGCTACAACTAAAGGTGGACATTTTGATTTCAGAGACATATTGACAGTTTTTACATGATCTGTACATTTTAGTACTTTTTCTTTGCCTTTTCTGTAGGAGTGTCAAAGCAGATCATTCTAGAGTGGTGCCTTGAAAATAGCTTTGAGCTTGTGGAATTGGAAAGCCCTGAGAATGAGGATGAAGAAGAAGAAGATGGATTTGGTAAGTTCTTAACCCTATAGCTCCTTAACCCTTTCATGACAGGAATTATTCAAGGGCTAAATTGATCACATTTTGTTCTTCAAATTTGCAACAATAGTATATTTTTTAGTGCTCCATGGTTCTAATAAGGTGCAATGTCTTTGAAAACAACATACATGGTTGGGGACTTTGTTGAAAAGTTGAAAAAAATTGCCAATTTTGACAAAAACAATGATTTTGAACCTCTCAATATGTTGCCAATTTAAAGATTTTAAGGCTTATTCTCCTTTCTAAAATTCCTGGCATCAAATGCAATGTATGGTCATGCAACAAAAATGGACACAGTATGTGTAGAAATTTTTGCTCTTTCTACTCAAGTATCTGGTATATTTTTTAGGGCTCTGAAACAAAAGTTGTCGAGCCAAACCACAAAATGTGGTCAATTGTCTCGAAAGTGTTAACTGCTCAATTATTATATTATATTATAATTATTATTTCATAGACTGATCGAGATGGCCCCAAACTTTTTGTACTATAAGTAGCAGAGTAGAGTCCCTCTATAGACAGAGTTATGACAGGGATGTCCTATTTTGGGGAAACAAAATGGCATTCAAATTTTTTCTAATTTAGAACACTCAGGTACTCATTGGAATCGAATTGAAATGTTGCGTAATAGTGCGCTCCAATCATAGGTTGTTGTAACTCTTCAATAAGGCGACTCTAGCAGAGAGAGAGGTGCAGCGCCATCTTGTGGGCATTAACTTATAATGATTCCATGGCAGACTGTGTATTGAAAACAGTGTGTTGCTTTGGAAAATTTTTGCATACCTGTATGTAATGATGTACATGTCAAATAGTATCCAATTTAGTGCCTATTTCAGTGAGTTAGTGGCTGCAGTGCACATTATCTATGTTATATGGTCATGGGTTAAACAATTGCAATGATATATATGTAATTTTAAAAAGTAGATTTGTTATGATGAACGTATGGGTAGATGTATGGAAATATCACAAGGGTTTCTGTCACCCCAAATTTTGTTATTGTATTTATTTGATTTAAAGCTATATCAATTCAAGTATTTAGAAGTAGTGAAATATATGAAATTTCTTGGAGTTGTCAAGACTTCATGTTTGTCTCGAAAAAGCTTTCATTTATAACAAAATATGGATCATGTAGAGCACTGGTCATGTTTTTTATAGCTATTCTGTGGTTTAAACCATTTGTGGTAAATTTAACATTAGTAACAAGGAGAGAACAGGATTTATATCTTGCATCTGCTGCTGTGATGTATCTTGATAATGAGAGAGCTATTCTCAGAATGCTAAACATTAATCTTTTATTTCCAGGTGTAGAACCATATGGTGTGGAGAGGATAGTCTCAGCTTTGCATGCACATACATGGTCTAACCTTGAGATGAAAGGTGAGCTATTATGTATGATAAATGATAAAAAGTCATTACTTCCTCAAGATTTTTTTAGAAAGTATGAATTTCAAGAAATTAGTCAGAGTAGCTTTTTTTTTTCAAATTGAAAATAGCATATATAGTATGAATGCATTTCCAAATGATATCAAGAGATTGTTGAGCATTCCACTAATTATGTTTGTGAATAATTTTCTCAATACCCACACCTTTCCTCAATGAAATGCAGTGCAATAAATATATAAAATCAATATCTTAGGGCTAATGATAGATTATTAAAAGATGTTTGTTTAATCGAATGAAGAAAAAAATAGGACTACATGTATATAGTTCACCTTTCTAATGACCTGTTTCCATTTCTTTTCATTCATTGTCATATGTCATTTATTGCTTTTCCACCATTTCCCTTCGTATGAATTCTCTTTCTCTTATTCCACTTCTACTATCCTGCCCATTGTTTCATAGTGTGATTTTTCTTCTTTATCTCATTCTTTCTTCTCCTCTTTCTTTGTTATCTCTACAGATGACAATGGATCAAACTTACTGAGACTTCAAGAGAGATTTGGAGACAGTGACAATAGGACTGAATCAGAGAACCACACGTCTTCCAATGAAAGCTCTATGCATGGATACATTCCACTCTGTGGGATCGACGAACTCGACTCTGAAGAGCAGCAAAATCAAACGCAGCAAGAAAATTCAGAAACTGTGACAGAAACTGAAGAATCAGCTCCCGTAGACAATGATAATGTGAGGACTATGTGTAGTGGTGGAGAGAAAAGCGGAGAGAACGATGGTGGGGTTACAGATCCTCGTTGTCATGGCAATAGCAGTAATGCTGAGGCATCGTCTGGGGCTGCAAGTGCACTTCCAGAAGAAGGAGCTAATGCAAGTACAGATGATGCCAAGCCAGAGAAAGCAAAGAAAGTGACAGCCGGTCCAGACAAAATAGGTAACTTTTCTGTTCCGTAGTGTAAGTGTTTTTTTGTCCCCGCCGAACGAAGTTCGAGGGGACTATGAAACGGGCTCCGTTCGTGTGTGCGTGTGTGTGTGTGTGTGTGTGTGTGTGTGTGTGTCCGTCCGTCCGTCCGTCTGTCCGTGTGTGCTCAAATGTTAGAAAATGCTACTTCTCCGTCATTTCTTGGCCGATTTTGATTCCGATTGTTTTATCTGATAGGGCTGGGTGGGGGCTTCCAAACTTCTACACAGAATTTTGAAATTCATTAATTATGCAAATTTATGCAAATTTATTCAAAAGTGACGAAAAATGCTACTTCTCCTCTATTTCACATCGGATTTTGATTCCGATTGTTTTATCTGATAGGGCTGGGTGGGGGCTTCCAAACCTCTACACAGAATTTTGAAATTCATTAATTATGCAAATTTATGCAAATTTATTCAAAAGTGACGAAAAATGCTACTTCTCCTCTATTTCACATCGGATTTTGATTCTGATTGTTTTATCTGATAGGGCTGGGTGGGGGCTTCCAAACTTCTACACAGAATTTTGAAATTCATTAATTATGCAAATTTATGCAAATTTATTCAAAATTGACGAAAAATGCTACTTCTCCTCTATTTCACATCGGATTTTGATTCCGATTTTTTTATCTGATAGGGCTGGGTGGGGGCTTCCAAACTTCTACACAGAATTTTGAAATTCATTAATTATGCAAATTTATGCAAATTTATTCAAAAGTGACGAAAAATGCTACTTCTCCTCTATTTCACATCGGATTTTGATTCCGATTGTTTTATCTGATAGGGCTGGGTGGGGGCTTCCAAACCTCTACACAGAATTTTGAAATTCATTAATTATGCAAATTTATGCAAATTTATTCAAAAGTGACGAAAAATGCTACTTCTCCTCTATTTCACATCGGATTTTGATTCTGATTGTTTTATCTGATAGGGCTGGGTGGGGGCTTCCAAACTTCTACACAGAATTTTGAAATTCATTAATTATGCAAATTTATGCAAATTTATTCAAAATTGACGAAAAATGCTACTTCTCCTCTATTTCACATCGGATTTTGATTCCGATTTTTTTATCTGATAGGGCTGGGTGGGGGCTTCCAAACTTCTACACAGAATTTTGAAATTCATTAATTATGCAAATTTATGCAAATTTATTCAAAAGTGACGAAAAATGCTACTTCTCCTCTATTTCACATCGGATTTTGATTCCGATTGTTTTATCTGATAGGGCTGGGTGGGGGCTTCCAAACCTCTACACAGAATTTTGAAATTCATTAATTATGCAAATTTATGCAAATTTATTCAAAAGTGACGAAAAATGCTACTTCTCCTCTATTTCACATCGGATTTTGATTCTGATTGTTTTATCTGATAGGGCTGGGTGGGGGCTTCCAAACTTCTACACAGAATTTTGAAATTCATTAATTATGCAAATTTATGCAAATTTATTCAAAATTGACGAAAAATGCTACTTCTCCTCTATTTCACATCGGATTTTGATTCCGATTTTTTTATCTGATAGGGCTGGGTGGGGGCTTCCAAACTTCTACACAGAATTTTGAAATTCATTATTCATGCAAATTTATGCAAATTTATTCATAATGGCTGAAGGTTCATAATGTTTTCATGTTTTATATTTCAGTTGTATACATGCATTGTTGGTATTCTCTTCTTTTGCATGCAGTAACATTATTATTTTATTCACTAAAGTTTTTCACTGAAGTTTTAAGGTTCAGGCTAGTTAATTTCCACAGATCTGCACTTCCGGCGGGGACATTTATTACGCATTGCGTAATTTACTCATTCACTTGTTTTTTTTCAACTAAGTCATTTGTCTGGCCACGAATGTGGAAATATCTAGGAAGAGCACAAATAAATGAGAAATATGAATGACAAACAAGGGTGTAAGCTCCTTCTAGTCTCATTTTAAAAGTAAAGATCTTATTCTGAATTATTAATTTTGTAATTGATAAGACACCTGAAAAGGCAGCTATTGGATCAACAAATGATAAGGTCTGTAGGTGTTCACTGAATAATTTTTTTTTCACCTGACTCTTCCCAGATGCTATGCTTAATGAGGACAGGAAGGTCTTTGAAGCTCTTGGGAATGAAGACCCAGGAATGGAATCCTTTGAACAACTCTTCTCCCGGATGTCCTACATGAAAGGTAAATCATTGACCCTGAAATTTATATTTGATATTTCGATAAAGAAGGTTAGAAGGATCTCATTTGAATTTGAGTCTTTAGTCTTATTCTCATATACGAGAATACCACTGCAATTGTGAGAGAGAGGGAGATAATTTTGTTTTGTATTCACTTTTTTTAGGGGGAGGGGGCTGCAAGGGATGGAAGTAATTGAATAAAATGCAATTTCTAGTATATAGAAGTCATACTAGGGTCCTACCCATGATGGGGAAAACAGGATGAACTTAAAATAGTGCCACCGGTAGTGATAATTTCCAAGAATTATGATCATTTCTCATTTTGACAAATTTGTCAAATTTTCTTACAGACTTTTTTCCAGTCATGGTGAAAAAAGATATTTAAAGAATATCCAGTCATTTTCCTTGTTGGTTATAAGCAATGATTGTATTGTCTAATCAAAGAAATATACAAATTTTACATAAACCAGACCTCACTCCTCAGAACAGCAATAGGGTACACAGTAAAATAAGATGCATTTATTCTAATAAAGCAGGAACCAAGCCAAATAGCAGCTTTTCTATCTCTCAAACAACATTTAATACTTCTGATGGTATGACAAGTAGATTAAACAATATCTTTAAAGGGTACTTTCATACAAATGATTTTATCCTTGCATTGCAGAGAAAGCAAGTACCCTAGAGGGTGAAGATAGGAGGCAGTATGCTGAGAAGGTGGCCATTGCATTCTGGAGAGCGATAGGAGGAGATGAAGGAGAAATAGAAGGACTTGATGATGATTCAGACTGATGATGGAGTAGCATAAGGAGGACTGCTTCCCCCTCCAGATACTAGGCACCGCAAATGGAAACAAAGCGAGGACTTTCTTTACCCCTCTGAACTGATGCGCCTGTGTTCTGATTATAGTTCATTCATGTGGCTACATGTGTGTGAAAATAAGTATTTCATGCTTCAACTGGAATGAAACATCCAAAGAGGTACACATGGAAAGTGTTCGGAAGAGCCATGTCTAGAGAGGACTTTTGGAAGAGGATTGTCACAATGGGGGTGTTGGAACGTAGGGGTCATACAACGTAGGCGCATTGCCATAGGAAACATCAGTGCTGTACAGTTCATGTTAATTCATGTCAATCTCCACTATTTCAAAAAAGTCTTCTGCAGGACTGTTGCAATGAATACTCAGGTATCATGATTTATATTAGCCTGTACATTGTCAGGATCTACTGAATGTTGCATAAAAGATGCAGTCAAGACACCACTACATATCTTTTTAAAACGAGAGCAAAACCATGCATATTTGTTATGCCATTTTCATGGTCTTTGTCTAGAAATCAAATAAAGGGAAATCAAATAGATAAGAAATAAATAAATGGAAATGATTGATAATTGAACAATTAATTACATGTTCATCCATTTGTGTGTGTTTTATAAAGCATAAAATGCAAAGTGTGAACTATTGCCTCACCAGACATTTACAAATTTGATTTAAATGTGCTGAATTGGGAGACTCTCACTGAGAGCTCTGGTAGGTATTAAGTCAAATGGTTCATTGACACATAAGTTGTCATTTATTATTGCCCTGTCTTCTCTTATCATCCCAAATAATGAGCATGCTTTTCTGGTGCGAGGGTGGATGTAAAAAAAAAATGTTTTGTTCTTTCGATTACTCAATACTCATTGTTTTATTGTTTCAGTTTATCTCTTATTTACAGTGTAAAGGTGATTTGTAATGAAAATTTTATTGATATCTCGAAAGTAACCCCTCCCCCTGAGACTGAGCCTTTTATGCCACTCGTGAAATTCAGCAGTATCATTCAGGGTCTGATATTTTTACAAATTTTGAGAAACCAGTTAAGATTTCATGAAATATTAGACTGCAGATACAATACCTTGCTACAAGATCGCACAAGGAAAATTGATGATTATCAGTCTTACACTGTGTCAGTGTGAAGTTTTTAACAATTATTGAACATCTAAAGTATGAACTCCCGATATGATACCAATTACTTGTATATTAGTGCGGAAGATGTTGATCATCGTGGTAGTACAATAAGAGTAAGATTAATCAGTTGTCACACGAAGAGAGCAAACGAGAGTTGCGACGTTTCGACCGCTATCTGCTAGTCTTCGTCAGGCAATGAGGACATAAGCCGCTGCAAGCGCCTCTTATAGCGTAAGCTGCGCTCCGAGGGTGCCGGAACCGCCGCGCTGCTATTGGTCAGTGAAACTGACCAATTTATTTGTCATTTTAATTTTCATAAAACCTACATAGTCCTCGTCAGCGAAAGAATGCTAGAGCACCGCAGAGATGTCAAGCACCGCCGCATAGATAGTTCGGCAGTCGCTGAGCACGCTTGGAACGCAGACCACCCTCCCAATTGGGATGAGGTGAGCTGCATAGCGCGGGATAAGCACTGGTACACCCGACGTATCAAGGAAGCTATCCAAATCCGCTTGCATCCGAATAATATCAATAGGGATAACGGCATCGACATCCCGGAGGAGTGGCTACCCACCATCCGCCGACATGCGCCCCCTACCGTTGACCGCCTTACGGCCACACCACAGTTCAGCGCAGCTCCTAACGCTAACTCCTCCACGTCCGCACCCAAACACACGGCAGTTACCATAGCTATCGCTGGCGACTCCCCGACGTCCGCATTTCGCCCGCCAGCAGCACCGTCCGTCACTGACCGTAACTCCCCGACGTCCGCATCCCGCCCACTGGTCGCTCCGCCCGCGGCTTCTGATTGGTCAGTTTCACTGACCAATAGCAGCGCGGCGGTTCCGGCACCCTCGGAGCGCAGCTTACGCTATAAGAGGCGCTTGCAGCGGCTTATGTCCTCATTGCCTGACGAAGACTAGCAGATAGCGGTCGAAACGTCGCAACTCTCGTTTGCTCTCTTCGTGTGACAACTGATTAATCTTACTCTTACTTGTATATTGTTATGATACTTTACATGCAGGCAGGGCATGACTGCTAAGGCATGAGTTTATGATCCGCTATCACGATGCTGGCCTGCACTCACTGCGTGTTTTGTGGTCTGACTTCATTGGGCAAAGATTATGCCCAAATTCCTTCACCCTTGCTATAACTATCAGGGTAATGCAGAATGATTTTAAAACATTTTAGTTATTGAGGAAAAGTGCATTTCATGTGAGCAGGGTGAATCCAGGATTCTGTTAAAATGGGGGGGGGGGGAGGCACAGTTTGGATAAAGTAGTGGGTATAAATAAAGGTTATTTACATTTTTCATGAACTTTTCTGTGTACTTAAGGTATGCCAGTTTGTTTTTTTTCTTTTTAAAGCAGGGGGGGGGGGGGGGGGGGGGGGGGGGGGGGGGAGGGGGGCATGGGTGGCCCGTAACCCCAGGATCTGTGAGTAAAGCCCTGCACTAACAATCATGTCATCTAAACTCAAGGGGAAATTGCAAGGGATGGGTTTTGGGTCATTTTATTACAAAGAAAAGGGTGACCAATACTACAATGAGACATCGAAATAGATTCTCTGATGAAGAATATTGTTTGATTGCCCAACTAACAATTGTCATTTGGCTTCAGAATCATAGTGATTGATTTCATTATCTTTTAATCTGACAGGTAGAATACTGATGCTAGATTTGACCATGTACATTTATTTGTCATTTTAATTTTCATAAAACCTACATAGTCCTCGTTTGAGTTCTAGACAGGTCTTTATACTGTCCCAATATACATGTAGAGTCTGAATTATGATTATTAAAAATGTGCAATTTTTTATGATATAATTTGCCAAGTCAGATTTGTTTTGTTGTAACCATGGTTTGACACTATCATATGGTCTAAAGTTCTGGTGAGAGAGAGAGAGAGAGAAGGGGGGAGAGAAGGGAGAGAGAGAGAGAGAGAGAGAGAGAGAGAGAGAGAGAGAAGGGGGAGAGAGAAGGGAGAGAGAGAGAGAGAGAGAGAGAAGGGGGAGAGAGAGAGAGAGAGAGAGAGAGAAGGGGGGAGAGAGAGAGAGAGAGAGGGGACCACTAGAGATACATGTACTTTGCAGACCACGATAGGTAATAGACTATCGATGATGATTGGGAAAGTGAATTATAAACTTGCTACATATAAAATGACATCTAAAAGAGATTAAGAGAGGATTGAAAGAGGAAAAAAGAACTAGGTAAAGTTGAAAATAAGTGATTAACGAGAAGTTGTAATACAGTATAGTCTGACAGTAGAAACAAAAACAAAAAAAAATAAAAAGCTTTAAAATATTTTGCAGAGGGACAGAGGGGAGATAGAGGTCATTGAGCATGATGGCTAATAATACTTGACTCTACATCTCAGGTTTATTAGAGTTGCAAAAGATAAAATTATATACCAGCGACACCTCACCTCATAAAAGTAAAAGTAAACAACGAATACAATCTGTAGATTTATTACTACAGGGTAGAGGTTGTAGTAACTATTTTGATATTCTTATCACATAAAATCTTATTACATTTAAGGCTCAAAGGTTTCTCCGTGTTCTAACCTTTTAATCGATCATCACGGCGGTAGCTGGCATTTTCTACTGCACTAATTTATGAGAGGGGATACTCAGCGAAGTTCCCAGCGGCTTGGGGTTCATGTATTAAGTGCTTATTCATTTATCAAAAAGCTTGGAATGCTCTAGCCCCCTAAGCCCCCCCCCCCCCCCCCCCCTTTCCTCGTACCTTGTTTTTCCTTAGCAGTTGCTTTGGATATTTGCAAAAAGTTATCAGTGTTAATTTATGAGCATGTCATTAATCGTAGATGGCAAATATACTCTTCTTTTATGAATTTTCATAAACATGTACATTTTATTCACAGAGCCATCGTTACATGGCTCCAATCGACCAATAAATCTCAGATTATGAAACGCCTGAAAAGAGTTACGATAACCCTATTTTGAAATAGGGCTATTTTGAAATAGGGTTTTTATTTCATAAAAAGCTTTTACCAAGATCATTTAATAATCTGTTTTCTCTTAATATGCATGCTCATCATTACGACAAAAGAAATGAATTTGATTTTAGAGTCCATTACGGTCGCACCTCTTTTTCACGCTCATTGATAAAATACAAAGGACCCATGTTCTGGAATAGTTTACCGCGAGAAATTAGAGACTGCAAATCACTAAATACATTTAAATATAAGCTAAAAACCTACCTTCTAAAACAGTTGTAAATCTTTTGATAGTATATCAAATATATAATTCAGTAGGCTTGTCTGTCTTTGTCTTTTTTCTATATGTATATTTCTCTATCATTTCTCTTTTGTTTATACTTTAATGATTCATAATCTGTTGTAACTTCCAATGGGATCGATCTTTTAAGTTTTGGATTAACTTCTTTTGATCCCGCCACATTTTTATATACCTATTATTGTCTCACTTTCTATATTCAATTTTTCTTGCTTCTTCGCCTTAAATGGTGTGCTTTCCAAATGTTTTTTTTTAAATTTATATATATGTATTTCACCATGTTGATATATTGTTTTATAAAAATGTGGAAATAAACTTTGAACTTTGAACTTGAACTTAAATACGCAAACACCGCTACATTATTAGCAGAAGCAGCCTGTGGACATCCACGGGTGCTAGCTGCTGTTTATGACTATTCATCAGTGTGCATGTATATTTGTCACAATCAGAGGCGGCGCTCCGGGGTGGGGGGGGGGGGGGAACAGTGCCCTTATTTTTCAAAAGTGCCCCTTTTTACTTTTGAAAAATGCCCCTTGTCTTCCTGATAAGTGCTATTTTTACTACTAAAAGTGCCCCTTTTCCTTTTTTTAAAGTTATTGAGTGCCCTTTCTCCTTCTGATATGTGCCCATTTTCTCTCTCCAATAAGTGCCCTGTTCTCCTGATAAGTGCCATTTTTACTTCTTATAAGTGCCCCTTTTTTTTCTTATAAGTGCCCCCTTTTTCTCTCCAACTATGTGCCTTTTTCAAATCCAATAGCAGCCCCTTTTTCACTCTGATATGTGCCGTTTTCACCTTTGATAAATGCCTTTTTACTGATACGTGCCCCTTTTCCTACTAATATGTGAAAAAATTTTGCTCGTTTGCTCTGCTTACTCGCTCATGAATCATTACGCCAGCCACACAACTGCTAATTGGGAAAGCTGAAGATGATGCTCCATATATTTAGACCTGTAGGGTAAAGGGTAATGCCAATGTCAAAATGGTAATTTTTTCGCTTTGTGTTAACCTTTGTAGGTGCCCCTTTTTGCAGCCTCCCCACCCCCCCCCCCCCCCCCCCACTTTGAAAGATGCTCGACTGGTCACAATATATTTAACTTAAGAAAAACAATAAACAAATAAACATATCTCCGTATGGCATTTTTTCGGGTAAAGTGGTAGGCCTACTGTTTACCAAGAAGTATATGTTATTCATCTGAAACTTGCTTGAGTTTTGAAGAAAATACCTTATCTTGATGGAGACTAAATTAAAATTGTTAAGACCTGAATTACGAATGGCTCCGGTAGTTATTTATTTTACGTCTGACGACCCACGACCTCGTATATCATATCACGGATTCTCGCCCTTTTTGAGGAGCGATTTGATCTAAATTCTATGGTTCTTACTCAGAGAAAGACTATGTCTTTGAAAGCATGCATTGTCATGATTGTAGGCCCCTTACGGGGAGGGAGGGGGAGGGGTCTTGGGAAGGTCGACGAGATTTTTTTCTTCTTCACTCCCTCCAACGCCAACCCCCAACCCCAGAACCCCCCCCCCCCCCCCAGCGCGAGGGGCAGGGATTCATATATCCTATCGTATTCATATCATAGTTAAAATATTTACAAGGGAAATTTTAGTTGGAGGGATAGCTTCTCCTATCCCCCCCTTCCCCCCTTCCCCCCCCCCCCATAGGCCTGAATGATGTGAGTCTCGTAGATCAGCCCATGAATGATGTCCGCAGATCGGTTTAGAATTTAATCAAGCAATAATTATATTTGAGGCGAATAAGATGTTTCCCACAGTATGTTTAGCCGCGTTTCAGCCCCATAAATTTTGTTACCGCATGGAAAATGCCCAAATAAGGCACCTCATTCAGGAGATTTTTATATTTTGTCTCTACTCTGAACATTATAACGAATTCCACCCCAAGTCCCCAACGTTTTCAAATGATTTTTGATTACTGTCTATATAACACGTGAGCGAATGGGGACCTGACTTACTTATGTGATAGGGCACACAATTAATCTGCTCGCAATGCATTCTTGTGAGGCGGAGCAAAGGTAATAGGATGAAAACTGAACAAAGAAATTCATATAAAATCAAATAACTGTCTCCTGTAAAATTAAAGAAGGTAAATGATGTTTAATAGTCACAGGGTTCTCGATTTCACCTCTAGGCTGAGGTGAGCTTGTCTTTGTATACTTTTAAAGGCTTTATTATCTCAGTGTATTTCCTCTGTTTCAGCCTGCGAGTAGAAAAAAATTATGTTTAGCCACCTTTCAGCCTTCACAAATTTTGTTATCGCCGGGAAACTGCCCAAATAATGTAACTCATTCAGGGGCAGGGGCGGCGCTACAGGGGGGGGGGGGGCAGAGGGGGCGACCGCCCCCCTATGATTTTTCAAGTAGTGAAAAAAGAAAAAAAAAGAAGAAAAAAAGAAGAAAAGGAGGAAGAAAAGGGAAGAAAAGGGAAGAAAGAAGAAAGAGAAGTATTAAAAAGAGAGGTCTTAAACATATAACTCTATATTACCCGTTATTTAATGGAGAAAAAATATGACGTCATCTTTAGGTCGTCTTGCCCCTCCTATCAAAATACCCTGGCGCCGCCCCTGTTCAGGGGATTTTTAAAAATAATTTTGTCTCTACTCTGAACATTATAACGAATTCCATTCCAACGTTTTCAAAATAGGATTTTTTTTATGACTGTCGAGTTATACTTGAGCGAATAGGAGCTTGAATTACTTATGTAAGCCCTATACCGAGCTGATCGAGAAGTGTGTATGTACGTAGGAATATGCTATGAATCGAACTTTCTCCCCTCGCAAAGGACTGAGCGGTAAACATGCAAAGCCCTCGTTTGTGCGTAGGACAGTCAACCGCGTTGCCAGGATTTCATTTTAGGGGGGGGGGGGGGGCGGTTGTGAGCATGCGAAGCGTGCTTCTAGGGGAGTGGGTGCTCTGACGTTTTAAAGCAAATTTGAGAGAAAGATAACGGCTCGTAGCACCTTTTTCAGGCGGAAAGTAGTAGTTCGACTGCTTTTCAATTATCTGGACGCAATACTGCACTGTATGTAACAGGGAGTTTTTCAATTATTTCGACGCAATACTGCACTGTATGTAACAGGGAGTTTTTCAATTATTTCGACGCAATACTGCACTGTATGTAACAGGGGTGGGGACTTTCCCCCTTCACGCGAAGCGTGCTTCTAGGGGAGTGGGTGCAGGGAGGGGGGGGGGGGGGAGGTTCCCCTTTCCCGCGCGAAGCGCGCAAGCTCTGACGTTTTAAAGCAAATTTGAGAGAAAGATAACGGCTCGTAGCACCTTTTTCAGGCGGAAAGTAGTAGTTCGACTGCTTTTCAATTATCTGGACGCAATACTGCACTGTATGTAACAGGGAGTTTTTCAATTATTTCGACGCAATACTGCACTGTATGTAACAGGGAGTTTTTCAATTATTTCGACGCAATACTGCACTGTATGTAACAGGGGTGGGGACTTTCCCCCTTCCCGCGAAGCGTGCTTCTAGGGGAGTGGGTGCAGGGAGGGGGGGGGGGAGGTTCCCCTTTCCCGCGAGAAGCGCGCAAGCTCTGACGTTTTAAAGCAAATTTGAGAGAAAGATAACGGCTCGTAGCACCTTTTTCAGGCGGAAAGTAGTAGTTCGACTGCTTTTCAATTATCTGGACGTAATACTGCACTGTATGTAACAGGGAGTTTTTCAATTATTTCGACGCAATACTGCACTGTATGTAACAGGGAGTTTTTCAATTATTTCGACGCGATACTGCACTGTATGTAACAGGGGTGGGGACTTTCCCCCCTTCCCGCGCGAAGCGCGAAAATTTTGACGTTTCTAGCAAATTTTTGAGAGAAAGATAACGGCTCTTAGTGCCTTTTTAGGCTTTTTTCTCTCACTTCCCCCCGCTTTTTCGCTCTCGCTTTTTTTTTTTTTTGTGTGTGGCGTTTTTTGGGGGGGCGACCGCCCTCATCGCCTCCTGGCTACGCGCCTGAGGACAGTATAAGCTGTTCCACCAACTGTTCCTTTCCTGAACTGAAATTTTAGAAATGAATGTATGAAATATGGAGGGAACTACGACCCTTAAAAATACCTCCCAACCACATGAGGATCATTCCCCGCCAGTAGGCACCAAAAGGAGGGGACCAAAAGAGCCAGGGGGGGGGGGGGGGGGCGCTAGCTTTTCGAACCAAAGAAAACATCCCAAATCCTTAGTGTATTATATTATAAGATTAGAGGTGTCATTTTTTTTCTTCAAATATTACACTTTTTTTTCCTATTTCTGCCAAGTGGTGTCCAAAGCAAAATCCATATCTTAATCCCTTTTCTGACATCTCTAGCTGAAATATGCTTACAATACCAGCACAGATCTAGGTCAAAATAATACATTCTTGGGAGTATGATAGCCATTGCGCTCAGACATTATGAGATTGTGCTTACTATTGTTAGGTTAATGGAGAGCACTTTTTGGCATTGCCCCCCCCCCACACACACACACCCTACACCCTAACTGACACATAGATGGATATGCTGGTAGCCAAAACGCCTGAGGTCCCCTTATTGAAAAATAAAACATAGAAAATAGCTCGCAGAGGAGAAAAAAAAATTCCTTCTGGACCTATGCGCGGGGAGATTGTTGGATTTCCGCGAGAAAATAATTACTTGCAAAAAAATTGATGCCCTAGGCCCTCCTATAACCCTTCCCTCTTCTGAGAGAGCTTACAGATTCCAGAAATCTTGTTCCTGTGAGAAATTACTGGTCCCCACCTCCACTAGGATCTCCCTTTTTCAGACAATGACCTTCCCCCCACCCTTCATTGGCTAGAGTAATAACTTTTTGAAGAGTTCTCCTTGAAATCAAGGAGAATACAAGATATGGACATCTTGCTAGCCCGCTTTACCCGCTCTAAAATATGCCATCAAATTACCACAAGCTATTTATAACAGGAGGAAAACATATTCATGATGCAATAATTCGGCGAGCATGGTCTCTTTGCGCTAATTAGCAGATTTTTTTTCTTCCAGCCACCACCCTTTAGTACCACTCGCCTCTACCCCCCCCCCCCCCCAGACCTGAATTAAGAGGTTTTCGTTTCTGATTTGTAAAATTTATGTTGTTGTCGTTGTTATTTTTTTTTTACATTCCAATCCAGCGGTCTCTAAATACCATCGACATCATTACCGGTCCTTGTGGTAACTATATCATTCCACTGGTTTATATAGGGTGTTTGTTTTCGCGGTGATAATTTTGATTCACACGGTGGAGAGATAATAATTATTTATTGAGTAGTGCTTGTTTGTCAAGCAGTTAGTACCCTCGCGCTACTATGCACGGACATGAACTTTATGGCTCCTGTTTCAATCGAGGGGCAAGGATTCTACTCGCGGCTAACTTCACTAAGAAATGTGATATTAAAACCCTCATACATTTTTTTTTTTCTGTTATTATCTTCGGCAATCTCTGTACATTTACATATTTATCTATGTACGCCAAAGTGAACATTTAATTACCATTTATTTGTTTATCTATTTATCTGTTCATTTCTATTTACTATTCATTCATTTATTCATTTAAAAAAATATATTAAATATATTATTATTATTAATATAATTATCTTTTTAAAAAATCTTTTGAGGGTGTTACTAGGGGAGAAAGCTGGCCCAACAGTCCCTTCTTCGCCATATTGCGGCTCCTCTGCATCTACTTATGGCCAAATAATTACGAAAATGCAGGCGATAAGATACTTTGACTACTGATTAATATGTCGTACTTTAAAGTCACTTGTCAGAGGATTTAGAAATGCTGTCAAGAATAATTGCTCCATGACTTCCTCGACTTCTTTGACGATCACAATGCCACCTTCTCATGATAATGACATCCACATTACCCCCCCCCCCCGTACTTGTTTTAGCCATATTGTGTGCACTAAATTATCAAACAGAAAACCGTGTAGATATTTAAAACAAAAATGTTATCATTATGAGGGAATCTCGTCTTAGACACGCAAATAATAATTATAATAATAATAAAGTCTTCTACAGCGCCGGTTTCCGCCAACTCAGGCGCTCACGGCGCTTGATCAAAACTATAAATACATAATTCAGTCCATGGTTCTCAGTCAGGAGAATAACAAAATTTATCAGAAGTAGAGGGCGATGGAGATGAAGAGATGGGCAATACTAAAGGGGAGAAATCCTATTTCTCCTTTTCTCCTTTTGCAAAAGTCATAAAAAGGAATATGCTTCTTTTGAATATCAGCCAAGACCTGTGTCGATCGAGGTAAACTTGTACAACAAAGCCACAGTGTAATAATATGATGAAACAACGATGTTACTATACACCTGTGTGTCAAGTCTAAAACCGATGTCTTTCCAGTTTAAATATATATGATTCATTTTATCATTTTATCGTTTTTTCACCGTATTCAACAAATAAAACAAAAGCGATTACTTCATTTTACACGTATAAAAAAAAATCAATATCATTTTCGTCTATATAAAGAAGAATCATGTAATTTATTGCCGTAATCAGGAATCAATCTTCATCACTAATGATATTAAAATAATAGTGTAATACACTAAAATTCCGCTTAATTTTGTTTATTCAAGTTTAATGCCCTGATGACTTTGTACCTAAATGTGAATTTTATTGGTTTATAATGTGCATGATTATGCCTTCAGAAGGCAAAGGAGAATGGGAATCTAACTCGAGATGAGTGTAGATTTTAACCATGAAAAATGAAGCTTTGTCGGTCGCATATCCATGTATTGATCAACGGGGGGGGGGGGGGGGGGGGGGGGGGGGGGGGGGGGGGGTATATAGGTAGCTCAAAATGACTACAAGTGGTACTGATTTGGGGAAGGGGGCTTTAAATGGGGATGGGGGTACTACGGCCGCTATTCATAAGAACCGCTATTCATAGAAAACCGCTATTCATTTAACACGCGCTAAATATGAATAGTGGTCCTTATGAATGGATGTCCTTAAGGATAGCGAGGAAATTTGTCTATGGTTTTGCTCGCTATTCAGAAGGACCGCTATTCGTACAAAACAGCTATTCATTTATTCACGCGTTATGGATAGCGGTCCTTATGAATAAGTGGTCCTTATGAATAGCGGTCCTTATGACTAGCGAGGTTACCCCACTACGGCTTGGGTATCCTACAAAGTATGACGATTACATTCAAGTGAGTGCATCATGACTCGTTGTGTGTAACTGCATATCAGCTCGGTTTTCTAACACCCCCCCCCCCCCGGAGATAATTGCTTTATTTCATCAAAGATGTAGGATTATAGGGAAAGAGTGGCCATGGGGGTAGGAAATGTTTAGGGTAAGGCTTAGGTTAAGTATTAGGTCCAAAGTTGAAGCTATAGGAATCCATGTTAGAAGTTGATACCACGAAGCAATTCTCGCCGGATCATATGTCGTACAACCGTGAGGTCAAGACAGAGGTCCACCCCCCCCCCCCCCCGATAAAGAAAGGAGTGAGGAATGAGGTTATTCTCTTTCATTGTCCCCTTCTCCTGATTGAAACCCTAAAATACAACCCTCTTAATCAAATGAAAACACAAGAGACAGATGACACCACCAATCTCTAATTGTTTATTTTGATGACGAGTTAACAAATGCTGCGATTTTATAGGTTCTAAAATCTCAATAAATTCCGTGCACGTGATACAACTTTATTGTTTAATAGACTATTCTCTGTTTCCTTTCATATCTCTTTATCTGTCCTTTTAATCAAATGCTATAAAAAAAACCTCCCGATTTGTCCTCGATCTGTTTCGTTTCATCTGGAGAAGAGTCATTTTTCATTGTGAGTGTTTTTGGAATTGAAGTGCCAAGATGAATTGGGTTCCAGGCGTAAGGAGCTTAGTCGTCTATTGTTTATTTCTGATGCCATGTTTATGTGAGTTCCATTCACTATTATTGCCTTCCAACTTTCATTAAGCTAGGTAACAACATAGACCTACAAGGCCTAAGTTTGACCAGTATTGCTAAATTTTTATTTTGAACAAATGATCACTTATTTATACCTATACTATCTGAATTTCGTGCCAAATTATACCATTATTCATGTCTATATGATGTATAGATATCAGTATTTGTTTATAAGTAACTGACCAGATTCATGTACGATAGGCACAAGAGTGATGCGCTCTCGGTGAAACATTCTTACTCTCTTTGTTGCGCCAATGTTGTTTAAATGCCTCCCTTTGATCAACTTAATATCTTCAGCTTGTATACATACAGCAGCAAACGGTAGAATTTGACGGAAAGGTTACGAAATATCTATTTACCAATTTACCAATTTACCAAAAATATATGATATTATGCTTCATATAATTCATAGAATCCAGGATTCATTATAATTATTGTAATCAGGTATACGATATACCCTTTTTCACTTTCGCATGTTAGGAATAACGAAAATAGTTTCGTTTTCGTGGTAACGAACCTAAAGATTCGAGCGTCTAATTTTTTTATTAATGAATCTGTCATTTTCGGATTAATGAGTGGTAAAGGAAATTTGTGATTTCAGAATGACGAACCATCGAAGTATCGAATAGAAATATCAATAACCTTTATTTACCAAAACAGAAGAAAAGGATGCAAAATTAAAACATAGCAGTATAGATACGGTTTCAGAAAACCTTTTGGGGGAGGGGACACTCTTAAAATAGTTGGTCAAAATGTTCACCAACTCTTAACCAACTGTAGGTCGTATGCTGTCCATTAAACTTCTGGGCAATTATTGTCCAAACTGTGTTGGTTAATACAATTGCTAATTGTAAAAAAAAATCACCCAATATGTGTCACTTCTGATTAACCAAAACCTACCCAAGGCAATAATTTCCCAACCTTTTTTTACTCAACCTTTTACTTTACCAACTCAATTTTTATATTTCTATTAACTCAAGCTTAATTGCAATAAAGGTATGTGGTTGGGCAAATTCAGTTGCCTATTTTCTCTCACTTTACCCCAACCCGCTAGGTCGAAAACTATAGGATACAGTTGACTCCCGAATATCCCTTCAAATCTGTCCATCTATTTACCAATTGTCCTTATAGGTCTTAGTCCAACCTATCCTATGCTATATATCCTATGTAGTCACATCATAATTAATGCAATCATACCCTTTAGAATTCATGATGCGTTTGGTGACAGTTGGTAAATCGGGCCACCCCAAACCATACACAACTAAAAATTCACGAATGTTCACATTTTTCTTTACCAAATCTGGGGTAAATTTTACCTCCACTATTGGTTTACTACATATACATTTGCCCAGTATTTTCACCATAGGTTTTCACCCAGTACTTACACAAAATCGCCAACTGTTCGACAAAAATTTCCTTACTTCAGTTCGCCCATTTTGTTTTAATGGCATAACTATACATGGTTTGGAAAATACCAAAATTTGCCCAAATGATTAACCCACTAAAATATTGGGTAATATGCAGTTATAATGACAAACCACTTAATTCCCCACAACTAATTTCGTTCAACATTTGAAGTACTTTTGTTTATTATACTCTGTAAAAGGTTGGGTAAACTCCCGCAAACTGTTTGCCAATAGTTGACCAATTAGTTATTGCCCCACTAATTTATTGTTCCCGATTAGAGAGTAGAATCGGATGAAATTGCATAAATGAATTATATAGTAGATAAAAATCATACTTCGAATCGCATCAAGTCCTCCAATCAATCGCAACTTTTTATAACACGGGGCCCAGATTTGAATTTCCCAACTCTCTATTAGCTTGTCTTACATTGTGAGGGATATTATTCCTGAGTTTTGGCACTGCATGTGCAAATCCCCGTTTACCATATACACTTTGTCTTAACGACAGGTACATTCTATAGGTCAATATTTCAAGAATGTAAAAGATCACCTAAAAGAATAAAATTCCTGCTTCGATACAGACTGATAGCATGTAAGGATTATGGTGTATTAATTGAGGTACATTTACACAACAACTCAGTAAATCCTGTTGACATAGCACTATACTAAATTGTATTAGTCCTAAACAGTTACCAGTGATATCGGTTTTTAATGTCCGACCTTATTTTCGTTATCGAATGTTGGGTATGTTATTAACCTGCATCAAATTGGGTAAAAATTTTTCCTCCATCGTCTGGTAATTTTAAGACCAACCATTACTAATTTTCCAACAAACTTTACCCAACTTGATAAAAGATGTATAAAAACTGGGCAACTTTTTTCTGAACCCTAATTTATAAGGTAATATTGGTCAATATATGTCCAGTTATTAGGTGAAGGTAATTGCCACAAATTGGTAAAGTTCGCTTTAGCTGAGTTGGTCTAAAATAGCTTAGTAAATGATAAATTTTTAACCTATTAGTGGTTACCCAACTCAATTGACCTACCATTTTAAGCGGGGAGGAGGGGGAGGGGTGGTTGATCCCTGAAATAACTATCATGCAGAGCGTACGCTCTTCCCGGCCCAGTATACCTGCACAATGATAATATAATAATAATTAAACAATAATAATAACAATAATAATAATAATAATAATAATAATAATAATAATAATAATAATATAATAATAATAATAATAATAATAATAATAATAATAATAATAATAATAATAATAATAATAATAATAATAATAATAACAATGATAATAATAATGATGATGATGATGATGATGAATAATAATAACGATAATAATAATGATAATAATAATAATTATAACGTAATAGCGTACGCTCTTCCCGGCCCAGTATACCTGTACAATGATAATAATAATAATAATAATAATAATACAACAACAATAATGATAAGAGAAGAAGAAGAAGAAGAAGAAGAAGAAGAAGAAGAATAAGAAGAAGAAGAAGAAGAAGAAGAAGAATATCTACTCCTCCAGTCAAGGATTCTGGAAAAACATCAGATGACACTACCCTATGGTGAGAAAGAGAAAGTCAAATTGAAATGCTCTTCGGAACGAGAACTACAAGAAAGACTACAGGCAAAACATCTCCACGGCCATCGTGCGAAACAATCATATCGGCAGTTTGTCTGCTGGTCTAAAAGGTCTGCTGGTCTAAAAGGTGAAAAAGAGGGCCTTATATTTGTCATATAAGATCAGGTGGTCAGAACCCGGGCATATGAGAAGTCAATCCCCCTGTCAGATATTAATGGCAATTGCAGAATGTGCGGTAAAGAATCTGAAACGCTGATGCATTTGGTGTCAGGATGTCCCATCTTTGCTCAAACGGAATATATCAGCCGACATGATGCTATTGCCAAACATATCCACTGTCAAATACTGCGAGATCGAGGAAATGAAACCTGTGATAATCCTTGGGATCACCAGCCACAGACGATTACCCTGGCCAATGAAAGTACGATATATTGGAATTGTGGTATCATGACAGACAGAACCATCAACTGCAACAAGCCAGACATCGTCATTAGAGAGGGAAATAAAGTTAACATTATCGAAGTGTCCGCCCCATGACATCAACATTGCAGTCAAGGAAAGAGACAAACGGCATAAGTATCAAGACCTGAGGATAGAGATAGAGAGAATGTGGAACGTCAAAGCAGAGGTGACCCCAGTAATCATCGGAAACACAGGCATGGTGAAGAAGGGAACCGAACGTCTCACCACCAACATCTCATCGAATCTACAAGTCTACGACCTGCAGAAAGCAGCTATACTGGGCAGAACGAGACTCATTAGGAAAACACTTGGACTGTAGAACAATATAATAGAAAGTTGCACTTGATAGCACTCGTCTTTCAAGTCTTTCAATAATATACGGACTTGATCCTGTTTTCAGAATAATAATAATAATAATAATAATAAGATAATAATAATAATAAATAATAATAATATAATAATGATAATAATAATAATAATAATAATAATAATAATATTATTATTATTATTATAGTAGTAGTAGTAGTAGTAGTAGTAGTAGTAGTAGTATTAATAATAATAATGATAATAATAATGATAACACATGAGAATAGTACTTCATCCAAGAAGTTTAGAAAATATGGTTAATAACCACCAAAGTTTGTTACCAAGCCACCTTCTTACAAGGTGTTAGTATAAGCAGATGTCGTGTAATACTAGATTTTAATTTCCTTTCTATTCACTATTTCCAACCGTTTCATTTCATATTGTATAAGATCATGGGACTTTGTCGACAACGGCACCACCAACGGCACCACCAACCTATCCTACGAGTTTCGAATGCGGATTTGAAATTAATATTTTTGACGCATGGTGCGGCATGACTCAGGACTCTAATGATGACTTTAATTGGGTACGAAAGACAAGTGATGATGATACCTTTACAGACCCTGAGCCTTCTGTTGATCATACTACATATTTAGTACATGGTAAGAGGTCTTTAATTATATACTTTTCATATTTTGGTTGCATGGTTTAATATGGTTAAATCATCAGTCTACATTAGGTTTTTAATTCATTTACATCAAAAGAGGTTGGTAATGGCATGCGCAATCACTTATAAGAACTGAAAAGGGTGTGTCAGTGTCCCGATTAAAACATTCTCAAGCCAAATATAAATTGTGTATCAAAATAAAGGTAATCCAAATGAAGAAGATAAATTTTCCAAGGTTATTATATTTTAACAATTTACATCAAATAAAGAGAAAGTCCTCACCTTCCCACTAATACCTTTCTTGTATCACTGATGTCACACAATTTGACCGAGTAAATTGCTGTTGAAGATGACAGGTATAAATTCCATTTTTTGCACGTTTTGCTTTATCGATGGAAGACTGAAATGAATACTTTCACTTGAGCCACACAGTCATTATCGAGTACTTTGTCATTGAATAGCATTTTTGCAATCTTTGGTAATGGATGCAAGATTATTGCTGACACTTTACCTGATAGCCAAGTTGCTTATTATGTAAGTTTTTTAGCGGGTCTGATAATCATCGGTTATTATTAGCAAGATGGTCCAACCTAAGACTGAACAGCGGACAACATTTCACAAGACAGGGATATTGCAGTGAACTCATGAGGCTCTCAGGGAACATTTCCCATAAAAATGGCCTCCAGGAGCAAAAAAAACAACAACAAAACAACAACAACAACAACAAAACAACAACAAAAAACAATAAATAAATGAATAAATAAAATTAAATAAAATAAATAAAAATGAAAATTGGGCGAATGTTAGGAAATATCAAGAGCCTCATCCGCGACAAGGGAAATTCTGGTAGGAGGTGCAGTGGGCGATCAGAAGAGAACATTGCAGTGGTAAGGTAGCAACTTTTTCCTGGGCATACTAGCGCAAGGCGAAATCAACATTCAACAGAATCACGAGACAGAAAACCATTCTTTCATTCAACATTAAATAAAGTTATTTATATACTTTGTCATATTTGTACTTGGTTCTGAAGGATTCTGAAATTGCCAGTATTCGGGCAACCATCACCTCATATTTGGAGAGCGAAATGGCCTCTTTGCATTCCTTTATATCCTGATAAACATGCCTTCTATGCTTTAATAACAAAATCACATTAACCCTTTCAGAACAGGAATTATTTCAGGGTCCAATTGATCACATTTTGTTCTTCAAATTGGCAACAACAATATTTTTCTTTTAGTTCTTCATGGTTCTAATAAGGTTTAATGTCTTTGAAAACAATATACATGTACATAGTTAGAAATTGTGTCGAAAAGTTGAAAAAAATGCCAATTTTGATAAAGAACAATAATTTTGAACCTCTCAGTATGTTGCCAATTTAAGGATTTTATAGCTTATTCTCGTTTAAAAAATTCCTGGCATCAAACGCAATATGGTCATGCATGTGGTATTGTAGAGCTCTGAATCAAAAGTTATTAATCAAAACCACAAAATGTGGTCAGTTGTCTCGAAAGGCTTAAACGATGTTACTTGCATTACCATTAGCTGTCACCATAATAACAAGATTCGTTTGCTTGCTAATTTTTAGAATAAAGTAAAGTTGATATTCTGGCTATAGAGACGAGACCCCCCTGACAAAATGTCATACCCGTTCAGGCATGATTATTCAGGACTACTTCTACAAGCTTTGGATTTTATAGCTTATTCTCGTTTAAAAAATTCCTGGCATCAAACGCAATATGGTCATGCATGTGGTATTGTAGAGCTCTGAATCAAAAGTTATTAATCAAAACCACAAAATGTGGTCAGTTGTCTCGAAAGGCTTAAACGATGTTACTTGCATTACCATTAGCTGTCACCATAATAACAAGATTCGTTTGCTTGCTAATTTTTAGAATAAAGTAAAGTTGATATTCTGGCTATAGAGACGAGACCCCCCTGACAAAATGTCATACCCGTTCAGGCATGATTATTCAGGACTACTTCTACAAGCTTTGGATATATAAAACAAAATAATCGTCATCTTTTCGCTTTCTGATTTATTTAGGACACTACCTCTTCTCAGCTGGTAATCAAAACGGGTACAAGGGGCAGCTAAACATGCCCGACTTTGCCCAGAACGACAATCCACAATGCCTCGAGTTTTTCTACCAATTCGGGGGTGACAACGCCGGAACGCTTAATGTCTACCAGTGGTTGTCGTCGTCGAGTATGCCCTCATCCCCAGCATGGACGATGACAGGAAATTCAGATGACGTCTGGAACAGGGGGCTCCTTACTATTGTTTCGCAGTCCGACGCCTATACGGTTAGTTTATGTTTTTATACAGTATACAAGGGGACGCGGGAATCGAGGTATGATCATTTCGATTAAGAACTGGAAGAAATATGCTCCGGTGATAACTGCTCTCCCTGGGGGGCCCTGCAATCATATTACTCTTTCAATGTTTCATTAGGATGAAATTACTATTATTAAAAGACAGCAATACCATTGTCTTGTATTATATGGAGCTAAAGACAGAACTCTATCCTCAACCTATAGGCCCAAGGGCTAGGCCCACATAATAGTCTATTTTACGAGCTATATACAGCTTCTGTTTTTTACGATGGTCTATGGACCAGAGGGTGTTAATGAGCGGTAGACGTTTTATGGCGTGCTTATCTGCGGTGTTAACACCCCTTTTTATATGCACAGATTAGGATGGTATGAGTTACTAGCTGAAAATTGATCTGAAACGTCTTATACGTTCATTATGAATTATAAAACGGGTTCAAGAATGTAGCCATCCTGATTGGTCAAATAATACCACGTGACCGTGCAAAAAAAAAGTACTAACGCACGGCGAGGGGACTAACGCATGGCTAATCCGGATCAAACACTAAGATTGTAAGAAAACACTAAAATTGTCGACCCGTTTTATAAAACTATTAATACATGGTTGTTAGTTCGTGCGTTAGTGCGATCCAGCAACACGCAGGTTTTTATCGTGGTGTCTAACACACTCGGCTACGCCTCGTGTGTTAGTACACCACGATAAAAACCTTTGTGTTGCCAGATCGCACTAACGCACTCCCAACCATGTATTAATAGTATAATATGTAACACCGGTCCTCTTCTATTCATACTTCTGTTTTCCTTTTGAATTAAATTTACTCTTCTATTTCTTAAAATCTTAAACACAAAGTATGGGTATTTTTTAATAAATGATGTTGGTAACTTCTTTATGTTATTATTAATTGCTAATTGTGGCAATTCTTATTTCTAAGTAGGCTCAACCATATAGCATACAATCAGTCTTGCCATGCTTCTTCCTGCCTACTTAACAATGCAAAAGGCATGCGCTATGTACAGATGTAATGCGTCGGAAAATTTCAAGCAAATTTTCATTATATCATGTGTTCCAATGATATAATAGTATACTATTAATACATGGTTGGGAGTGCGTTAGTGCGATCTGGCAACACAAAGGTTTTTATCCTGGTGTACTAACGCACGAGGCGTAGCCGAGTGTGTTAGACACCACGATAAAAACCTGCGTGTTGCTGGATCGCACTAATGCACGACCTCACAACCATGTATTAAAAGTTTTATAAAACGGGTCTACAATCTTAGTGTTTTCTTACAATCTTAGTGTTTGATCCGGATTAGCCGTGCGTTAGTCCCCTCGCCGTGCGATAGCACTTTTTTTTTGCACGGTCACGTGGTGTTATTTGACCAATCAGGATGGCTATATTCTTGAACCCGTTTTATAACTTATTCTGTATTCTGTATCCATTTTGAAAAGTGATGTGAAATGGGTCCCAACTATCGTAACAGTGTCATTTCATTTCCTTTAATTTCTTTTCATTTTTTACTTATACATAATTATTCTACCGGTGTGTGTTTCTGGGTTATTTTCATGTATGTTTCAATTATTGAGACTGATCGAAGGTTGAAACAATACATTTCAGTGTCTGAATATCAAGATGGAAATATCTCATCTCGTTTCAACACAGACTTTTTGCATTTTTATTCTTATTTTTTTTCAGGTGTCTTTCGAAAGTGTTGCAGGAACGAACCAGAAGGATTTTATTGCACTAGACGACGTCAAAATAAGCGATGGACAATGCCCATATAGTAAGACCTTCTTGACACGTATTATTTTGTTTTGTTTTGTCCATATAAGGAAATTCGTCTTGTTTATATGCATTACATATGGAAATATACAATCATACAGGTCATAGAATAATAATAATAATGGTAATGGTAATAATAATAATGATAATAATAATAATAATAATAATAATAATAATAATAATGATGATGATGATGATAATAATGATCAGTGCGGATTTAGGGGGGGGGGAGGCAATCCCGGCCCGTGCCCCCCCCCCCTTTGAAAGAAAAGTATGCATTGTGCCCCCTCTTTTTGTGATTGTGCCCCCCCCCCCTTTTGGAACGGAAAACCTTTTTTGTTTTGTTTTTTGCTTGTCAGATAATTATGGAGGGAAACTGGATCCCATAACCCCCCCCCCCCCTCCACTAAGCGACTTTTGGAGGGCTGGCGAAATCTTTTTTTTTTTTGTCGCCACACCCCCCCCCCCCCCCCCCCCCCCCCCTCCCACTGAGCGGCATTTGGAGAGCCGGCGATTGCACGAAAGTCTTTGCGATCGTGTTATATTCATGTGTTTTATTATTTTCACTCGGTTTGATAAAGTGGCAAATCTGTTGCCACGCACCGAAAGGATATTCATCCGCCAGAGTAAAAGGTTACGGTATCTCATCTGTCAAGAACCAGAAAAGAGTGACGTCTATTCAAAACTCCTTCTACTCTTTAGCAGATTAAAGAAGGGTATGGGAAATTTTGAGAAGGACTATTTTTCTTTATAAAGGGGAGGGGCAGGGTGGTGTTTAAATGTATATATTTGGGGGGGGGGCAATAATGCAATGATGACATTGTAACACGTAAAGGATGCGGTATTGTGGAGCGAATTGCTTTTGTCGGGCAACTCTACAAAGTACAAAATAGTTCATATAGGCCTGGCGATATTTTATCTCTTTAAAGATATGGTATACGTTGAGTAAAGAATAACATATCTACATCATATTCGTGGTTCTCATTCATATCGTTTTTCTTTCAAAAATTAATTTTGTCCAGCAAATCTCACATGCACATTTGAGGAAGGCATGTGCTCCATTGTGCAAGATTCTACAGACAATAATGACTGGTACAGGTCTCAAGGATCTACGAGTAGTCTGAATACAGGTCCATCCGTGGACCACACCCTCGGAACCGCTGAAGGTTAGTTACAGAATGAACGTATGATAGTAGTAGTAGTAGTAGTAGTAGTAGTAGTAGTAGTAGTAGTAGTAGTAGTAGTAGTAGTAGTAGTAGTAGTAGTAGTAGTAGTAGTAATAGTAATAGTAGTAGTAGCAGCAGCAGCAGCAGTATGATAGTAGTAGTAGTAGTACACTGTAAATCGCCTGAACACTTTGTGTAAACGCTTTTCTGTAACACTTTATAAACATCTAAACACGTTTATCATTATCATTTATCATTATCGCCTGTATGATGCTAAAAATCCCTGTTTAGTTTTGGAACACTTCATAAACACTTAGACACGTTTGTCCTATATGTTTATTTGGGAATCTTGAACACTTCATAAAAACTTAAACACGTTGAGATGTGTGTTTAGATGTTTATAGATGGTATGTTTATAAACACATGATTTCATATTAAACTTGTCTATACGTGTCAAAGTGTTCCAAAATATTCATATTAAACGTGTTTGAGTGTTTATTAAACATTGTTTAAGTGTTTATGAAATGTTCCAAAATTAAACAGGGACCTCTGATATTATACAGGCGATAATGATAAATGATAATGATAAACGTGTTTAGATGTTTATAAACTGTTACAGAAAAGCGTTTATAAAAAGTGTTCAGACGATTTACAGTGTAGTAGTAGTAGTAGTAGTAGTAGTAGTAGTAGTAGTAGTAGTAGCAGCAGCAGCAGCAGCAGCAGCAGAAGTAGTAGTAACAATAAAAATGATGATGATGAGGAGGAGGAGGAGGAGGAGGAGGAGGAGGAGGAGGTAGATAATATTAATAGATTAAATGATGATGATGATAATGATGATGATGATGATGATGATATGGTTTTGGAGTGTAGTTCGACTGCTTGGGTTGCGGTGGCTTGCATGGTTTGTGGGGAAAAGGGGGGGGGGGGGTAGCCCGTCTCTATATATGAGCAGGCATGCATGGTTTGAAGGCGTTGCGGGGGTGACACTATTGTGCAGTCTCACATTAATTAATGTCTATTATTATGTTATGTGCTATTTGCTTTGTGTATGCATATTCATCATTCATGTATTTTCATGATTACTGTTTTTGTTGTTTTGATATTACTGTCATGTAAAAATCCCATGTCAAATTTCCTTATTATTTTATTTGGACGAATAAAGAATGAATTGAATTGAATTGATGATGATGATGATGATGATGATGATAACAACAACAACAATAATAATAATAATAATAATAATAATAACAACAACTACAGCAACAAAGGTGATCATACGTTTTTGTATACTAAAAATGTACAACCTGAAATAACCCCTTTTTTCTTCTGTTCTTATTCCTTGCATGCAGAAAATCAATTTTCATATACTTTTCATCATTGCTTGAGTACACTTAGACAATATTACAAAGATCCGTGCAATCATTATACATGATGTTCAAACGCGCATTTCATCCATCCATTGCAGGCTACTACATCTATATCGAAGCTTCCTACCTGTCAGTAGGGCATACAGCCCGGGTAGAAACACCAACTATACAAGGTGTGTCGGACGGAAGTCCTCAAGCTTGTCTCACATTCTTCTACCACATGCTTGGTGCGGGCGTCGGTGAGCTTAACGTCTACTTGGTGGCGGTCGGTTCAAGTAGGGGGGATCCCGCATGGTTGCTGTCCGGTAACAGAGGAGATAAGTGGAGGGGAGCAGAGGTGGACATCACTTTGAGCGATGACTTCACCGTAAGCATGAATTCCCTCTTGGCGGAATGGTGGAACTCTTGTACCTGTTCTACTGTTCCGCATATTATTCTCGTATTGTCCAGGATTGCTGTCAAGAGAATGATAATATTGAAGGCGGTCAGTCGGTGCAGGGGCGGATCCAGGATTTCATATAAGGGGGGGGGGGGGGGCACACAAATGCAGGATTGTCAACTTTGGGAAACTGCTTGGAGGGAGACCCATATTTTTTTGGTCTCTCGCCAGCCCTCCAAAAGTCGCTCAGTGGGGGTGGCGAGCAAAAAAAAAAATTTTCGCCAGCCTTCCAAAAGTCGCTCAGTGGGGGGGGGGGGGGGGGGTTATGGGGTCCAGTTCCCCTCCATTATTCTCTGACAAGCAAAAAAACAAAACAAAACAAAACAAAACAAAATAAAACTAAAAAAAAAACAACCCTAAATCCGCCACTGAGTCGGTGGTGCCCGTGTGTTTCTATGCAGTCCGGGCAAGGCGAGTTCGAAGATTTCCGTATTTCTACACATCAACTTACGTACACATCACAGCGATCAATGCGGATTTTGACGAGGAAAAGTCCATTTCGCTGATCCTCAATATACTTTCGACTAGACCTAGTTTCGTATGCGCAGCGCACGAACTATCTTGCAGCATCAGCAAACACAGATTTTTCTCCATTGAAACCGCCACCTGACCGCCTTTAAACTTCATATCTACTCGTGATAGTAATTTGTGTAAAAGAGTTTTAATTATAACCGTGATCCGATTTGTAAAAGAGTTTTAATTATAAAAGAGTTTTAATTATAACCGTGATCCGAACATTCTGCTCCGACCACTGGCGTAGACAAGGGGAGACAGGGGGCACTACCCCCCTATTCAGCCACTTAAAAAAAAAAAGAAAAAAAAAAAAAAAAGAGCGAGAGCGCAAAAGCGGGGGGAAGTGAGAGAAAAAGGCCTAAGAAGGTGCTACGAGCCGTTATCTTTCTCTAAAATTTGCTATAAAACGCCAGAGCTTTCGCGCTTCGCGCGGGAGGGGGAGGGGTAACCTGCAACCACCCCCTGGGGAAGCGTGCTGAAAACCGCCCCCCTAAAATGAAATCCTGGCTATGCGGTTGGATCCTTCACGTCTGACCTCCCCCCCCCCCCTATGGAAAAATCCTGGCCACGCCTGTGGCTCCGACGATATAAGCTCCTGACTTTGCCAGGGGTATGGATAGGGTTACGGTTACCAACCGTTGTTAGGTTTGTATAGGTTGAGAGTTACGGTTACCAACCGTTGTTAGGTTTATATAGGTTGAGGGTTACGGTTACCAACCGTTGTTAGGTTTATATAGGCTGAGGGTTACGGTTACCAACCGTTGTTAGGTTTATATAGGCTGAGGGTTACGGTTACCAACCGTTGTTAGGTTTATATAGGCTGTGGGTTACGGTAAGGTATGGTGCTTGGTCTAGGGTTGAAATTAGGAATTCGAGTGTTGTAAGAAATCGACAGCAGAGCATTCGTCACCGTGGTATTGTAATATTTCAGCTGGGATTTGAAATATGAAGAGTTTGAAAGAAAACAATTGGAATTAGAGGTATAGGCCGATGATTTGTTTGCTACAATATTGCTACATGTAGAGGATTCCGTCTTTGTCCCCTGAGACAAATTTGAATGGGGAACTTAGAATAATCATGACTTTCTTGTGATTAAATTTTCTTTGGCATTGGGGGCAGAATAGTATTCATGAAGTATTAATAAATAATCGGCCGCTCTTTGCTATTTTTTTTCCCTCTGAAAGACGAACTTGACAGGGTCCTAAAAATCTTTCTCGAGATCGGATGCCATCAAATTTTTGAATTAAAAGGGCAGTCGACGTATTGTATGATATTGTTCGTTAAAATTACTGCAACTATCTTTTATTAGATACAGCAAAAATTTGGAACCGTTTCTCTAATGAGCAGTGAGATCCCCCAACCGAATCTCGAAAAAGCGTGAAAAGGTGATAATGATAAATAAATAATGATACTACCCCTCCCATACCATTTGTTTTCAATCTTTGGCTTTTCAAATTTAATTGACCTAATAAGATCGGTGCCCCACCCCCGCCCCCGTGACACCATCATTGCTCCCTGAATAGCTGGACCCAGACTACGCTACCGCAAAGCATAAACATGAAAAAAAAGAAGGAAATTCAATCATTCTGTATCTAATATGTATTTAATCTTCTATCAGATTGTTTTTGAGGGTGTACGAGGCGAAACCTACGAAGGCGACATTGCTTTGGACGACATTGATATCACAAGGGGAGATTCTTGTCCGGGTCAGCGTAAGTACTTTACAGTTCATTGAAATCTATAGTAAAGTCAACCCATTTGTCTGCTACGAATAGTAATGTCGAGATGATTTTAGCTCCAATTTATGACCATCATTCTTTTCGCCATGTAATAGTTGGGATTCGACAACTTGGATTTGTTAATGAGCCAGAATAGGGATGGGGTATAATAATGCTCAAAGAGATATTGCTTTGGCAAGGAGTCGTATCCCTATGTTTCCTGTTCATAATTACATAATTATAGTGTTCTTTGTCTTGTCGTGCAATACACTTCGGATAAGAAAGATAACCCTTCATCAAAGGGCTTACTGAAAAGCTAAAAAAAGATCTCCAAGCTATTGAAATTAAGAATTCGAGACCGATACCTTTATGCTGCTGACAGTGTTTTAGGATTTCTCCGAATAATTTTTACATAGTGAATGCTCGATAAACCAGATCTTGACATTGCTTCAAATCCGTCTCTGTTCCTCACAGACAAGAACCCATCCGATGACCAGCAGGCGAGCTGTGACTTTGAGGAGGTGGAGATCTGCGGATATCAGCAGAACCAAACTGATGATGCAGACTGGATCTGGCAAAACAGGGCCAGTCAATACACCAATGCTGGTCCTCTCCACGATCATACCAGCTATGATGAGTTTGGTAGGTTTAATAACTTAAAGACAACAACACTGAGGTATAGTAATGACGACATATTACTCGTATAATGGCACCCTGAAAATCTTTACTTATCTACATGGAGTACCTGCTCTGTTGTTTAGGGATCTCTCAATGAGCTCTTTTCAAATATACTGTCAAGGTATCAGAGGTTTATTTATTAATTCAGTTATTTGAACATATTTAATCAGGATGACAAGATCAGTAACAAACTGTTTTACATCTGGGTCCTGAGATTAAAAAACTTGAATATAAAAAAAATTACAAAAAAGAGATATAAACAGTATAATGAAAAAACGATAAAAAGAATCAAGTTATTGTATATAGTGTGTAGAAAAATATCGCAATAAAAGTTCCAAAATATTCTTACATAAACTCAGAAAGTAAAAGATGTGGTATAAGATAATAAATTTAAAACAAATGGCGTCAATTGATTTAAGAATTTACACGCAAAGGTATTATCATAACGAAATAACGAAACAAAACAAAACAAAACTGAAACAAGACCCAACCATGCAATAAGCTAAAAGTATGTACAGGAATGGGCAATTAGGTATAGCATGAAATAATGATTTACATAAGAAAATACATTAGTAATAAAGGCACGCAATGGAAAATTTACTAACTTAGCAAGGAAATAATTAAATTGAATTAACAGATTAAATAAAAAAAAAACCCAATAATTTAACGACTAGGAACCAGTTGGGTATATGTAATAAAAGAGATAATAACAACTAACTAATAATAACTACGTTAATAATTCTGGGTGAAATGTGAAACGTGAAGACTTTTATGGAAACCTAAAAGTATGTTTGCTTATATAAACGTTTGAACGACTGAAGAGATTGAAGATTTTGGAGAGATGTTGGCAGGGAATTCCATAATTTGATAGCAGCATATTTATAGGATTGCTTGAAACTTTCAATGTTAGGCTTAGGTAGAACAGCATTTAATGAATTAGCATTTCTTGTGTTGAGTCCGTGCCTATCAAAGTACATTTCTATTTTATTGCATAACCTTGAAGGAGCAAGACCATAAACGCATTGATATGCAAAAAATTGCGTCTCATTTCAAACGGTTGCTAATGTAATTTTCTATACAAATCTGTGCTGCTTACGGAGTAGTCAAACTGTTTAGTCACGATACGAGCAGCATGTCTTTGTAATTTCAGAAGAAGATTCCTGTTTTATCAGAACAGTTGCCCCAAACTGAACAAGCATATGTAGTCTATACAGGGTTCTTATTATGTTCCTCGTTGCTTGTTATGCAGTCCTTGTAAGCCTGCTTTTTCTTTTTGGTAGGTTTCTACTTATTCTTATATGGAGACGTGGGACATCGCGTGACTGCTCAGATGATCTCCCCGATGGTACAGCTCCAGAGCAGCCACACCTGCCTCCAGTTCTGGTGGTATCTCCATGGCAACGATGATCAATCACTCAGCGTATCCTGTGTCAAGGAAGACGGAGAAACCAATTTTCTCCTGAGCATGTCTGGTGACTATGGCCCTTACTGGCGAAGAAGCCGCCACGAGATCGCACCCAGTTTCACCCCGTGTAGCGTAAGAATTTTGAAAAATAGATTGTGCACGTAAAGAAAGAAAATAACAAACAAAACAAAACAAAACCTCGCCACATTGCTCGTTCCTCTGAGGAGAACATCGCCTCGCTCATTTTTCAAAATCCTTTTAGTAAACGGGGATGCTTAAAGCGCTATGTATATCATATTATATCTTAGTCTCTGTGATAGTTTTTTTTTTAGTGTAAAGAATTGAAATGTAAACCCATCGAACTGAAAACGCAAACATATCTGAAAAGAACGTTTGCCATTGCGCCACATAATTACTTTGCTAAACAGCTTACGAGACCAACAGCACCTGCACGAGACCGATAATAGCTACGTTCATACGGCACTTGTGGTTTCGAAACTTTAAGTTAGCGAAACTTTAATACGAAACCACGACAGCGAGGGTTCACACGAGGTTGAAACAACGAGCTGAAACTACAAGCCGAGCGAGCCTTGTGGTTAATCTTCACCTGTTTGACAAGGCATAATAGAAGAGCTTTTCAGGTATCTTTGGTATGTGACTGCCAGGCTGAAATGTACCATTCATGTGTTAATTGCACAGATACCAAGCAAGCTCCTGTAAATGCCTTGTCAGATGGTCAATGGCTGTGTTTACATAATCCTGACAATATTTTTCGGCTACTTTTGAGAAAGCAATACATTTTTCACAATTTAATGAATTATTAACCAAAATACCAATTAACACCAAATTGTACCTCAAGAACATTATTATACTCAAAATTATGTTATGAAAATTTAAAGTGAATTGAATGAAACGCTTTTGAATAATCATAGTCAGAAGGTAAGAAAATGGTTTTTCTTTCCATACAGAGCATTTTTTTTTTTTGGGGGGGGGGGCAAAGCGTTGTCAAAGGGCACATTGGGATTTTCATTTCAGGGGGTCTGAAACCCCCTTCCCGATGGAAAATTTGGTCAGTTTTTATATTTTTGGAATGTACATCCATAGCTCAACTTTCTGACAAAATTTGGTCTCTGGGCTTTAAGGGGAAAAATTTACCCCAATTTTTAGGGGCCGTCTGACACCCCATCCCGACAGAAATTTTTGTCAGTTTTTTGTGTTTTGTAATGTTCAGTCATACCAATTCCTACTGACAAAGTTTGGTGCATAGGTGAGATGGGGTGAAATCGACCCGACTTTGGGGTCCCTTTTGGGGGCTCTAGGGGCTTAACCCGGCGGCTACGGTCAGGCTGACAACCTTTTTGTCAATGACTTAGATGGTCTAAGTAACTTTACGGGGTCACATCTTATGGGTAAAATGGGGTGACTATTTCGGGACAGGCTCCCAGACTATGAAGACAAGAATGGAAAATGGGGATTTCATACGTTGCTGTACCCCTACATTGTATTTAAAACACATTAAATTTTAAGGATATATTTTCTAATCTTTGCATAATATGCAATTCTGCTCTACTCCTAACTTGCAAGCGAGCGACCAAAAATACTATGTTCTTGTTGAAGGTCATGCATGGTGCTTGCATTATACAGTGATTTCATGACGAAGATGCCACAAAAGCGTTTAATTTCAAGCACAATCTCTCAATAAAAGAGATAGATAGGACTTTATGTTACTGCCATGAGTTACAATAAAAGAGCACAGCCAGCAAGCTTCGGGCGGGGGATATCTTAATTGCTGCAATATAATTAAACTTTTGGACACTGTGTCCCCAGCTCTCGCTAAGTTCCTGCTCAAAGGTGTCACACTGTTGTCATATCAAGAACTAAATATTCTGCCATTAAGCTTCTCTGATTCTTTTGAGCTATGCAAACTGCTATTTTCAGGGGCGGCTCTACGGGGGGGGGGGGGGGCAGGGGGCGGTTGCCCCCTATGATGTATGAGTAGATTTTCAAGTGACCAAAAAGAGAGAGATTATTATTATTATTATTATTATTATTATTATTATTATTATTATTATTATTATTATTATTATTATTATTATTATTATTATTATTATTATTATTATTATTATTATTATTATTATTATTATTATTATTATTATTATTATTATTATTATTATTATTATTATTATTATTATTATTTGTTCTTCTAAAACGTAAATTAACTCGCTCGTTGGCAGGGGGGCACATTTCCCCCTCACCTTTCCAAGCACCCAAAAGTGTTTCCTGCTACCCACAAAAATGCCGCTTTTTATACAGAAAAAGTAAATACTTAGAGTCTAGCAAAAATACAAGCTATAAACAAGCCCGGTATACAAGACATATTACAGATATCGGTATTTGTTTTGTTTTTGTTTTTGACCTCAGCTCAGGATATTGTAGAGTCAGAACGGCAACCCTCCCCCCCCCCCCCCGAGCCCCCTAAGCCCTTTCAAATAGCTCTGGCCACAACCTGTCCAGGGATGGCCAACAAAATGACGCATAGTGCTGTTGGTAGGTGCGTAGACGAAAAGGGAATAGCCCAACAGGCAATTAGCCTTAGTGATCAGGTGATAATCAGACAAAGTGATGTTTAGACAAATTGGAATTTATACCAACTGACAATTAGACTAAATGGAAAATGGACTAAATGAAAGTTAGACCAACTGCACATCAAACCATATAAATGCCATGTAGACCAAATGGATACTAGACCAAGTGTATTTGAGACGAAATGCCTGTAGACCAAATAGTTTTAGACTGACTGGGAATTAGACAAACTGACATTAGACTAACTAGTAGTAGACCAAGTGACAAACAAAATAAAGTAGATGAAATGGTAATTAGACCAAATGGTAATTAGACCAAGTGATAATTAGCCCAAGTGCAAATTAGACCTTCTGGTTATTAGACCAAGTGCAAATTGGACCAAATGAAGAGTGGACCAAAAGGGTTTAGCCCGAATGAAGGTAGCCCATCTAGAAATTAGACCAAATGGTTTTAGTCCAAGCGTACATAAACCACTGTGACGGAGGACCCCCCCCCCCCCCCCCCCCCCCCCGCTGCTCGTGATTTCAGCCTTGTGGTTTTAGAACTACGAGTAAACTTAAAGTTTCGAAACCACGAGTCCGTTCATACGGTCTGAAACTACAAGATAACTACAAGTAAACTTAAAGGGCAATCCAACGTCGGTAATGAGTTGATTTGTGTGAAAGCAAAAAAATAAGAAAAACAGGATGGTGAAAGTTTGAAAGAAATCGGACAAGGAATAAGAAAGTTATGGATGTTTGAAAAATGAGATCACTACATCTATGCGAATCTCAAATTGGCAATTTGGTGATTCGATTGTGACATTTTTGTGGACAACTCTCCCATTTGTCGTACACAAAAATATCATTAATTTGCGGTTTTCTTCAAGGCGCTTTTACCCTCGGGGCAGTACTCAGAATATATTGGAGATAGCATATTGTTATAGGTCATCATGAAAGAAAAAGATCCTACTGAGTAATACATTTTGAAAAAAGTGACATTTTAGTCATTTTGTGTGTTGGAGCGAATGGGGGAGTTGTCCACAGTTACATCACAGTGACATTATCTATTCGGCCAATTTGAAATTCCCATATGTATAGTGATTACAACTTTCAAAAATTCATAACTTTCTTATTGCTTGTCCGATTTCGTTCAAACTTTCACCGATCTGCTTCTCTGATTTTTCCTCTTTCTTTCAAAGCAACTTGCTATTAAGGTTGGATTTCCCTTTAAAAGTTTTGAAACTACAAGCGAAACTTAAAGTTTAGCTCCCACCGTGTGAACGTAACTAATGTCGGTCTACTGAACCCTCAGAAAAGTTTATACCAACGCGTTGTCGTCGTCTGTTGGTCTACTGGGATGCTTCACATTCCTCGGCATTCGACAAATGGATGCCCCACAGTTTATGCATCCTCTCCATTTCATCCATATTGCTCATTTTATATGCATTTAGGGCAAGGACAGAGTGGAAAACTAAATGGATTTCTGCAATTTATTCTGGCAGGTTCCCATTCAGGGGCGGCGCTACAGGGGGGTGGGGGGCAGGGGGGCGGCTGCCCCCTATCATTTTTCAAGCACGAAAAAAGAGGAAGAAGGGGGGAAAAAGGAGAAAGAGAAGGGGAAATGGAGAAGAGAAGGCTAGGCCATGCAATAATGACATAACTGTTATAGTGTTATTTGTTATTTCAAGACCCTCGACGTGCGATGTTGCTATACGCGTCATTTTGCCCCCCTCCCTATTTAAATACCCTGGCGCCGCCCCTGTTCCCATTGTCTCCCTCCTTTTGGATTCAACTCGAATCGCTCGATCCAAAGTTTGCTAAAAATTTAAGCAAACTTTGGATCGAGTTATTAATAGCCTTGCACTACGCTATAACACCGCTTTGATGTTGTCTATTAAATTAATCATATCCTCATTATTTGTGTTATCCTATAGTTAAATTTTAAAGGGACGACTGGTATTCACAATCGGGACGAAATAGCGATTGATGACGTCAGTGTCTATGAAAGCGAACAGTGTCCAACAGGTAAGATATCACAATACAGGTTATCAAACATCAATACATACATAGGCCAATATTGTGTCGGTTACAATTACAAAAGAAAAAAAAGAAGAAGAAAAAGAAGAAGTAAGTCAGATTATATGATTGTGTGTAAACACATAATAAACCTAATGGTTTAATATACATGTACCATTACATTCAAATCAAATTCGGTTCAGTTCAATGCAATTCAATTCTTTATTGTTTATAAATCATACATGGAAATTTGTTTTGTTTACATGCATATTACAAATATGAATACGAAAGCAGATTCAGATAATGGATTGAAAGAAGAAGAAGAAAAAAAATCAGTGATCTTAATTGCCTGTTTGTGTACTATGTTGATATTGAGAAGATATTTAAAAAGTTTATTCAGAAATTTTGAACAGTAAGTATAGATCCCTACATACTGTGATACTACTCACTATGGTTAATGGACTTGTCAAAAAAATTACACCTTTTCACTTAAAATAAAAAGATGTTCCAGTTCTTTCAAGAATTCACTTTCATCTAGGTTTAAACAGTGTATACACACACTGACGCATAAATATTAAACTGGCATAAAATCGAGAACCAAGATAAATTGTTGCACTTGAGAAGTTAAAGAGAGAGAGAGAGAGAGAGAGAGAGAGAGAGAGAGAGAGAGAGAGAGAGAAGAGAGAGAGAGAGAGAGAGGGGGGGGGGGAGAATGAAGAGGAAAAGAAAATGTAAAAGGGTATAAAACGGATAGTGCTTTTTTATGAAGCCTCCTTTTTAAAATTCAACACAATATTCTGGAACGCTGCTCTCATTCACTTAAGAGGCGGATAAATACTGGTACAAATGAATTTAGGTAACGGTTTGTATTTGCCTTTCTTTCCACTTCTGAGCATATTATAATGGATGTTCAGTGGAAGGGTTACGTCTTTACATATTTCTTTTGCCTTGTTTAGTACGATATCTTTACAAATCTGGGAGGTGTTTCATAAAGCTGTTCGTAAAGTTACGAACGACTTTACGCACGACTGGTACCTGTTCTTGGGTGCTAATCAGATTCTCAGTCATTTTGATTCCCCATCAGCTAAATCCGATCTTTGTGGATTAAAATTCTTGTTGTTAAACAAGCATCCGAATGCAAAGTTTATTATTTGTCAAAATTGATTAGGGTTATTGGAAATTCAGTCCCACATGTTAAAACACCAGGAAAAATCTGGGATATCTCATTTAGCACAAGAACATATCACCAGTCGTGCGTAAAGTCGTTCGTAACTTACGAACAGCTTTATGAAACACCCCCCTGGTCAAAGTCAATGTGTACTTTTAAGTTTCTTCTGCTTCCTTCACTATTCTATGCAGCTTTCCTTTATCTTGCTGCCTGGCATTGTTGTACCACACCGCACGTCCAAAAGTGATGATACTCTCTATATGACCGATTTATAAAACATACTCATAATCTTCCTGTCAATACGAAAGAACAGTAGCTTACGGAGAAAATACATTCTTTGGTTGCTTTTTGAAGCTACTTCTTTAGTTCGATCAACCCATGATAACTTAATTTTAGATTTTAATGGAGGATAACATTTACATGTTGGTAAAAGTTGGAAGAAAGGCTACAGGAATATTTGATATAGTGTAATATATTTCATTTATTATTTTTTTTAATCAATAGTCACGATGAAGGGTAAACCCATAAGTGATGGTAAATGCTTCAAAGAGTTTTCGCTGTTTACGCATATTCGTGTTGTTGTTTTTTTCAGTACAGTTTGTATGATTTATTATTTGTTTGTATGTGTAAGAGTTTGGGAGAGGGGGTGTGTGTGTGTGCGTGTGTGTGCGTGTGTATGTGTAAGAAAATTTGTGTATATTCTTACTGTACTGTATACTAATATGATGGATGCTGAAGACTGTTGAGTATAATGTAATTTAAAGCTAAAGTTTACAATGAAGAGATTCGTAACCACGAAATTACTTCACTTCATCTGAATACACACATAATCACACCCACGCACCCACCCGCACACCCACACACACACACACACACTTTCTTTCTTCATTCTCCCCCTTCTCTTTTTCTCTCTCTTTCTTTGCACTACCTACACTTCCCACTTTCACTTCTTCCTTCTGCCTAATTCTTCTCTAATATCTCTTCTACACAGTTTACCTTTCTACTTACCATCCTCTCCTATTTATATTTTTTCTTCATACATCTCATCTCACCCCCATCCTTTATTGACATCTATTACTTTGAATAAAACGAAAAGTTTGTTGTTGCTGTTTTTTTTAATATTCCCCCCTTCTTTTTTTTTTTTTTTTTTTTTTTGGTGTAAGTAGTATTTCCTATCTTTTGTAAAGGATTGTCACGCGATCAACTCTGCATATAAGACAATCCCTCTTTACGATTCATTGACGTTAACTATACAATGTAATTACTTTACTTGATAATGTATGAATATTTTGTTTGTTATGTTGTAATCAGTTTGTAAAATATATTTGGAGGAAAAAAAAGATCATAAAGAGAAGTAAATCAATCAAATCAATAGATATATATATATATATATATATATATATATATATATATATACAAACGGAACATACTAACGGAATAGAGTGCTGTGCAGCGCCTGGTGGTCGCTCTCACAGGCTGTCATATCTTCTCTTTATTTGACCTGAAAATAGCTGATTTTATTGCATAAATTTTATATCACTGAACTTGTAATGGTCCATAGACCAAAGCTGTGCACATCGGAAACATGGAGAGTTTGAGGCTTTCTTGCATTTCTCGGATGATTTTGATGTCAATTTTGTGTCAGATTTTTGCTACTTCATATGATGGACCTTTCAAGCTGTGCGGTCAACCGAGGCTCTTTCTGTTCAACATGTCCATCGGCAGTCGCGTGGTGGTGGTATAGACATGTGTCATTTACCGCACAGGTTTAAAGATCACTGCGTATGACACTCAGGACTTCATAACATTTTAAGTCATGGATCTCTCATTCGAACCTCTCCATCTGTAGTATTCAGACTTTGTGCTATTTATCGACCACCCCCGTCTGCAAAGAACAAATTTACCTTTGAAGGGTTTGTCCGTAATTTTTCTTCTCTGCTTGAATCCGTGACAGTCGACTGTCATCATCTATTATTGATTGGAAACTTCAACATTCAAGTCGACAATGCTAATAACAAAGACTCAAAGGTCTTTTCTGATCGATCGATCTATCATACTCGGCAGGACTTGTTCAGCATGTTACTGTACCCACTCATCAGGCAGGGCATACGCTTGACCTCATACGCGGAAGGACAGACATCCGCCTCTCGATACATCCTGCATCTCCGGACTACCTTTTGATCACAGCGCAATTGTCTGCACTCTGAACTTTGCTCGTCCCCCTTCAACCGAGAAATTGATAAAATGTCGCAAACTGAGAGACATCGATGTTTTGATCAATTCATTGCTGACCTAAGACTTTCCCTCTGTGAACTTCCTGATGTCTCTAGTCCATCTGATCTTGTTGAACAATATAATCACGTTGTAAGTGATCTTTTGGACAATCACGCCCCTGAAAAGAATGTACTTATTTCTGTACGACCCAACGCCCCATGGTACAATGACGATGTCAGGGAAGCGAAACGCGAGAAACGTCGTGCTGAACACCGTTTGGCAAAACACAAGAACTCAATCAACAGGGAAATTTATCACGGAAAGTGTCGGTTATATAATGACATTTTATCCCACTCTAAGTCTAGTTACCTGTAAGGGGAAATAGAGAAACTTGATAACAAAGGACTCTTTCAGTGGATGCAGAAGTTAACATCTCCCTCATCAAATGAACGAAGTCTTCCGCGTCATGAATCAGATAAGCAGTTGGCCAACGACTTCGGATCTTTCTTCTACGACAAAATCCAGAAAATTGTGGACAAGTTAGATAGCGGTCAAACTGAATGTGAGACTATGCGACAAGAGACTATCTACTCTACGTTTTCTGAATTCCACCTGATATCTGAGGATGATGTCATCAAGGTTACCAAGGAAAGCCAGTCTAAATCATGTCGACTAGATCCTGCCCCTACCTGGCTCATCAAGAAATGTCTTGATGTCCTCACCTCATTCATCACTAAACTCGTGAACTTTTCACTTTCTTCAGGGATTGTTCCTTCCTTATTCAAGATTTCACACGTTACTCCAATCTTGAAAAAACCTCAGTTAGATGTAGAAAACTTGGCAAATTATCGGCCAATTGCCAATCAGATGTTTCTTGCAAAAGTATTAGAACGGATTGTTGCCGGTCAACTATACGGGGTTACCTCTAGGACTCTCAGCTCTTTCCTCCTATGCAGTCGGCATATCGCGACTGCCATTTCACAGAAACTGCTCTTCTAAGGGTTCACAATGACATTTTGCTCGCGTTAAATAAAGGACAGGAGGCCATTCTGGTGTTGCTTGATTATTCAGCAGCCTTCGATACGATCGACCATGAGACGGCCATTCAACGTTTCAGTCAAAAATACGGCATAGGAGGCACTGCTCTAAAATGGCTAAAGTTATATCTTGAGAACCGGAAGCAAATTGTAATCGTAAATGGAGTAAAATCAGATGAATATCCTCTAACTTGGGGGTACCGCAGGGCTCAGTCATGGGACCTTTGGAATTCGTTTTGTGTACTGGCCCTGTGAGTGACGTCATCGCAGCTCACAAAGGTATTCGCCACATGTTATATGCGGATGATACCCAGTTATGCGACGTAATGATCTGGCTGATGGTATTGCGTCTATGGAAGACTGTGTGAGAGATGTGAAGGTTTGGGCTAGTAACAATAATATGATGCTTAATGGAGACAAAACTGAACTCATTCATATCACATCACAATTTCGGAAACGGAACGAGTCTGTTACTCTCGCCATCGACGGAACTGTTATCAACGCGTCCAAATCCACAAGAGATCTTGGTGTTATTGTTGATGACTCCTTGGATTTGAAGGAGCACATCCGAAAGGTTTGTCGGGCAGCTCCTTTTGGTGTTTATAGGATTGGGAAAATTCGGAAATACCTTGATAAGAGCTCTACCGAACGACTTGTCAATGTCCTGGTAACTTCCCATTTGGACTATTGTAACAGTTTGCTGATCAACTTACCTGCTTGTCATCTAGCCCCACTTCAGCACATACAGAACACGGCTGCACGTCTCATCACACGCACTAGAAAGCAAGACCCCATCACTCCAGTCATCCGCACTCTACATTGGCTTTTAATCCCTCAACGAATCCAGTTCAAGATCCTTCTCCTCACGTACAACATCATCCATCGCCGCGCACCCTCCTATTTAACTGAACTGATCTCAACCAAACAGGCTACGCGTATGAACCTCAGATCATCAACCAGACCCCAGCTTGCACTTGGTCCTCGCACCCACAACCGTTATGGCGGCCGGGCTTTTTCACTTTGTGCCCCCTACTTTGGAACACTCTTCCTGCCCATATTCAGGACTCACCTACCACTGCCATTTTCAAGAAGAAACTAAAAACTTACCTCTTTCAAAAAAAGCTTCAGTAACTGAATAATTAAAGAACTTGGACTTGTGTAATTTACTGCAATATATCTTATGTCTTATGTTAAATGGTTTTCTGATAACTATGTTAAATTTTCCTTGTAATTTATATGTAATGTTAATTTCCCAAGTAATGTATTAAAGTAATGTTCAATTTTAGTAATGTAAGTAATGTTAATTTTTTTTAATGTAAGTAATGTTAAGTTCATTGGTAATATTGATTTGTTAGTGTAAAGCGCCTTGAAACATTTTGTTATAGGCGCTATATAAATTTTTCATATTATTATTATTATATATATATATATGTATGTATATATATATATATATATATATACACATATATGTACATATATGTATATGTATATGTATGTATATTACTCTAAAACAAAGAACAGCTATGATGAGAAGGTTAATCTTGTGAACACAGATACACTTTAAATCTGCTGGATTTCCACATTATGCATTAAATACATTAACAGTCAGTAACAAAAATAACCCCCTGTTGTTTTATACTTTTGATTATAATTGCTATCAGAGGCATATTTTATTGAGCCAACGACCACGCCGCCTACGACGAACAGTGTAAACTGCGATTTCGAGACCGAAAATAACCCTACGTGCGGCTGGACCCAGAGTTTTCTAGATGGGTTTGATTGGATCCGCTACAGTGGCCCGACCCAGGACTACAATAGCGGTCCCGAGGTCGATCATACTCTACAAACTGAAAAAGGTGACTCAGTTTTTCTTACCCTCTCTTTAAATTTATAATTCTCTCTCATACTTATGTTTGACATTACTTCCTCTTCTGCAATTTGTTTTATATTTGTCTTTTTTCTTTCTTTTATTTATTTTTTCTACTTCTTCTTCTTCTCTGTCTCTCTCTCCTGCAAGTTTTCTTTCTATCACCCTTTGCATTTTGAAATAATATTTCTCAATTCCCTAATCTTACTAATTTTCTGCTAAGAACCGGAAAAGGCGGTAATACTTTGAGAAAATGTTAACACCATTCTGGCTCTCAGCGGACGTTTTGTTAAATTGTTTTGCATTTAACAAAGGGCACAAACAAAGGGAAAACGAAACTCTTTTCCAGCGTGTACTGAATAAGATAATTTGCCCTCTCTCTACCTCTCAGGTCATTACATGCTGGTAGATACGTACGAAAACCTTCCCACTAACACTAGGGCGGATATGCTATCTCCGCTGATTACGCCTTCCTCTAGTACTCGCTGTTTTAAGTTCTGGTACTTCATGAATGGCTACAACAACGACTTCCTCAACATCTTTATCTTACCCTACGGCTACACATTGCCTCTTGATCCCAATGTCCAACTGTACGGCAACAGGGGTTCGGAATGGTTGGAGGGGCAGATGTCGGTACCTTCGTCCAGCAGGAGTTTTTATGTTAGTTCCTCAGTAGTATAAATACAGTGAATTTAAACTTTGTTAAACTTGCACCACAAGTAGATTCATATTTTCTACTTTAATATCTGAAATATCAACTCTTAGAGTTACTATGTGACGTGCCAGAGAGAACAATGTTAGATTCACTATGAATTAGTTGCACAGTTTGACAACATTAATTTGTACCAGAGGGCAAGGCTGAATTCTCAGCTCTTCGTATTTTTCTATTTTATATATATATATATATATATATATATATAATTTTTTTAGGGGGGGGGGGCCTCGTTCAAAGAAAACAAAAAATCAAAAAACTTCTATTATAAGTTTCATCACCACGTGTATCTAAAGACAGTGCTATAGAGATAAGATGGAAAAGGCATGAGTGTATTTTAGGAGTTACCACATGACTATATACCTTTATCAATTTAAGAAAAAAAAAGTCTGGAAAATTCTTGTGGAGAATATCTTTACAGCACTTTTATTGATTATTTTGGACGCAGATCATCGTGGAAGGAACAATCGGTGACTATTCGTATGCGGCTGACATAGCTGTCGATGACTTGACCATTACAAGTGGCATGTGTACAGGTAATACGTACAACAACAAAAAAACCCGAGTAAAATAAGACCAATATGATGGTAATTACTTGTCCGACCAACTTTTTAGCTATTTTATGTCTGGTTTGTAGTTTAATGTAGTTGAAGGTAATCAAGATTTAGCAAGACATTACCAAAGTTAGGCATAAAAGTGTCCAACGTTTGGTCGGACACATAATTGCTCTTATGTTCACCCATGTTGGGCATTGTTTACCTAGTATAGTTTACGAGTGCATAATAGCGTCTGTCAACTTGATAGGGCGAAGGACTTTGTTCTCAACATGGCGGTGATGGTGGTAGTGGTTGTGGTTGTGGTTTGTGTGTGTGTGTGGGTGTGTGTGTTTGAGGGGGAGGGGTGGGCGTCAGTGAAAGGGAAGATATTCTTTTGGAAATTCTTAGCCCTGAATGGAAGTTCCTTTTCATCGTCAAAGCGGTAGGCCTACTTTCAACGGTTTGGGAAATGAATATTCATGAAAGAGGGTGGTATCATCCAGGAGGGCATCTACTATATACATCTTGTATGTGTGAGGGAGTACGTATGCTGCAGAAGTGGAAGCAGCAGTAGTAGTAGCAAAAAATAAAAACAGCAGCTATAGGTTAATATAAAGTACAATTTAAGAGCGCTGTAGTATAGTCGAAGAACCCGGGGAGGGGGGGGGGCATGTCTCATTTTCGTACACGAAAACGGATAAAAATGGTACTTTTTCAGCATTTAGGCGCGTAACCCGGGTTACGCGTTTAGGGTATCAAAAACAGCAAAAATCAAGAAAGAGGGTATCAGATTAGAGGTGATAAGAAGAAGATCCGCGGAAATCGCCGTTAAGGGTATAAAAATCAGAGATGTTAGACGGGTTTCCCTGTTTAGGGTACACTCTGAAAAAACTTAAGTGTTAAATCACCATTTAAAAGGGCCGAGGAGTGACAACTTTTTCAAAATGGTAGATCAACTCTTTAAAACTGCTTGATTCAGCCTTTATAGTGTTGTATCCAGCATGTTAAAATTGTTAATCTACAATTTTGAAAAAGTTGTCACTCCTCGGCCCTTTTAAATGGTGATTTAACACTTTAGTTTTTAGAGTGTAACAAAACTACTCCTACTGCAATCCCCGTTTACGGTGCTTTTCAGAAAGAAACGCGGATGATGTACAGGTCTCAATGAGCTATCCCCCCCCCCCCCCCCGGGTAGAAAAAGGAAATCTTCTGAAAAGTTTGATGTAAGCAATAACCTTTATCAAACTCAATTTTGTTCACTACTTAGAATCTTCAGAAACGAGATACCCTTTCGTCGCCAACTGTGATTTCGAAAATGGCATATGTGGTTACACACAGCCTGAGGACGATTATGATAATGAAGACGAGTTCGATTGGTTCTTGAATTCTGGACCGACTGGGACAGATGGGACTGGACCTACAGCTGACCATACTAAAGGGACAGCTGACGGTTAGTAGGCTCGCTATTATTTTCATGAATTTACAAATGTTTAACATTTATAGATTCTTAACATAACGATACAGACGAATGAAGATAATATCAATAATGATATGGAGGAAATAGAAATAATGAATAATGATTGTAACAGTATATCAGTATTATGGTAAAGCATCACATGATTCACATCGTGCCAAATACATAATAACAATAATGAAAAAAGAAGAAGAAGAAGAAGAATGATGACCTTGTTGTTGATAATAATATCAATAATACTAATAATAATAATACTAATAATAATAATAATAATAATAATAATAATAATAATAATAATAATACATGTAGGTCAAGAAGATATAAGACCTGTGTCGTAAGATCCATTATATATAGAGATGTAGAGGTGGTGCAAGATGCAATTGTCGGGTGGTTTAATAGGTGTCGGGTTGGTTTAACAGGACTCTACTGATGGAGACGTTATATCGTAATGTAAGAGCCAAACATCATTTTTTTATTGTTGCATTTCCGATTATTATTATTATTATTATTATTATTATTTATTATTATTATTATTATTATTATTATTATTATTATTATTATTATTATTATTATTATTATTATTATTATTATTATTATTATTATTATTATTATTATTATTATTATTATTATTATTATTATTATTATTATTATTATTATTATTATTATTATTATTATTAATAATAATATTATTATCAACAACAACATCATCATTCTTCTTCTTCTTCTTTTTTTATCATTATTGTTATTATTATTGAACATTCTTTAAAATTTTTAACATTTTTCAAATATCTGTCTTTGTTTAATCTGCTAATGATCGATGAATGATACATATCTTGTTAAAAATTACGGGTTAGGAGGTTTATTTTTTAAAAAATTGTTTCATCATGTCCCGCCCTCCGCATTACAGAAGGGTAAAATAGATAACTTCGATGAGCATGATGAAGGTATTTCTGGTATACATTCATTTCATTTTCAGGTCATTACTTATACATGGAGGCTTCACAGCCTCGTCGACCTGGCGATCGAGCTCGTATCATCTCCCCGGTCATCAACCAATTCAACGACACATACTGTCTGGAGTTTTTCTACCACATGAGCGGTGATGATACAGCCTCCCTGGCAGTGATTCAGCGTGGTGACTATTACCCCGACCAGGAGATTGCTCGTCTAACTGGTCCCGATGGCACGGGATGGAACCCGTACAACGTTGATGTCGGCATCAAATACGGACCTATCGAAGTAAGTTTGTGGAATCTCATGATGTAGAGTGGTTTAATAGATTGAATTGGCAATTTTTGCTTTGCTGAAATGATGGAGGGGGCATAGGGAATTCGGCCTCATATTTTCACGTACGATTTATGTCTCATTTTGTTAATCTTGTCTTTTTCAATTAAACAGGTCGAAAATAAGGACTAAAAGACGTAAGCAAATAAAGTATATTAGGGGAAAAGTAAGGAAGAAGAAGCAAAATTTACCCAAATTAAGGAGTCACTTCAGTCTTACCCAGGGACAATAGAGTTGTGTGTCCTAATTCTAGTTTAATTGTCTTTATCTCAGTGCTTGTAAGAAGCATATTATAATACACAAATTGCCAACATCTATCACATTGGGAGAAGAATTAGAAAATAAAAACGAGATTGGTGTTAGTTTTATTTTTAAATCTTCCAATACGGCAGACGCCGCAGTAATTCATAAATTTATATGAATACACATTTGCCCCATATTCTTTTAGATGGTTTTTACAGGTACAGTAGGAAGCAGCTATCGTGGTGACATCGGTTTAGACGATATTACCCTAACACCGGGACCTTGTGGTGGCTACCATGATTCAGTGTCCTGTTTCTTCGAGTATGGCTACCAGGATTGCCTATTCACACAAAGCACTGATGACCAACTGGATTGGGTGTGGTTTGATGCACTCACGATGGAAACCCCTCCTACCGACTGGCCTGGTAAGATAGATATACTTTTAGCAAATCAATTCCAAGTTCTTCCCTTTTAAGTTATTTATTATTTTATTTACTGATACCTATAACAGAATTATAACAGTCACCATTCCCAAAGCACAGTCTGTTCGTTCGCTGAATTTTAGAAACGACGACACCCTCTGGTGAATTACCTATTATGTCTACTTTTTTTTGTATTTAGGATATGGGTCATTCATGTACGTGAACGGGGAAAATATGACATCGGGTGACACAGCTGTGCTTCAAACACCAATGATGACCTCAAGTAACAATGACCACTGCTTTACTGTCGACTTTAAGCTCGACGATGGCATGAGTTTGGATTTTGTGAGCGTAGCAAGCGATGGGTCACAAAGAACGCTGAAGTCATTTACCCAGTCATCTGGGATGACACATACAGAGTATGACATACCGGCCACCGACCATCCCAATGATTATAAGGTATATATTTTCTTAAGAGCGAAATAATAAGCCACATGTACATGTTCCCCCCCGAAAATTGTGACAATAAACTAATATTACAGGAATATTGATTGTTATGAGTAAATCATTCTAAAACTGAACAGTATCATACAACACACAAATTCAAACATGAATCTCTAACTCATTGCCAAAAGATATCATTATCTGACTTAAATTTAAAATTTCTTTATATTTCTGATGACGGAAGTGAGGATATATTGTAATGTATTGTGAGTTAAGTCTATTCTAACAATCATACTTATACATTAAAAAAAACACCAAAAAACAACAAAAAAACAGAGCGTACTTCTTTAAACACTGCGAAGCAAGTATAACCCCGGTCAGGGGCGGATCCAGGATTTTGTAAAAGAGGGGGCACAGAGCCGGAAAAGTACACAATTAAGGGGGCAATTTTTTTTCATTGTGTACTTAAGGTATGCCATTTGGATTTGAAAAAGGGGGGGGGGGGGGGAGCACGGGCCCGATTTCCCCCTATGTAAATCCGCCACTGACCCCAGTCATCAGATTAATGGCGGCACCTTTTCTCTAATGGGTGTATTCCCGTGCATAGTCACCATGGGGTATACGGTTGACAAGATAGTTGAAGCTTTTTAAAATCATGGTGTGAATACTTCTCTCTTATTTTTGCAGGTTCATATAATAGCTACCGTACGAGACGGAACGAGTGCAGGTCTGGCTGTCGTTGATAATTTCATTTTTAGATTTGGGTCCTGTGATTCTAGTAAGTGGTCACCCTTCCCATTCCATTATTGTAAAATTTAAAAAAACGAAAGTCACTATTTCTTTAATCCATTGTATTTTTTCTCTCTCTTTTCTTAGTTTCATCGTGCATCTCGGAATAGTTTAATTAGATAGATGGCGCAATATAAGTGCGTTGTACTATTATTATCATCATCATTATTATTATCATTATTATCATTATTAATTATTATTATTATTATTTTCTCTTATCTCATCATGGTGTCTTGTGAAATTGCACGTTTTTTTTAGCCTTTCAGACATGTCACTTTCTGTCCATTCCATTTGTTTATCTTTCTTATTATAAATAATTTTTCCAAAGAATCGTTCTACGAGGCTCCAACCAGATAATTAAACTGGACAATTAGGCCTTCGCAATCCAATTAATTTCAGTAAATTTTTTAAGATCTCTGTTTCTGATCAATTCACGGCCATTGATTCCACGCGTTTTAGTTCTATTCACTCGGGCTACAGTATTTTTCTTTCATTGTATTGTCGAAACAGTTAAAGTGTATACAACAACCTTTGTCCTGTTCATTAATGGTTATATCCGTTATATCACCTAACGACGCTTTTTCAAATGCGAATGTAAATATTTTATTTGTTACAAATAGGAACATTGTCCCACTTTCAATTGGAGAAATTAAAATGTTCTTTTTATTTTTTATCCTGAACCCTACAGTCAATAGCGAGCCGCTTGGTTCAACTACAACAACAGTCGCTGTCGTCCTGGGCATTCTCCTCGGAGTTGCCGCTCTCGTATTCATTGCTATGGGCGTTCTCCATTACCGTAACAAAGTGGCAAAGACACAAACCTTCCCTACTTCCATCTCCTACAGCAATGGTGACACAGCTAAGCAAATTGATTTATCGAAAGACCCTGGTATAGATAACCCGAATTACACGTCCGCGCCAATCTCAACTGCATAGCTCATTATAAACTCGTGTTGTAGTTAATTCAGGTAAAATATCTTGAAGGATACTTGGTGACAAATTTGGGTAACAGCATATCGACTTTTGATGATGCATATTCAAACAATGTTCCATTATGATATGCAATGCAAATATTGAAACAAGCAATAAATGTAAATGCAAACTTGTTAATATATAGGCCTGGGCTAAAGTTACTATTTATGAGTTTTTGAGGCATACAAGGAATAGTAAGTATAACTGAAAGACTCAGCAACGTAATGGAATTTGTGAAGGTAGAATGTGAGAGTAGAAAAAACGGCAATAGTAGGAGATGACGATTCCGAAGAGAAAGAAAATTAAGAAGTGTAAAGAATGGTCTTTTACATTGTATAGTGACAAAATGAAATCCAGAATAAACCTACAAGCACAGCTGTACTAGTTTGCTTTATTTCAATGTAGTTCATGCATTTTTGTAGTATTTTGTATATTAGTTAATGTTTTATAGTGTTAAGGTTCTTGAAGGCTACATGAATGTGTACACTTACTCGGCAATAACAGTGACTTATCTAGATATTGGTTAGCAAAGGGGGCAAAATGTACCAGTGCAGCCTTACTATAGGTTGATAGACCCACTGCAAGTTCTATTTTTTTCATAGGCCCTATACAGGCAACACCAATTAATATTTAGGGCTTACCATATGCCGCAAGAAAGAATCATGTAAATATATCAGAAAGGCATAAAAGAGATAACTATAGCTATACACTTTATTCATATACATGTGGAGTGAATTACTACTTTAACACTTTGAGAATATCAAAGTTAATATGTTTCCTTTGCACATATATACATGTAAAGGTAAAGTACCAAGAGCAGAAATAAAAACTTAAATATTGCGTATTAATTCATTCTTCGCTTCTTACCACAGTGTTAGTCAATATGTTGTATGAAGTTCAATCTGCGTTTGATGTTTGCCATTGTACTTCGCACATAATAAATTTTTGAAATTTTCATGAATAAATATCTTCAGAAATATGTCGCAATATCTCCTGTGAAATGAAAACATTATTGATTGTATGTTTGCACATATTTTTTGTTTACAACTTCTCTAGATATAAGTATACCAAAGTCGGGTTAATCTTTTAAAGGTATAATGCCCTATACAAGAACTGCTCTCCCCAGACTATTCTTCTTCTTCTCCTCCTCCTCCTCCTCCTCCTCCTCTTCTTTATATTCTTCGTTTGTTATCATTATAATTGCTTTTAATATAATGACAAATACTTAGATTAGTTATATTGAAAGTCTTAATTTGATTTGATTTGATTCCATCAAGTGGAGTAATCATTTTTATAATCAATATAAAACAATCCGAAATCCTTATGTTAACAACTGGGAAGAATATTAAAGTAATGACAAATTATAGTGACATAAATGTGGATAATGGGACACTTTTATACCAGGGATCGGTAACTTAAATCATTCTTTTCGACCTGAAAGGAAAGTAATTGTGGATTGTATATAAGGTTCTTGAACCATCAAACTGATAACAAACTGATTCAATCTTGGTAAAAAAATAATTTAAAGAGAAAACGCACTGCACACAGATATGAAATATTGGACCGTACCATACATGTGTCATCAAAAATTAGTCCAAAGTTTTAAACCTATTTCCTGTCATTTCTAAAATGTGAAGGCATTCAAGAGCGATGCTTGTCACGTGACGCTGCAATCATGATGCTGCTTTACATATTATTATGGATTTACAAAGATAAGCTCACAAATTATACCTTCTTACCTTTACCAGAACTGCTGTTTGACGCGCTCAAATCTCAGCTAGGTGAAATTTAGCTGTATCATTAATTTGCATAACCTACGTTTGGGTAAAGACATATAACGGGTATTATATAATCCATCCAATGTTTGATTTAGGGAAGAATAGGGAGAAGAAGGGATGGGAAGGGGCGGGGGGGGGTACTGTACTTGGCCTCTTGGTATAACAAAAAAAATGAGTTATATGCCATAGTTTATATGTGTGTGTGTTAGTGTGTGTGTGTGTGTGCGGGTGTGTGTGTGTGTGTTAGTGTGTGTGTGTGTGTGCGTGTGTGTGTGTGTGTGTGTGTGCAGGGGCGGCGCGCCCGGAGGGGCAGGGGGCACAGTTCCTCCCCACTTTTCGAAGTACCCTAAAAGTGCCCTTTTTATTTCTGAAAAAATGCCCCCTTTCTCTGTGATAAGTGCACTCTTTACTATTAAAAGTGCGCCTTTTCCTTTCTGATAAGTGCCCTTTCCCCTTATGATAAGAGCCTTTTTTTCTCCTTCTGATAAGTGCCCCTTTTCACATCTAATAATTGGCTCCTTATTTCTAATACGTGCCTTTATCTCCTGATGAGAAATGCAATTTTTCTTCGGATAGGTGCCTAATTTAGCTTTCATATAAGTGCCCTTTTCCCCTTCTAGTAAGTGTCCCTTTTCAAATGTAATGATTGCCCCCTTTCTCCCTAATATGTGCCCTTTTCTCCTTTGATAAGTGCATTTCTCATTCTGATAGGTGCCCCCTTTCCCTTCTAATAAGTACCTATTTTCCCCTTCTGATAAGTGCCCATTTCCAAATCTGATAAGTGCCCCCTTTTTACTTCTGATAAGTGCCCTTTTCCTATCTAATATGAGCCCTTTCCCTCTTCTCATAAATGCCCCTTTCCATCTCTTATAAGTGCCCCTTTCCACCTCTGAAAAGCGCCCTCTCCTCTTCTGATAAGTGCCCCCTTTTACTTATTTTTTCCCACTGTTTCTTACAAAAAGAGGCATATCTAGCTTTAAAGAATCAGTGCGGCTTTATATAGTAACCTGTATCCATATACTACAACTAAAATGTAAGGCAGTGGAGCTAAAGGCAAGAGGGGCACAATGCCCCTCACTCGAATGTATCCATAATTTACACCAAGTATAAAGGCAATATTTTCTGAAAATTTTCCCCAAACTCGTTCGCTACGCTCGCTCGCTCTTATAAAGTATGATGATATCGATGTAATCATGGTAATCCTAAAGAAAAGCGACAAGGTGAATGTACGAATTAAAAGATCATTAGGCATATCCCCAAATAAATTTACTGTTGTCATTTTCATTATATCGCTGTAAATAATGCACAACCCAAGGACTTCAGCAGTAGAAAAAAAAGTCAGAAATTTTTGCTCGCTCGCTTCCTCGCTCGCACATGAATCATTAGACCATTTCGCGCAACTACTAACTGGGGAAACTGAAGCCGTGTCCAGAACCACAATAAAGGAAGAACACGAAGTTGATTACTTATTAATTAGACTGTAGGGTAATAACAATGTCACAAAATGGTCCCTGTTTTTGTTTTATGTTCACCCTTTGTAGGTGCCCCTTTTTGGCTGGTGCCACCCCCACCCACTTTGAAAGACGCTCCGCCGCCCCTGTGTGTATGTGTGTGTTCGTGTGGGCGTGTGTGGGTGTGTGTGTGTGTGTGTGTGTGTGTGTGTGTGTGTATGTGTCTCCCCCACTAAGACTGACAACCTCGCAAAGCAGCCCTCTATGTGTTATTTATTTAAATCAGTGTGCTGCGATTTATAGGTCCAAAAATTTCAATAAATTTCATGTGACAACATTTTATGTTGTGGACTTTAATTCTCTCTGTTTCTCTGTCTATCTATCTATCTTTCTCTCGCTCAAACGTAGCTCCTAATAAATACTAAAATCTGTCAGACTCGATCATTCTAGGTAGATTATACGCTTCAACTAAGGAACATTCATTGTCATAGCAAGCGTTAGAGATTGATCTTCCATCATGCATTGGTTTCGAGGTGTGAGGACTCTTGTCTGTTGTTTATTTATGATGCCATGTTTAAGTAAGTTTTATTTACTATCATTACCTTCTAATTGGTAGAAAGCGAGGTAAAACATAGACCACTTATCATGGAAAAAGCAAGTTCATAATATTTAAATGATTGATAATTAGACCTACATGTACTATGTTCTGTTTTAATAAATGAGTAAAAGTTTGAATGCATTTCCACCGTCAACTACTGACGCTTTATTACATTTCTGATAGTGCTATCCGTACAGAAATTTACACTTGTTGACCATAGTACAGTTTTTGTATGACCTATGGAAAAATCAGCATTTATACTCAAAGGAGGAAGAGGCTCACGAAACGTCATATAATTACGTAGAAAAATGATAAAGGGAAAGCGGTAGTTTAGAATATGTTTATGAAACATTTTGTTGGGAAGCGGACATGTTGTACTTCAATAATAGTCACTGTGATGGTTTCTTTATCGATCAATGTATTGTTTAAAAATATGACGAAATTAAACCACTCCATTTAAAAAAAAAAGAAGTCCTTGAGGCAATTTGATCTGTGTGAATACATCAAAGAAATTGCCTTACTTAAGTTGCGCAGATTATAACCTAATATCTGTGCTTATTTTCGTCGAAAAGCTTCTAAGAACATTTTCATTTACTGATCCTTTTGCCTATTTTAACGACTTTTTATACTTTCCACATGTTTAATTTCTTTTTCTTTTTGTGTAAGGTGGTTGGGCTTTGACGACTATACCTCCACCACCTCTTCCCACTGGTTTCGAATGCGGATTTGAAATTAACGTTTTTGACGCGTGGTGTGGAATTACTCAGGACTCCAATGATGACTTTGATTGGCTACGAAAGACAAGTGATGATGAAACCTTTACAGACCCTGAGCCTTCTGTTGATCATACTACACATTTAGTACATGGTACAGTAGTGCCGATATATTTTTATTGCTTACATGATTAGTTGTTTTTGCTTTAATATTTTGTGAAAATAATATTAATCTTTACTTTAATGGGGAAGAAGGTTGAAAGAAATTGAGCCAAGGCAGTTTAGGTCTAATATTCTGTAAGAATAATTAATTATTGTCTTTATGTAGTCATAGACATGTTCAGTATCATTACCATTATCAATACGCGATCACAACTACACCATTGTTTGAAGGTGTTCATTTGGCAGCCCAAATACCCCCATTGTTAGGGTCGGTGTTTGATTTGTTTCATTGTTACTGCGACGCATCGCCCTGCTTTTCTCATGGAGGAAATCATTAATCATTGACAGTAAATCAGCTTTAGGCCTAGTGGGCAAAAGTATTTGTTGATATCAAGATTTTTACCTTCACATCATGCACAACATCCTCTCTACATTGAAATATACATGTATCTCCAATTGCATTTTATCTACATCGTATATAAAATGGTACATTGAAACACCATCTTTCTAGGGATTGCTGAAAATGGTTGCATTGAGTAGATTTATTACAAAAATCCTAGAAATGGCACAATGGAAAACTGCAGGCAAAAATGTCACAGTTCCGTCTGATCATGCTGATGAAAGAGAAGTTTTCTATTTATGTGTTTTATATGAATGCGTTTTGTAAACCCACTTGCGATAGAATGCCGAAATGACTTATACCATTTTTTCATGCCTACAACACGTTTGATGAGTTGCCCACCATAGCCCAGAAAATATAGAATAGTGCCACTATACGTGTCCTCTTTTGTTGTCTCGTTTTATTTAGGACATTATCTATATGCACCAACTGGTACTATACTTAAAGGGGAGACTGGACAACTAAACATGCCTGTCTTCGCCCGGAACACCAACCCACAATGCCTTGAGTTTTTCTACCAAATAGGAGGTAATAACGACCGAGCTCTTAATGTCTATCAGTGGTTGTCGACATCCAGTATGCCGTCATCCCCCGCATGGCAAAAGACGGGAGACACAGCTGACGTCTGGAACAGAGGTCTTCTCACCATAGATCCACAGGAAGAAGTGTATACGGTTAGATGTTAATTGCTATCTTTGCGTTGTTCTGTAGCTTAGAAAATTGTAGTTGATGAGCGCAGTGAAAGCACATACTGCTAAGTACTACGCGGGATAACTTTTAGTCAGCAATTTGAGAAGGATCACGAACATTAACTCTACGTGATAATGTATATAAGGATGTTTAGTTCAAACAAACTGAATGAGAATGACTGATAAAGTAAATTAAAATAAAATGAAACTAAATTGAGATAAGCTAGGCAGCGATATCTTTATTTCATATAGTGTCATGGACGTCGAAGCAAATCTTTTATTAGGGATGAAGGGGTGGCAAGCGCATTAACTAACTTAGACATACGTTCCATAGCACGCACAGATGACGGAATTGGGGCATTTTTATCCTGTAACCTTCGTCCCCCAACTCCGACACTCATACTTGTACCATGGCAGTCATTTTATCCCAGACGGACATAAAATCATCTTTACAGTCCCATTTGCATCTTTACAAAGGTGAATATCAGGTGAATAGTATATATTGCTAGACAGGATTATTCGCACCCCTTTAACTGCTTATTATCACACGATCACAAATCGTATGAAGAATTTGCCCCTTGGTGACAATGTAAGTAACATTTAGGGTTGGTCACACCCTGAGCTGATATGTAAGATATACCACAGTGGCGGTGACGGTGACAGTGTAAAAAGTACTTTTTCGTTCATGAGAGCTCTATTCTTTTGATAAAAATGTGATTTCGTGCGTCAGTTCGTACGTATCTCTTTGTTTATAACCAGAGCTCTCTTTCAGTTTACCAGAGATCTTTTAGAGCTTTCCAAAGCTTAATCGCTCACAACTTTCTTGTATTTATTTCCACTTACTCTCCTCTTAGTTATCAGCCCTTATCTTTTATCATTTTGAGACAGACCAAATTGTAAACTGTACTCGGCTCACTTATATTTGTTCTTTTCATGGAAATCTTTTACATAGACTTCTCATCAATAGCATTTGCATACTTGGCAACAATGTTTAAGGCACTTTTTTTTTCTGGTAATTTTCTGTGTTAGCAAGGTCTTTGAAAAATAATTTAAAATATTTTGGGTAATTTTCGAGGGAAACTGTTATATCTAACTACTCTTATGCGCGTCTATTTGGAAAACTATATGCAAAACGAGCCGTATAACCAACGTATTTCTTCTTTCTTCTTTTCTAATTTCACATATTGTTTATTTATTTGTTTTTTAATCTGTGCGTAAAAACAGGCTATACGTCTGATGTCTTATTTTACTTTATTTTCAATTTTTTTTTATATCAGGTGTCATTCGAAGCTATTTCGGGCATAAGCGTGAGTGCTTTCATTGCGTTGGATGACGTCAAACTCAGTGATGGCGCATGTCCACTAGGTAAGATACCGTTTACTCATAACATGATTCAGTGACATTCGAAATGCAGTTGTTTGGACGTATAGTAAATTTTGCATTAACATGTAGTCTCTTTGCTTTTCCTTTCCTCTAGACTTACATGCCACACATAATGCTTCTATGAAAGTATTAGTCTAAACTGATGATCATTTATCATGTTCACAAGTCTTTGTTGATACCGTACTAGGATTTCAAATACAATGATTTTATTTTTTTTTTTTTTCATTTTTTTTTGAGGAGGAGAATACATTATAGTTATCAAACCCTAGAAAAAAGAACTTGTTGACTTACACACAAAATATGAAACGCTTCATAGTTAGATTTTAACACAATATTTAGTTGTAAATATGGTAGCGGCAGTACCGAAATTTCAAGAAGCAAAACACATTTTATAACCTATCTAATAGCCTAAAATTAAAAAAAAAAGTACTTCACGTGAACATGAGTGTGTTTAGCAATGACCTGTGATATAAAATATAATCCGGTTCAATTCCAATGAAGGTTGAACTCATGGTCAGCTCTCTGGTAAACATGTATAATAAACTTGTAAATGCAGTATGTTTTCACGTAGACGCCGACACACACACGCGCACATTCGCACCCACATACGCACACACATACATAATAATGTGTGATGGAGGGTAATACTGTCCCTCTCATTCGTTCCCCTCTTTAGAGAACTTTACCTGCACATTTGAGCAAGACATGTGCTCCATCATGCAAGACCGAACAGACGATATGGATTGGTTCAGGTCGAAAGGGCATACGAATGTCATCTATTCTGCTCCTTCAGTAGATCACACGCTTGGAACGGCAGAAGGTAGGCATTCAGTTTGCTTGATGACACGAAAGGTTAGTTCCTCTAGGACAGTTAGCTAGCCTATAATATTATATCTTTGTTATGTCTTGAAACGGTAATACAGCCCTCTTTTCATGTTATGTGATTAAACAGTAATGCAACCATATAAAAACATGTTTTGACTTTGATTACGGAATACACACCCTCCTCTCCCCCCCCCCCCCTTCCCTCTAACTCTAGAGAAAGAGAAATGGGAGAAGAAGAGAGGATTAATTAAGAAAATTATGTATTCAGACATGCTTTAGTTCGGTAATTGGCCAACACCTTGTTCCTGTCAGGTTACTACATCTTCATCGAAGCTGTGTACATCTCAGAAGGGCAGGTTGCTCGAGTGATTACGCCACCTTTGCGAGGAGTGTCCGACGGGAGTCCTCAAGCTTGCCTCACATTCTTCTACCACATGTTTGGTCCGGGTGTTGGTGAACTTAACGTCTATGTGGTGCCGATCGATTCCAATAGGGGAGATTCTGCATGGGTGTTGGCCGGTGACAGAGGGGATAAGTGGAGGGGAGCAGAGGTAGACATCACTTTGGGTGATGATTTTACCGTAAGTACCGCTACATAGCGGCATAGTAGAACTGAAATAATAGATAAGATCGATAAAGAAAGGGAGGTCTTGGGTCTACTCCGATTATATAATTATATTACGTAAGATTAAAGATTCGCCGTGATTCGCCGTGATGATACAGAGAGGTGAGTTGGTCTAGTGGTCACTTATCTGTCTTCGGTTACAAAATGACTCTGGAAGACTTCATTCGAAACTTTCGGATGACGACTTCAATGGTAAATCCCCAGACGGAAATAATCATACCTGATATGCGTCTGTTAAAAACAAATCACCCACACTGACACACCCACACACACTTACACACCAACGCACATACGCACAAATGTGATAATGACGCATTTGGAGGGTGTAATGTTTAATGAGGGCAGCCACCAAGGCCACCAGAGCTGTTAAGTGTCGATGTCTTTTTATTTATAACTAGGGCGAACACCCCTCTTCCACTTCGACATTTCCTCAACATAGCACCATTCTGCACCAGCACAATACATTAACCTTAAAAGAATGATGCTTTCTGTGTTTACAATACAATTCTGATCGCCCCTTTCTTCATAGAGTAAATTGAATAGTACATATTAGTTACACAAATTCCTGCGATCTGTCGTATGATATGGTTTCAAATGAATAAGCTCTATTGATTAGAGATTTATGCTTAACGAAATATTAATCATACGAACGATGTTACCGCACTGATATCGAAATTCATTTTGGTCAACTATCTTTAATTACTTTGTGCGATTGATTTAAAGTGTACTCTGTCCAGCTATGACATAAAAGAAGTAGTCTCATATAACGTGACATATTTTGATCAATCACCAATCATTTAAATGAAACTTACCATCTACCCCAGATAGACAATTGATGATGTAACCGGTTATAATCGTTCACGGATTTCTGAAAGAGAAATAAAATGTTGCTTGTGAAAATTTAACATTTTGTGTGTAGGTCTGGATCATGTTGTTTGAGAGGTACCTGTTTGTAATAGACTTAATTTTCATTTGATAAATCTTGAATAAAACAATTCGCTTTTAGGGGGAAACATTATTTTCAAATGGGCTAGCATGCCAGTTTATGTTTAGACATGTACATGTAGTTCAAAAATACAAACTTAATATCTGGTACTGTTGTACATCTCTATATGTACATGTATGACGCTTATATCATAATTTTAAACGTATATGGTTTTACATACGCCGCATCTTTCATTATTATTACAGATCTGAATTTATTACTTTCTAAATCGTGAATTCAGTTTATTACTCGATTTGTCATTATATCATTTAATTAAGCTTATCTCTTTAATTGTTAACATCAACATCTTTTAGTATTATAAGATTATAAGTATTACATTCAATGCACACCTATGTTTAACTTTGCTCATGTTATAGGTGTCTGTTTTGATTACTCATTAAGCAACATTCACAAAACTCAATGGTCAAACATGTTTTTACATATCATTTGTGTCACATAACAATCAGTTTATAGTTCAGATATGGGATTCATGTCGTCTCATAATTTTATATCTATGCATGAATGTATTATTCTTCAATATTTTCTGCCATGGTCGGGGAAGAAGACCTGCTGGTCACAGATATCAAGTTAGCTTTTTCCACACCCCGGTAGCCTAGCTGGCGTACCCACCGTTTTCGATCAATTATTATTTGATGTATGTTGTTAAATGAATAATAAATGAATTGATAAATAAATGAAAAGTAGGTATGTGTTTTCTTTCCTATCAGATTGTTTTTGAGTCCGTACGAGGTATAACACACATAGGCGACATTGCGTTAGACGACATCGATTTTCAGAGGGGAGACAGGTGTCCTGGCCATCGTAAGTCCTTTGAAATCAAACGTTATCTTAATCCCATCTCTTAAGTGATGATTTTTTTTTAAACAGTGTCACTCAACTATGACTCTATTTCATTTTCTGATAGGCCTATGCACAAAACAGTGTTTTACCAAAGACATGATAGAGCTTAGAATCAGTTTTGAAGTCTTATACTTGTGAATTATTATCAAGACAGACGCAGTAGTAGTAATTTTTTTTGTGTGTTCATATTAAGTGACCGTTTGGTCAAAGTTACGGCAAAAGTTCGAAGCCTTAAAGCCTTAGAAATTGTGCCTCTGTCGATGCACGAAGTTGGCACTATACTCCTTTCTATCTCTTTTTAGTTTCCGCATTATAGACTTCCTAAGCCATGAGAGACCGTGGAATTAGGCCAGATCAAGAAAAAGATCACTTCAATTAAACCTAGGTAGTTAAAACGGTTACATGTCGTTTTTCCGAAGGTTCATCATTCCTACGGTTCGTAATTCCGAAAATGAAAAATGCTTCATAATTCCGAAGGTTCGTAATTCCGAAGAGTTATGTAGGACTTCATTTCCGGAATTACGAACCTTCGGAGTAATGCATCAAATGTTCGGAATTGTGAACCCTTTTTCATTTTCGGAATTATGAACCCCCTGCTATGGGAAATTTGTGTTTCGAATTACGAACCTTCGGAAAAACGAGTACCCCCCGTTAAAACGTGTTCACGATACAAAATCATGAGAATATGCCTTCAACATCCCTTGAAAATTTGTCTCTCTTCCTCACAGACGAGCCCCCATCCGATGGCCAGCAGGCGACCTGTGATTTTGAGGAGGTGGAGCTCTGCGGATATCAACAGGATCAGACAGATGATGTAGACTGGATCTGGCAAAATAGGGCCAGTCATTTCGTGAATGCTGGTCCGTTGTATGACCATACAAACAATGATGAATTTGGTATGTTAAAGAAACATCAGGTAATAAAGTTGTGGGATATCACTCACAATTATGATATGAGCCTAAACTAAAACTCTTCATGATTCTTCACGTGCATGCATTACTAAAAAGCATCAATGGTTTGATTTAGAAATAAGAGTCAGAACATGTCGGATAATATAAGTCACAAAATACATGTAATGGTAGAACAAGAATTCTCTATTTTGCTTCATAGCTTAGACTTCTGCCATATCACTATGTTTATAGACTATCCATGTGAAAAATCGTTTAGTTCCAACATCTCGGATTGTTCAATTATCATGACTATTGATTGGATAAATACAGTCGAAACGAAACTTGTGTAATTTATCTGAAACAAGATAACATTTAGTGTAGTGATTGTTTGGAGAAGATGATTTTAAATAATTGGTTAAATTGAATCCTGCGAATGATATGTTCAAGAATATGCATTCAGTTACAGACTATACAGTGTGAGTCAATAAAAAGGAAACCCATATTCAAGCCTCATTATCTTAAAAACCAAGTGAAATTGCTGAAATTTATTACAATGGTATGATAGTTGATAATATTTTATTTAATATGATAGGCTGCTCACCAAATTGCGATCATGGATGACTGCGCACTGGCCATTCTTAAAATCATGTCAAAATCCTCTTTGCCAAAGTTTGGGCTGAATGGTGTTCAAAAGTTACTTTCATTATTTGTGAGTGCCTTCATCTGGAAAGGAGACATTCAACCGACCTTGGGTTGACCATCCATTTCATTCAAAACTTGGGCAGAGGCAAATTTTACATAAATCAAGAAAAATGTTACTGTTCAGCTGTCCATCGTCGGATTTTATCAATCAAAGTGTCAAATTAAAGGAAACAAGACAGACTAATATCTGATAAAAGCACTGATTGCGATGATATTTCGGGTTGAATCTGGGTTTCCTTTTTATTGACTCACACTGTATTAGTAGGCTTTAGGTTAAGCCATTTTTACAATAGTTCAAGTGGTGTTAAGAAAGTAAGATGACCAATTAACACATTACCATTTATATTATATAGTAATATTTGTCTGTAAGCGCGTCTGGCAATTTTAACAACACGCGATCGTTTATAGATATAGCCGATATTTAATTCAAGGCATGATTGTTGTTATGAAGATCGCTGAAGTTTGATTCACGTTGTGGATTTTCTTTTCGGTAGGCTTTTACTTATTCTTGTATGGAGAAGTGGGCCATCGCACAACTGCTCGGATGATTTCTCCGGTCATACCGCGCAGGACACATAGTCATCCCTGCCTCGAGTTCTGGTGGCATCTATATGGCAACGATGAACAAAAGCTCAGCGTCTACTGCGTCCAGGGAGTCAGCGATATCCCAGAGACGTCTCTCATTAGCATATCCGGTAATTATGGTGACCACTGGCGAAGGAGCCGCCTAGAGATTCCAAATGACCTCACATCATGCAACGTAAGGGAGTTTATTGTTACTATGCATTGTAGAGACAATGATGATCGCTCGTTTCATTGTAGAAATATTTCATATTTTCAATGTCAAGTGCCATACGAAGCAGTATTTACTGAACCCCCCTCTTCTTTTTTTTTTTTTACATACTCCAATTGCACTCCATGTTCCTAATCCTTTCACGGATTTAAGCATAGCTTATGTATTCATTAACAACAATAATAGATGTTTAAAATGCGAATCATACAGTCCTCTTTACTTGACTCTTTTATACTTCTGTTTCAAGACATTTCCCGAATCAATCTTCAACTGTTAATTGTCATTGAACTTAAATCTGTATTTTGTTCCCAATATGATATCATTTAGCTAATTTTCGAAGGGACGACTGGCATCCATAATCGGGACGACATAGCAATTGATGACGTCAATGTCTATTTTGTCGATTACGACGAACAGTGTCTACAGAGTAAGTTATGAGACATCGCAATTATGTTTTGACACGAAAAAGATAAAGGTTAGGGCGGTGATTTTTCAGGACCGAAGATGATATGCGAGGGTGTGTATCTACTGAACAGGAGAGAGGGTTGAGAATGGGCACTTTTCCCTACCAGGATACGAAATTTTGCAGTTTGTAGTACTGCACCTGCATTCTAGCTCAGTCGGAGGAGGTGCCCTGGTAGTAGACTGATGGATGGGAGCACTTTGGCTGGTAGGAGTCATTAGAGTGCAGAGCATCAAAAGAGCGCTTACAGAGCAGCGAAAGAGAAGAAAGTGGACTCTTAATGACCTCTCCTTTCTAGTGCTGCGATCCTTAGGAGAGCAGTTACTGGTAACATTAAGCACCGGTAAGAAATTAAAATCTATTCCCTTTCACCGTCATTCATTAGTGTCCAACCAAGGTTCCGTGGTCCAACATCACATCTCCTGAGAAGTGAAATGGGGAACAGTGATCATGTATGAATTCTTTGCCCTGAAGCTACCATTTTGGTTTCAAAAGAGGCAGAAGACAGGGGACTTCCTTTAATAGAATTCTCGCTCTTCACGCAAAGTCATTACACATTGTGCTGAATTAGAAGTTTCATGAGTCAACCAATGCAACTTGTGATTGCATTCCCTCTAACCAAACCGGCTTGCATAATTATTATTGATGAAAAACCGAGTTTCCGTGGAGCATTAGGGATATCCATCTAATGACAGAAGACCCACAGGCGTTCGAATCGTGATCTTTCACCAACATATCGAACAACAAAAGACCAGTACGAACTGATTGTTACCAGTCAACAGACAGAAGCAAGAAATTAAAGTCACTTCGAGTGATACCGACTCAGTGGTACGCTTGGAAGATGTGAGCAAATTAGGTTAACTGGTTGCTTGATATGAGAAAACTGGTAGTTTATGCTTGAAGTTAGGAAATATATGTATTGTACTATTGAATTGACCCTTGTTTTCGACCTACAGCTGGGTCTGTGTGAATTGACAGGGGAGATTTTTTGACGACACTTGGTGTCAGGAGTGGGATAATCAACAAGAGCATCATCTACTTTTAGGTCACTAAATGAATAAGCTCTTTGGATTTCTTGGCTTTGCTGAAGCAAGAAGTAAAAGCAGTTTCGTACTACATATACACTGTACATATTAATGTATCATGATTATGTTAATTATTATGTTAATCTTATTTTTTTAAATTTGTATTCAGATACTTACACCATCGAACCAACGACCACGCCATCTACGATAAGCAATATCAATTGCGACTTTGAGAACACGAACAACGCTATGTGCGGCTGGACCCAAAGTCTTCGAGATGGGTTCGATTGGATCCTCTGTGAAGGTCCGTCCCCAAGCTATAGCAGTGGTCCTGACGTCGATCACACCAAACAAACGAACGAAGGTAAGGGGAAGGACTTGTTTTAATTGACTAATTTATCTTATAGCAACAATTGGCGTCTATGGCTTGGTATCGGTACGAAGCTCGGCGCCCCACAAAAGAATGAGGAGGGTTGGGAAACGGGCTTGCAACTCATTTCGCAAAAAGACAGATTGCTATAGAAACATCAAGCAGATTGCTGACCAATGTGCTCAGCAACGTAACAGGAGGAACTAAGTCTCTAGTAGGTCCATGGTCTAAGTAAGTAAGTCTATAGCGGATAAAAGTATGTTGCACTACTTTTTGAAATATTGATTAAAAGATATTAACCTCTCTTCCCTGTTCGGTCTTTTTTTTTCTCGCTCTCTGTCATTTTCCTCTATCGCTCAGTTCGAATGTAAGTTCTTTGCATTCTGATAATTTATTTGTCAATCCAAACCGTCTTTACATCTTAGGTCTACATTCAGTTCAGGACTAAAAAAAAATGTCTCAATTCTTCAGCTAGTCAAGTTTTATCAATTTGCACTATTTTGCCTCTCAGGCCATTACATGCTAACAGATTTACACGAAGACCTTCCACCTAGCAGCAGGGCGGAGATGATTTCCCCACTGATTTCGCCTTCTACCGGTACCCGCTGCTTCCGATTCTGGTACTTCATGAATAGTCGCAATACTGGCTTCCTGAACATCTTTATCGTATCCTACGGCTCCACATTGCCAATGGATCCCAACGTTCAGTTGTACGGGAGAAAGGGTTCGGAGTGGTTGGAGGGGCAGATGTCGGTACCTCCATCTACCAGGAGTTTTTATGTAAGATGTTCACTTCTACTGCATCGTTTTAGTATGATAGAAAATGCAGTGATTTCAAATACTGTATGTTGAAATTTTTCTCGGGGGCATTCTTTCCCAGATGGACGGAGTGGGCACACTGTAGAAGACAACCCTTTTTAGGCGCCGTATAGGCTCACTGGATTTTCATTGATTAATTTTGTGTGGATGTGCCTTAAACGGGGGGGGGGGGGGGGGGGGGGGGGTGCACTGGATGCAGTCTTTGTTAGACACGGCACTGTACATTAGCATGATTAGGCCTACTCCATTAGAGAACCTTCTCGAGTCTAGCCCTTATCTTCAGGATTTTTTTTTTATATATAAAAGAAATGTATGTAAATCGTTCATCTTCAGTCACAGAGATAATGGTGACGTGTTATAAAAAATCTTTTAGGGTCATTAAATTTGTTAAGAGCAGTCACCTTGTCCCTCAAATATAAAAAAAACTCTAGCTACGCCAAGACACTAAGAAAACCCTAGGATTTATTGCGTTGAAAAATGCCCAACAAAATTATCTGTTACACGACACACCTGCATTGTACACGTCAAATTAATCTCTACAATATTGATAGCCCGTGCTTATGAAAGCCATTTACTCTGAATGAACTATGCCTGATATGAGGGCGGTTCTCGAGCTGGTGGCGTAGCTAGAGGGAAGGACAAAGGGGGCACGTGCCCCCTCCTCATCGCAAGAAAGGAAATCGAGAGGGGGTAAGGAATGTGAAAAGATAGGACCTCCTCCCTATTCAGTGGCCTTGTAAATTCTCATTTCCTGCATCTTGTAAGGTCGCTGCCCCAGTCATGCCAGTGATGTCAGCGCTCCCTCAGTTTCTGGATCCACGCTTTGCCATTTACTCAAGCCATCGTTCTTTTTTTCTCATCATATTGGACATTATAGATCATCGTTGAAGGAGCAATTACTGATAGATCCTTTGCGGCTGACATAGCTGTCGATGATTTCACGATTGCAAATGGCATATGCACAGGTATGTCAGGTGAATCAGGAGATTAGTGTGTGTATATTTATTGGCGTTATATCTTTGTAAGGTATAATACTAAATAAGGGTAGGTTAGTTTCCACGACAGTGAAATGGTTTTTCCTATGTAGAACACTTCTTCGTGAAAGGGAATCTTTATTTGTCTGGGAATTTTTGATGCGCTTGAGAATATTTTTGACATTGGGGTGGGGTACTCCTTCGTACAGAGAAGGGAATGTTACTTTTATCTTGTAATAATCTAAGCATATTACAGCGGCTAAAGTGGAAGTATATTATTAAAAAATAAATATTTTGTTAATGTACAGCATAAATATTTGTACATCCAAACATTTAGATTAATAGCAGATAATGACTATGTCAGTGCAAACATAAAATAACTTCCTTCTGGAAGATTCTCCAATTATGTAACAGCCTCACAATGTTGTTTCGCGCTATTAATGTTAATTTAGGTAAATCTATATACAATTTTTCACAGGAACTCTAAATCACTCCAGAAATGACACGATTGTACAGGCTTCATTACTGTTATTTAACAAATGGGTTGGTTCATATTGACTTCAAATTACTTGATTTAATAAGATTCCACTCTTAAGCCATAACATTTGTTAATCAAATGAGCAGCCCTATGGTTAATAATAATGCTACCACGAGACACCATATTATATAAATAGATCTTGAATAATAAAACTTATATAATGTAAACACTATCCTGAATAACATGTTCATTTTCGTTGTCTTTTTAGGATCAACACCGAACTTTCCTTTCATCGCCAACTGTGATTTCGAAAAAGGCATATGTGGTTATACACAGCCAGTGGATGATAATGATGATGAAGACGAGTTCGATTGGTTCTTGAATTCAGGTCCAACAGGGACGGATGGGTCTGGACCTACCGCTGACCATACCAAAGGGACGGCTGCCGGTTAGTTTGGAGACGCCTTGTCTCGATCTCAGTGAACATGACTCTTACAATATAGTACGAAATATGACAATATCATATTGAATAGTCTCAGAGAATAATATTTCGATAACTCTACATGAAAGTGAAATTCATGGACCTGGGTTCTTCGATAGAAGAAAAAATCAAAATCCAGATACAAAAATCTGTACAAATCCAGTACAAAAATTACATTCTCGCGGAAATCCCGCCTACCCGATCTAGATTTTGCGGTGGAAGGGGTTGTAATAGTGAGCAAAGAGATGAAAAATCCCGGTGGTTTTTTTTTCCACCGGGAACCTTACCTCTTATAAATTCAAACATGAACCATATAAAGTTTCGCCTATTACGTTATTTAATGCAATAAACACTGATGTAAAAAAAATCTTTGTTAATCATCCCCCCCCCCTCCATAAATAAAAATTAAAATCGATCTCTTTTCGACAATTTTGACGGTGAAAAACTCTCACCCCGCGACCAAACCCTGCTATCCAAACTTGTATCATACATTTTCAAAAAGAAATTGATGGAACTTCCACAGATGTTTGGGTTATTGCGGTTTGATCGAGGAACGGCTGTTTCTTGCCCTTCAATTAGTCAACACTGTCCGATTTAAAAAGATCGGTTTTTAAAAACTTAATCGATTAAAAAAAATTGTACTTTTGGGTACTGATGAAAAAAGATCGATCTTATTTACATTTTTTTTCAGGAATCTTTTATTGATTCCATTCATCAGAAAGATCGAATTTTAATGAGGTTCGATTGAGGGACGGTTGTTGCAGCACCGATTTTCGCCGCTGCACAGATTGTTGCCGTCGACAATCTGTGCCTAATTTTCCAAAACCACGCTGCACAGATTGTCGCCACTTATAAGATTATCGTCGGCGTCAATCTGTGCACAGGGTTGACACCACAGAATGTCGCCAGACATCCAAAGAAGCGAATTGTAAATGGCTCTTCTATGAACAAGTCTTACCATTTGCCATGTTCAAAACATTTTATTGATCTTTGCAATTACACCCATCAGACATAATGTGTTGGAACGTCATTTTCGAGATCTGTTCTTAGTTTGAAAAGTTAAGGCCATGAACTCATTTCAAATTAGATATTTGTTTTGTAACGGATCATTTCATTTATTGGTCTGTTCCTAAGCGTCTGTTTCTTTGTATCAAAAAATACCCCTTGATGTACTAGTAATTCATTTTGGGTGCATGGGCTAAGGTCCTACTAAAGTTAAAACAACGAAATTGGGTATTATTTGTTCAATCTGTAATTTAGCCGCGGTCCTCTTAGCGGTTTTCTTTAATTTGAGTATAAGTTTACATAGATAATGTAACATCTATCAATCAAAAATGATATATTGGGGGAAATTATGGGGGAGACATAATTATTTGCCCCCAATATTTTCTGTAGGAAATTGTCCCCCTGCCCCCCGGATCGACGCTCCTGCTCTTAATGGATCGGGGTTTGTTTGTTTCTTTTTATTGCTCTCGGGTCAACGGGGATGAGTGCATAGGCCCTTTGCCCCACCCCCTTGGCTACGCCAATAGTTGAAAATAAACCGTTTTCACAATTCTGTAATCCAGCTAAACAGTGGAAGTTATAAACTGATTCAGCGGACCCAGGTTCGAGACTGAGTCACGTCTTTCGGATGGTGACGTTAAAGGTCGGTCCCCCAGACGTAAATAATCATATCTGATTGATACACGTCTTTAAAAACCCAATTACACCCTCCCCCCCCCCCCACACACACATCCTTCCTTGATTTCATGCAGCTGACATTGACACACTTAAAAAAAAAAAATTGTCCCGTCGTTTAGGTAAGGAGTATTTTACCTTACTGTTAAAGGGCAGAAGAGTATATTTGCATATTTTCTGTACTATCAACAACAACAACAACATCATCATAATCACCAACATCATCATCATCATCTTCATCATCAGCATCATCATCATCATCATTATCATCAATATCATCTCTGTCATCGATATTATCAGCTGCGGAACAAAGTAACTGGCGACAATCTGTGCAGTTAGGTTTTTATTTACTTGCATGTATTGTCGCTAGCGGGGAGAAAAATAGGAAACAGAACAAGCAGCACAGATTGACGCCGACGACAAAACATGTAAGCGGGTACAATTGTTTTTGGAAGAATCCTGCACAGATTTTCGACTGCGACAATCTGTGTTGCAACATACGCTTGTTTCTTGCTCTTGGACTAATAAACACTGTGTCCGATTGAAAAAATCGATTAGAAAAAAAAAATAGTCCCAAAAGACAGATCCTTTAATTCGCAGATCAATGAAAGATTGTTAGCTTGGGGATTAATAAGAATGGTCGATCTATTTATTGATAGATCTTTTTATAGATAGAACTTTATGGCATTGTGTGCAGCCATAATCGAATTGCTGAGTACTAAAATTAGGTGTAGACATTTTGGACATCTACTTGGTTATTTTCATTGACAGGTCATTACTTATACATGGAGGCATCTCAGCCTCGTCGACCAGGCGATCGAGCTCGTATCATCTCCCCGGTCATCAACCGTTTCAATGACACATACTGCCTGGAGTTTTTCTACCACATGAGCGGCGATGACACGGCTTCTTTGACCGTAATACATCGAGGGGACTATTACCCTGACCAGGAGATTGCTCGTCTTACTGGTCCCGCTGGGATGGGATGGAACCCGTACAACGTTGATGTTGGTATCAAGTATGGACCTATCGAAGTAAGTGGACTCATAAGGCTGGCATTTAATGCCACCAAAATTGTTAAAAAGTAAGTATTTGTCTAGATTGAAGACAGTTATTATAACCGTCTATAGCGATCGAGAATCAGGCACCCATCGATTGAATAACATAACCGAAATCTATATCAAATAGTTTAAGGAAATACATAAGATAACTATAATAATAAATAAATGAATAAATGAACGAAATCACTATCTTATTTCCCTTTCAATTTCGTTAGGCCTAATATTTTGTTTCTTAATTGGCACTCCATATACTCAGGTTTATAAACTCAGTCCACCTTTTATGGATAAGAGCCGTCGTCTTTATTACAATGGGTATGATAAGTATATATTCATTTTTTTTTTTTTTTGGGGGGGGGGGGGGGGGTGGACATAAAATGCAAGTGACTTCGTTTTCCGGAGTGATTCATAAATCATGAAAATAATTTTCATCTGTACACACCCTATCCTTAAAGATTGTTTTTACAGGTATAGTGGGAAACAGCTATCGTGGCGACATTGGTTTAGATGATATTACCCTAACACCGGGACCATGTGGTGGTTACCCTGATTCAGTGATATGTAACTTCGAGTATGGCTACCAGTACTGCCAATTCACACAAAGCGCAGATGACCAACTGGATTGGGAGTGGTTCGATGTGTACACCGGGGAAACCCCTCCGACCGATTGGCCCGGTAAGATTTTGATACGTTTACTCTATGAACCAATCGATTTTCAGTTTTCTTTTTTTCACTCGTGTATCATTTTTTTCCTTCTGTGTGTGTGCGCGTGTGCGTGTGTGTGTGTGTGTGTGTATGGGTGGTTCAGAGTGGAAACAAATCTTTCTCACTGCACAATTTTGCTCGCTCGCTAAACTTTAGAAACTTGGATGTTGATACTCTGGTCAGATACGACAGCCCCCTCCCCATGCCCCCCCCCCCCCCGGCGCAGTTGTAATCGCACACCCATGACAGCCAGTTAGCTTAACATGTTTCCCTTTTTCATGCAGGATATGGGTCATTCATGTACATGGACGGGTCAAATAGGACATCGGGTGACACAGCTGTGCTTCAAACGCCTATGATGACCTCAAGTAATAATGACCACTGCTTTTCTTTCGACTTTAAGCTCGACGATGGCATGAGTTTGGATTTTGTGAGCGTATCACGCGATGGGTCACAGAAGACACTGAAGTCATTCACTAAGTCATCTGGGATGACATATACAGAGTACAACATACCGGCCACCAACCATCCAAACGATTATAGGGTATGATTTGTGAGAGCAATTGTGAAAATAAATTCGAATTATTGTTTTCATAGCTAAATCACTCTGAAAAAAAAATACACGCTGTGTTTAAATTGAAAGAGTTTGGTAACAAAACGAAATTCAAAATCAATGCCAATAGATATCATAATCTGACTTCAATTGATAATTACCCCCCCCCCTCCTTTTTTTTTTTTAATGAATGAATTGAATATACATTGAAGCATGTTGTGCGCTAAGTCTAATCAAATAGTCATACCTATACGTATAAAAAAATGTTACCTAACGGAGCGACTTCTCTGTTACTTTTCTGTGAAGCTAATATAACCTCGGTCATTGGATTCATGACACCATTTTTTTCTCTATTGGATGAATTCCCATAGTCACCATGGGGTATACCGTAGTCCGGAGTATTGAAGCCATTTTTAAAACCACGATCTGAATACTTTTCTTTTTCCAGGTTCACATAATAGCTACCGTACGAGACGGAAAGATTGCAGGTCTAGCTGTCGTTGATAATACCATTTTTAGATTCGGGTCCTGTGATTCTAGTAAGTGGTCACTCGCCTCTATTCACAGTTGTAAATCTCAAAATGAAAGTCACTGTTCTCTCTTTTCTCATCATGGTGTCTTGTGAAATTGCACGATTTTTAGACTTTCAGATATGTCACTTACAAGAATTAGTGACTGTGTATTTCATTTGTTTATCTTTCTTATTTTAAATAATTTTTTCTAAAGAATCGTTCTACGAGACACCAACCAGATAATTAAACTGGACAAATTTTAGGCCTTTGCAATTCAACTAATTTCAGTAAATCTTTTAACTGAGATCTCTGTTTCTGATCAGTTCACGACCATTGAATTTTAGTTCTATTCAATCGGGTTACATTTTTTTTTCTTTCATTGTATTATCGAAACAGTTAAAGTTTAGAACAACCATTTTTCCTGTTCATATTTCATTAATCATGTTAGTGATTATATCACCTAACGACGCTTTTTTATTGCGAAAGTAAAATATTTCCTTTTTTACAAATAGGAACATTGTCCCACTTTCATTTGGAGAATTTTAAATGTTCCTTATCTTTTATATCTTGAACCCTAAAGCCAGTGCTTCAACGAACTCTAATATGACAGTCGCTATCATCCTGGGCATTCTCCTCGGAATTGCGCTTCTCGTACTCATTGCCATGGGCGTTCTTCATTACCGTAACTCATTGACAAAGTCAGAAACCTTACCTCCAGCCATCTCATACAGGAATGGAGGCACAATAATTAATCAACCCGATTTATCGAAAGACTCGAAAGACACTGGTTTCGAAAACCCGAATTACAAGTCTGCACCATAGGCGACTCTTGATAAACGGCTTAAACGCACGTAGTAGTTAACTCCGATAAAATATCTGAAGGAATACCCGATGTCAAAGGATATTGCAGCAGATAACGATTCCATGTAAAAACATTATTAGAGAGATGTAAAGAGTCTTATTTTACATTATACAGTGTGGGTCAATTTAAATAAAACCCATATCAATAATGATAATAATACGTAGAAATTAATAATGGTATGATAGTAGGTAATGTCTTCTTTAATTTGATATGCTGTTCAGTAAACTGCGATCATGGATTACTGAGCATTTCAAAATCGCCTTGCTTTTCCCAAGTTTGGGCTGATTGATTGCTCAGGAGATACTTTTATAACTTGTGAGTTCATTCAACTGAAATGGAGATCATTCAACTATCCTTGCATGGGTTGACCGTCAATTTCATTCAAAACTTTTATTCAAAACTTGGGAAGAGGCAAATTTGACATGAATCAGGAAAAATGTTACAGTAACTGTTCATCTATCCATAGTCGGGTTTTAATAATCAATGTGTCAGTCTAAACGAAACGTGAAGGACTAAAATATGAATATCTTTGATTAAATCTATATGTACCGATTGCAGCGATATTTGGGGTTGGATCTGGGTTTCCTTTTTATTGACTCACACTGTATAATAGCATATTAAAATTCGAATAATCATAGTTTTTTTTTTTTGATTTGTTATATTTCACTGTTCAAATTCAAATGAATATATATTTTCTTCCATCGATTTCGTTGACATTTAACACCTTTTCACATAAAACAATTTACATATATAAAGCAACATAGATAGGATGAATTAACTTTCAATACATGGAAGAAGGCGCGATTTCTGTAGTTTTGAAGCATTTAGTATCTTAAATTTTCTTTACTTGTTTAAGGTTCGTGAAGGTAACGTAAAAGTTTACATTTGACAATATCAGTGGCATATCTAGAAATGGGTTAGTGTAGGTTGAGCCCCGCGTATGTAGATCCTTGTAAAGGCCTTCAATCCTTAGACTTCCAATATGCTGGATGCATCCCTTTACGTATCGTATTCAACCTTTAAATATACGTGTAAATAGTATCAAAAGGCTTAAAAGCGATACCTAGGTATACATTCTATCGATATAAAATGTATACATGTGACGTGAATTACTACCCCAACACTACTTAGGATATGTTTACAAAGAATATCTTCTCCTTTCCAAATACATGTTCTTATGTTAAAATGTATTAAATTCGTAAGTGCAGATAATAAAGATTAAATTCGTGATAAAACTAAATGGTAATTGATTGTGCGCTTCTCAACACTGTGACAATGTTAGTCGATATGTCATTATCAAGTACAATCTCTTTGCTTTATTGCTATTGTACTTTTCTAAAATAAATGTTTGAATATTCCATGAATAAAAAAAAAAATCATCGGTGTTTTCTCATTTTCTTGCATAAAATAAAATCATATGACTGCTTGTATGATGGCATGTTGTTGTCGTTTTTATTCTTTGTCTGTATATGCATGTTTATAATTATGATACATAAGCCGGGTTGGTTGCACTGAAATAACATTTATATTTTCAAAAGAAATCATGGAGAAGAATGTAAAATGATACATTATGACTGACCAGTATACATGTGTATTTATGAAAAAGGGAGGTGTAACATCTAGCCATTGATACGGAATTTAAATAAACGATAACGGTTTTCAAGTTTGAGGCTTTCTAAATACCTCACAATCGGGGACCAAACTGAAGGTAAATGCTAGTCATCAATATCATGATGTAGAATTATATAATGATTACTTAATTATTATATAACAATTTCAAGATTCAAGATTCGAATTTATTCACCATTTTCAATCATATTAAAATATACTGTAGTGCATAAAATATAACAAATACGATTATGATGAGAACACTATGTTTTCTACATAGATCTGGGTACATAGTTAAATATCATTAAGTTAAGTACATTATACACAACTTAATCCAACACCAGGTCCATAAACACATTCGAATCAAAGGCACAGATTTGTATGAACTGATTTTCTTTTGAATTCAAGCAAAAATAATACATAAACGGAAAGAAAACAGAAGGTATGACAAACTGTCTCAATCCTGATTTGGTCCTGGCAAATGACATATTATTCAAGCAGGGTATGTTTGCCTGCTAAATGTAGTAATTTGGGTCTAATTTTTGGATGCAGGGGGCAGCTAGTTTGATTTTTAGTTCAATTTATTACATTTTATTTTGTTTGCTCTTAGCAATAGGCTGTTTAGTGTTTACAATCATTTTTGTTCATGTCAAGTAACCTGGTCTATCACCCCTGGCAGTTACCCTTCCAGAAAATACACAACTATCTACGACTCTAATTTAACTGTTCTAGGTGTAGGTGTCTGGGAATAACAGTCCTAATCGAGGGGTAGTTGTCTGACCGATGGAGGTAGTCGTCCAGACACACTATTTTATTAACAAGGATGAACTACATGCCAGGGTCTAGTACATCGGACCAATTACAGAGTGACGCGTCAAGAAATACAGAACGGAAAAAGGGTTCGCAGATAGGTACCTCACGACATTAGACGAGGAAAATTATAGCGATCAAAACTCCTAATTATGTACTTACCTGCTGAAGAATATGAAGCAAAGAGGGAGAGAGAGAGAGAGAGAGAGAGAGACAAACGAATGTAGATAATGGGACACTTGTTTATACTGAATGTGTGTTACTCAAATTATTTTTCAACCTAAAGTGCAACTTCATGTTTAGCAGAGTAAAGTCCATTAATGCAACAAAAAAAATTAATAGGTCTATAAAATTTCTAATCAAACAAAACATTAGTCAATACAGTTTTTCAAGATTTACTGCTTCGGGTAAAAGTTTAAAATTTTGATACTCTCTTATCACTAAAAAATATATTTTCCAGATTTATATAAGGTCAATGTCGTCTCTAACATTTCTCATGTTAATTGCTCAGCACCACTTAATTTGTGGCAAATTATGAGGCCAAAAGCATGTCATCGATTCTTAATGACTAACACAGTCTTTAATGCTTTGGCATACGCGCCTACCAGATCTACATCTTCTGAATTATGAAAAGTACTTGACAATAATAGCGGCTAAAGTGGAGGAAAATTATCTCTATTCTTTTTCAAGTGTTGATTTGGCGAAGAGCAGGGAGGGGCAGTCCGTAAGTCATCATGGTCATGGTCATGGAACGATTTAGAGCCTGGTGTTTGTTCAAATGTATGAGGGATCGGGATTGGGTAGGGGTACTTCGCCCACACCTTCCGATGAAACCAAAGAAGTGAGGCAAATGTGTGGATATTCTTTTTCTAGTCTCCCTCTCCAGAACCAACTACTCAATAAGACAACCCTATTAAAGACCCGACAGGAAGAAAATAAAACACCAAAGCAAATCATATTACCAACACCTTCTTGTTTGCTTAAGGACGAAGTGCTGAGCTTTATAGGCTCTAAAATTTCAATAAATTCCCTGAGATACCATTTTAATATTCCTCTGCTGAGAGCGTTAACTAATAGCAACCAACATGGAGTGAATATCCTTCTTGCTCTAAGCAGACGGTTTATTTTGAAGACTTTCATTCATTTTCTTTCTATTTCTGTTTTCCTACACTCGTTCTCGATTCATAGCGCACGAACTGAGGACGAATCATATCATTTGGAGCGTTTATAGACTGATTTTCCATTATGAATAGGATTCGCAGTTGGAGGAATTTTGTCTGTTGTTTATTTCTGATACCATGTTTATGTAAGTTTTATTTACAAGTATAATACCTTCCGTAATAACTAAGGTAACAACATGAAAATAGTCAACATTGTTTCCGTATTTATCTTGTGTATGGCACATTATTAATTGATTGATAATTCAATAAACTATATTTTTTCATCACTCGGTACGAATTTTAATATATACGTATAGTTTCTTTTTTTTTCAAACGCCATCCAGTTTAGTCCAAAAAATTGTGCATTTATGATTATTGCTCTTCAAGGGGTAGTACAACTTGAAATGTAATGCAGCTTTATTTTATCATTATTTGCTAATTTATTTTTTTTAAAGGTCATTATGTATATTTTGATTTACAAAGTCATTTTACGTTTCCTTTGTCTTTTCGATATCTCCTGATATTCTTTTAAATATTGATCATCAGAACTGCTACAAGTTTGAGACTCTATACGTCTTCGGCTCGGAAAAGTAGCCTACCATTTCGTTAGAAAATAAATTTGGGGCATATCTTAATATTTTACCGCAGTATATGTACGTATGTATATTCGTTGAGTGGTACATTTTTCGTGTTCTGTGTTTAAAAATCAACTTCCGTACCCAAAAATGCAAAAGAGTAGAAGGCTCATGAAAGGGGTCATGGGAAGAAGGCCAAGCGATAATTCAGAATTTATTGATATTTGAAATTTTGTTTTATTTATTTATTTATCTTCTATTTTTTTTTTTTTTGGGGGGGGAGGCATGTTTGGGGATAGATTTCATTTTAATGATTGTGTAATTGTTTCCTTATTTCTGAATGGATACGGTACTGCTTATACGAATTTTCCAACATGAACTTGTCCACAGGGCAGCTCGGCAATATCAGAACTGTGTTATGAGAAGAGTTAAGGTTGTGAATCGCAAAGACTTTCGAAAAAAATCAACTCAAGGGCAATTTCAATACTCTGATGTATATCCCATAGAAATCATGTTCGGATCATGTAATAAGTCATGGACAAGGATATTGCTTTGCCTTAGGTTGATTATTCGAAAGTTTTTGCGATCGTGTTATTTGTAGAAACACTAATGAATTAATCTTATTATTGTATGCCTAGAATAACACAACGTCTTTTTGTTACTTAAAAAACCCCATCAATTTATGTTGATCTTTGTTAATGTAACAAAAAAATTGGTCTATATACAGAAAAAATGTTGCTCAGAATTTAGATCTATAATTGTAAGGATTATATTGTACCCATTTATTACAGCATTGTTTATATATTCAGTTTTGATATTAGGGTTACATATCCTTCTCCTAAAAGGTAATGGGATTTTCACGACCAGACGTTCACTACCTGTTCGCGCGAGTTTCGAGTGCGGATTTGAAATCAACGTCTTCGACGCGTGGTGCGGCATGACTCAGGAACCTAATAATGACGTTACTTGGCTCCTTAAAACAAGTGATGATGAATCCTTTACGGATCCTCAGCCTTCTGTTGATCATACTACACATTCAGTACATGGTAACTAGTGTTTGATATATTCTCTTTTTTTCAAGTGGTTATCAAAATGTTCATTATCATTTTCGATATATTTATTTAACTTACTAAAGAAAATAGATTATCATGTAAATATCAAAACTAAACGAAAATCATAAGAAATCGTTATTAGTGGCAGATATTTTTCTCTCATGGTCTGAACCCTTATGAAGTCTCTGATCGAGTTTACTGAAAGTCAGTACATCTCCTTATATTTCATACGGGGGGGGGGGGGATTATTTGTGTATATCTGTCCGTTATTAGCCCTCTCCCCCTCTCCGTTCAACAGAAGATTGCAATCGAGAAAATGGACCATTGCCGTCAACATGGTTTTCCGAGTTTACATTGAGAATATTCAAGTTTTCACAGTCAAAGCGGAAGTGATTGAATGGATTATAAATCTATCACAAAGCCTTTAGAAAGACGTGTTGTGAAAATCCAGGATAAAATATCGTTTCGTATGTTAATAATAGAAAACTTCCTTTAACACGTTGGAATGACTTCCCGTGAGGTGATAACGTAGAAAAAGGTTGAATAGTAACTTTTTCCTCCTCTTATTTCTTTTATCTCGTTTTATTTAGGACACTACCTCTACGCACCTACAGGTTACCTTATGAACGGGAACTCTGGAGAGCTCTACATGCCTAACTTCACCCAGAATTATGAACCACAGTGCCTTGAGTTCTTTTATTCAATCGGGGGTGAAAACGCTGGAGCGCTTAATGTATACCAGTGGTTGTCAAACTTGAGTAGGCCCTTAACGCCTGCGTGGGAAATGTGGGGAGACACTGCAGACAAATGGAATCGGGGTAATCTCACTATCCCTCCCCAGTCAGGCATTTACACGGTTAGTTAAGAATACACGTTTCAAGATAGGAATGACAGCTAATGAGCCGGTTGAAAATTTAGTGGCATAGCTGAGGGGGCACTATATAGCCCTCCATCTCCACCCCCAAAATAAAACGAATCACGAAAAATGACCGGTGATGGAGAGAGAGAGAGAGAGAGAGGAGGGGAAGGAGTTTATTTAGTTTAGTAAAGTGCCTCCTTGGATCAGCCATCGGTAATACGTCTAGGGTTAATGATGCAAATTTAAGGATATCAGGGGTGGTTTATTACTAGATTAATAAGAATATGATATGCCATGGCTCTAAGCTCTGTTAGCTCTTTTAATATATTTTGACGGATTAAATTACCAATCTTACTCAAACCAGTGATGATTATGTGTGTGTGTGTGTGTGGGGGGGGGGGGGGATGATCAAAAACTGAAGAAGCATATCATCACATTTTTTTGTCAGAGCCATGCTCTCATCTGTAATATTTTGACAAGCAATTAACCCAGAAAATATAAAGTGCATTTGGCAAGAGGTGTACAAGTTTCACCTGGTAGCGCATGTAGTATTTAATATGGACAAATTTTGGCTGGGGGTACATGTGTCATGTTTTCCCTTATTTTGATATTTAAAAAATTTACATTGTCAGTCTTACTCAAATCAATGATAATTTTTGTAGTCCTATACATATGACGGTAGTTACGATTTGTGACAATCGCATAGTACAATTTTGAAAACCCAAATTTGAAATTTGGAAGCAAGATTATCAACTTTTGATTGTACGTTGTTTTTCATGTCATTTTGAAAAACGCGATGTGAAACCAGCTGTATTACCCACACATTTCTTTATTTATAAGTAAACACGTACATGTAGACACATGTGAGGGTCTATGCTGAGTATCTGTATAATATGGATTCTTGTTTGTTTAATTGTAACTTCCTTTTCTTTGATACCTTGGTGCCAATATTACTTCAGATTGGTTTTTAATAATTTCAAATGTTGAACCGTTCTTTTAGCTTTTTCAATACTGATGAGAAAAAAGGTCATCTCGTCCCACATCTTTTATTTTCTATTTGTATAAGGTGTCATTTGAAGCTCTTGTGGGCGTGGACTTTCGGGCTTTCATTGCTCTGGATGACGTCACAATATGTGATGGCACATGTCCCTGTGGTAAGATACCGTTTATTTAATTTGCAGCTTATTGTTATCTGGTATCATAATTTTGCATTAATATTCAATTTCTTTCCCTTTTTCTTCTCTTCCTTCTAGACCTTTAGGTCGGATAATATTCCAATCACATTATTATAGTTGGAACTGATATAACTATACCAGTAAAAAAAAATATTTTTTTTCATTTAAATGCAAATGTCTTCGTTGATACCGTCACTGGATGTCACAGACTGCAGTAGCTTTAAAGTCTCTATATTACATGGGAAGTGGGACCAAACATCATAATGGATATGCCGGCCACTTATGAAACACTTTATGATCAAAATATGCAAACGTATGCACATTGTACAGTTGTAAAACGGTAAATATAATGACAAATACGTAAACCCTACTCCGTGAATCTAATAAACTAGATACAGGTTTCAAATATCAACAAAATAATCAGTAGCTCGGATGTGACATGAAAATTCATGTCGCTCAGGAGAGCCTTTTTCAAAGATCCCTAGTTCAATTCCAGTATAGGTTGATCTCATAGTTCTCTTGTTTCACTATAAACCGTGCAAGTTCGAATCTGAAGCAAAATCTTTCAGATGGTGACAAAATCGGTTCTAATACAGACGTAATATATCAGAAGTGCTTGAAATGAAAGTCATTATTTTCTCTTATCTCATCATGGTGTCTTGCGAAATTGCAAGATTTTTCGACTTTCATACATGCCACTTACGAAAATTATTGACTATGCATTTCATTTTGTTCACCTTTCTTATAACATTTTCCCAAGAAATCATTTCTACGAGGTTCCAACCATATACACTGGACAATTAGGCCTTCGCAATTCAAATAATTTCAGTCAATCTCTTTAGATCACTGTTTTCAATGAATTCACAACCATGGAATCCATGTAATTTAGTTCTAAGTTCATTGGGGAGCGTTTCATCAAGCGTTTTGTCAGTGATTTTTACCGACAACTGTTATAAGCTACTGAAATCCTCGCATCTGATTGGCTGAGAGCAAATTTGTCAGTAAAAATCACTGACAAAACGCTTGATGAAACGCTCCCCAGGTTTACAGTTTCTTTCTTTATTGTATTATTACAGTTGTAGTTTCAGATCAGCCTTTGATTGCCCTGTCCATAAATTCTTGTTTAGTATATCATTATATCTCACTTAACGACACTTATTCAATGCGAATGTAAAATGAATATTTTTACAAACAGGGAAATTGTCCCACTTTCATTTGGAGAATCATAAATGTTTAAATCTTGCACCCTAAGCCAGTGGGCAGCCGCATGTTTCAACGAACTCAACCATGACAGTCGCTACCATCCTGGGCATTCTCCTCGGAGTTGCGGTTCTCTTACTCATTGCCATGGCCGTTCTCCATTACAGCAAGGAAATGGCAAAGACAGAAACCGTGCCCGCAGAAATCTCCTACAAGAATGGAGGCACAACTAACCAACCCGATTTATCGAAAGACTCAAAAGACCCTGGTTTCGATAACCCGAATTACAAGTCTGCACCATTGGCGACTGCATAGGTCTTGATAAACGCACGTAGTTGTTAATTCCGATAAAATATCTGTAGAAATACCCGATGTCAAAGGATATTGCAGCAGACAACGATTCCATGGAAAAACATTATTAAAGAGATGTAAAGGGTCTCATTTTACATTATATACACTGTGGGTCAATAAAAATGAAACCTATATTGATAATAATAATAAGTAGCAATTTATATAGCGCCTTTTCCACTGGATACAATATTTAACAAACCCAAGGGAAATCGCTGAAATCTAACATAATTATGATAATGGTATGATAGTAATGTCTTCTTTAGTTTGATATGCTGTTTAGTAAAATGCAATCATGAATGAATGAGCACTGGTCATTTCTAAAAAGCATGTCAAAATCGTCTTGCTTTGCCTATAACTTTGGGCTGATTGATTGTTCATGAGTTACTTGTATTACTTGTGAGTGCATTCAGCTGAAAGATCATTCAACAAACATTGAGTTGATCGTCAATTTCATTCAGAACATTCATTCAAAACTTGGGAAGAGGCAAATTTGACATGAATCAGGAAAAATGTATACAGTAACTGTTCAGCTGTCCATGGTCGAGTTGTAATAATCAATGTGTCAAACTGAAGAAAAAATGAAGGACTGAAATATGAGTATCTTTGATTAAATTTATATAATTATGTAGTGATTGCAACGATATTTTGGGTTGAATCTGGGTTTCCTTTTTATTGAACTCACACTGTATAGTAGGATATTAAAATCCGAATAATCATAGTTTTCCTGATTTGTTATATTTCACGGTTCAAATTCAAATTAATATTTATTTTCTTCCAGAGCCTGATCGGTTAAGGGTAGGCATTTTGTCCGTCCGTGACACTGAATATTTTATGGACTAGTAGGCGACCATGGCATTTTTTTTAAATTAAATTTCAACTCCTTCAGTGATGCCCTTCACAATGACACATAAAATTGATCTGTTCATTTAAATTCTTATTTTCTACAGGCCTTCAAACTTTCAAAATTTGTCAAATGTCCGTCCGTGACTAACCGATCAGGCTCTCCATCGATTTCGTGGACATTTAATATCTTTTGACATAGTACAATTTACATATATACAGCAACATAAATAGGATGAATTAAGTTTCAATACATGGAAGAAGGCGCGTTTTCTGTAGTTTTGAAGCATTTTGCATGTTATTTTTTTTCCATGGACCTACTCCATGGTTTTTCTTTACTATTTTTAAGGTTCGTGAAGGTAACGTAAAGGTTTACATTTGACAATATCAGTGGCATATCTAGAAATGGGATAGTGTAGGTTAAGCCCCCGCGTACGTATATCTGTTGTAAAGGCCTTCAACCCTAGACTTCTCATAATTATCATCCACATGCTGGATGCATTCCTAAATACGTACCATATTCAACCTTTGAATAAACGTGTAAATAGTATCAAAAGACTATAAAGTGCTATTTAGGTATACATTCTGTCGATATAAAATTCATACATGTGACGTGAATTATTACTTCAACACTACATAGGGATATGTTTACTAAGAATATCAATAGAGGCAAAGTTCTTGTACATTTTCATTCCAAATACATGTTCTTATGTTAAAATGTATTAAATTCGTAAGTGCAGATAATAAAGATTAAATTCGTGATAAAACTAAATGGTAATTGATTGTGCGCTTCTCAACACTGTGACAATGTTAGTCGATATGTCATTATCAAGTACAATCTCTTTGCTTTATTGCTATTGTACTTTTCTAAAATAAATGTTTAAATATTCCATGAATAAAAATCATCAGTGTTGTCTCATTTTCTCCCATAAAATCAAATCACATGACTGCTTGTATGATGTTGTCGTGTTTTTTGCAATTTCTCTGTAGATACATGAAATAACTCTTAGATTAAAACAGAAATCAGGGAGAAGAATGTAAAATGATACATTTTGATTGACCTGTATATATTTATGAAAAAAGGGAGGGGTATCGGATGGCCATAATGTTACGAACAGAAATAGGATAAACGAAAATGGTTTTCAAGTGTGAGGTTTTCTAAATACCTCACAATTGGGCCCCAAACAAAAGGTGAACGATATCCATACCATGAAATAAAAATTGATATAATGATTAATTTATTATGATATAACGATTAACAATAATTGCAAATTAATCCAACAGCCTGGTCTATAAACACATCTGAATCAAAGGCACAGATTAGTATGAACTGATTTTCTTTTAATTCAAGCAACAATAATTATACATAAACCGAAAGAAAACAGTAGGTAGGACAAATAGTCTCAAGTCTGAATTGGCCCTGTGGAATGAAATATTATTCAAGCAGGATATGTTTGCCTGCTAAATGTAATAGTAGATGTGTCGTGGTCTAGTGGATACGTCACCGGACTATGGATCACATGGTTCGCGGTTCGAGTCCCGCGGCGGCACTAATGTCCTTTGGCAAGACATTAATCTACATTTGCCACTCTTCACCAAGGTGTAGCAAATGTGTACCTGGTAGAAATTTATTTCTTGAACGCTTTCAGCGCCTTAAGGGAGCTGGGCTGAAGCCAGGGTAATAATATAGTATTTTGTAGGCGCCTTGACCATTCCCTGGGATGGATACATGCGCAAAAGAAATGTAGGTATTATTATCATTAATAATGATGATAAATTGGTTCTAGTCTTTGGGATGCAGGGGGGCAGTGTGATTTTAGTTTAATTTTCTGCTCTTAGCAAAACGCAGTTTATTGTTTACAATAATTTTTTGTCCATATGAAGTAACCTGGTCTATCACCCCTGACAGTTACCCTTCCAGAAAATACACTCAGACAACTACCCACTATTCTACTATAATCGTTTTAGGTGTAGTTGTCCGGGAATAACAGTCCTGATCGAGGGGTAATTGTCTGGCCGATGGAGGTAGTTGTCCAGACACAACAAGGATGAACTACATGCCGTGGTATATAGTACATCGGACCAATTCGTCTTGTCTCCGTTTAGCACATGTCTGTTTTATTAAATGTAATCAACAAAAAGCCACAAAAGATTTCACCATAAAACAATCTTTTGTGATAATCAACGTTTTTGATGGCTTTGTGATAGTTTGAAGTTTTGAAGTTTGAAGTTTATTTGTTCCACTTTTACATCAAAACAATGTTTACAAAAATGATTTTACAAGCATATTTGTCCATTTCAAAACATAAGGATAAAGAACTCAAATCAAGTACAATGTACAGTAAATAGGTAAAAAGTTTGAGAGATATATGTATGACTGGTAAAAAGAAGAAAAAATGTAAAATGTGGGGAGCCTAAATAAAGAGCATTGTTGTAAATGATTAGGCTCCCGTGAAGAGTAAGTAATACCGACTGGGATGCAATAAAAAAGCGAGACGGATTAGAAGTATCAGATTTACTAAACGTACAAGGAGAGCAAAGCTCAGAAAGTGGAGTAAATTTTCCTTCAAGGATTGCCAACTTGTATTTTTCAGCAAACTTAACGTGATCGATGAAACCTTCCAGTTAAATACGCCCATTTTGAGAGCAAGACAGAAAGCTATTTAGTCAATTTGTCTGAGAAAAGAAGGTTTGCTACAGAGTGACGCGTCAAGAAATACAGAGCGTGCAAGGGTGCGCAGAGAGGTACCTGGTAAGAGTTCACAATTTTGATACTCTCTTATCACTAAAATCAATATATTTTCCGGATTTATATATGGTCAATGTTTCTACACGATATTTCTCACGTTAATTGCTCAGCATCATTTAATTTGAGGCAAATTATGAGGCCAAAAGCATGTCATTGATTCTTAATGACTACCACAGTTTTTAATGACTTGGCATACACGCCTCCCCTATCTACATGTTCTGAAATTATGTGGAAGTGGAAGGAAATCACCCCCTCCCAATCATCGAAATCTCTTCCCTCAGGTGCCCTAACCCATGTAAGTCAGGCTGTCTGCAAGAGATTACGTTAATTTAAAGTTCATTTTCATTATGTATCATATGTTTAGCGTGAATCCATACTTTACTTCAGTGATTTATGTTACATAATTATGATGAAAGTCTAAGTAACAAGCGCTATTCCTCTTCAGGTGTTGATTTGGCAAAGAGCAGGGAGGGGTAGTCCGTAAGTCATCATGGTCATGGTCATGGAACGATTTAGAGCCTGGTGTTTGTTCGAATGGATGGGGGATCGGGATGGGGTAGGGGTACTTCGCCTACACCTTCCGATGTAACCAAAGAAGTGAGGGATGTGTGGATATTCTTTTTCTAGTCTCCCTCTCCAGAACCAACTACTCAATAAGACAAACCTATAAGACCTGACAGGAAGAAAATAAAACACCAAAGCAAATCATATTACCAACACCTTCTTGTTTGCTTAAGGACGAAGTGCTAAGATTTATAGGTTCTAAAATTTCAATAAATTCCGTGAGATACCATTTTAATATTCCTTTGCTGGGAGCCATAAGGGTGTCAACTAATAGCAACCAACATGGAGTGAATGTCCTTGCTCTAAACAGACGGTTATTTTGTGGACTTTCATTCTTTCTCTATCTTTCTATTTCTGTTTTCCTACACTCGTTTTCGATCCATAACGCTTGAACTGAGGAAGAATCATTTCATTGGGGGCGTTTATAGACTGATCTTCCATTATGGATAGGTTTCGGGGTTTGAGGACTCTTGTCTGTTGTTTATTTCTGATGCCATGTTTATGTAAGTTTTATTTACAATGTACGAAAATAAAAAAATTGAAAGCATGACCGGCATAACCGGCATAACCGTAATATTTCGTTTAACCGATTGTTATTTTTTTTCTTTCTTCCTTTGGAGATTTTTCGTTGAGAAGTGAATGTATATTTATATTTATTTTAATAATGTATTGTTGATTGTATCGAATAAATGACCTCTGAAGAGGTAAAAAAAATTTTAAAAACGTAATATTTCGTCCAGATTTATTCTGAATGAGGAATGACTCAATGGAATATACAATTTATTATCATAAGGGGGAAAGTTAACTTAATATGATTAAATAGCAAGCGATATCATTGTTTCTGGTAAGAGTTCACAATTTTGATACTCTCTTATCACTAAAATCAATATATTTTCCGGATTTATATAAGGTCAATGTTTCTACACGATATTTATCACGTTAATTGCTCAGCATCATTTAATTTGAGGCAAATTATGAGGCCAAAGCATGTCATTGATTCTTAATGACTACCACAATTTTTAATGACTTGGCATACACGCCTCCCCTATCTACATGTTCTGAAATTATGAAAAGTACTTGATAATAATAGCGGCTAAAGCAGAAGGAAATTACCCCCTCCCAATCATCGAAATCTCTTCCCTCAGGAGCCCTAACCCATGTAAGTCAGGCTATCTGCAAGAGATTACGTTAATTTAAAGTTCATTATCATTATGTATCATTAATCACACATACGTACATGTTTAGCGTGAATCCATACTTTACTTCAGTGATTTATGTTACATAATTATGATGAAAGTCTAAGTAACAAGCGCTATTTCCTCTTCAGGTGTTGATTTGGTAAAGAGCAGGGAGGGGTAGTCCGTAAGTCATCATGGTCATGGTCATGGAACGATTTAGAGCCTGGTGTTTGTTCAAATGGATGGGGGATCGGGATGGGGTAGGGGTACTTCGCCTACACCTTCCGATGTAACCAAAGAAGTGAGGGATGTGTGGATATTCTTTTTCTAGTCTCCCTCTCCAGAACCAACTACTCAATAAGACAACCCTATTAAAGACCCGACAGGAAGAAAATAAAACACCAAAGCAAATCATATTACCAACACCTTCTTGTTTGCTTAAGGACGAAGTGCTAAGATTTATAGGTTCTAAAATTTCAATAAATTCCGTGAGATACCATTTTAATATTCCTTTGCTGGGAGCCATAAGGGTGTCAACTAATAGCAACCAACATGGAGTGAATGTCCTTCTTGCTCTAAACAGACGGTTATTTTGTGGACTTTCATTCTTTCTCTTTCTTTCTATTTCTGTTTTCCTACACTCGTTTTCGATCCATAACGCTTGAACTGAGGAAGAATCATTTCATTGGGGGCGTTTATAGACTGATCTTCCATTATGGATAGGTTTCGGGGTTTGAGGACTCTTGTCTGTTGTTTATTTCTGATGCCATGTTTATGTAAGTTTTATTTACAATTATAATACTTTCCGTAGTAATTAAGGTAACTACATGAAAATAGTCAACATTGTTTCATTAAATATCATGTGTCTGGCACATTATTAAATGATTGATAATTCAATAAACTATATTATTTTATCAGTAGGTACAACTTTAAATATGTATTTTTCTATTTTCAAATGCCAACCATTTTTAAATCGAAACATTTGTTCATTTATGATAATGCTTTTCAAGGGATAGTACAACTTTAAATTAATGCAAATTTATTACATCATTATTTGCTAATTTCATTAGAAAAGACCATTATGTATATTTTGATTTTAAAAAGTCATTTCACTTTTCCTTTGTATTGTCGGTATTGTTAAAAAAAAAACCCATCTCCTGATATTCTTTTAATCATTGATCTAAAAACCTCAGAATTGCTACACGGGTCGACTTCACGACTACATCTTCGGTTCGGAAAGCAGCCTACACATTTCTTTAGAAATAAAATTTGGGGCATATCTTAATATTTTACCCCAACACATATATATATATATATATATATATATATATATATATATATATATATATATATATATATTTATATATATATATATGTGTGTGTGTGTGTGTGTGTGTGTGTGTGTGTGTGTGTACGTGCGTGTGCGTGTGTGTGTGTGTGTGTGTGCGCGCGCGCGTATGTGTGTGTGTGTATGTATATATTCGTTGAGTGGTTCATTTTTTCGTGTTCAGTGTTGAAAATCAACTTCTGTACCCAAAACATGCAAAGAGTAGAAGGCTTATGAAAAGGGGTCATGAGAGCAGAGCCAATCGTATTAATGTATGGCTAAAATACGTATAAAACCTTGACTGACCTACAGAAAATATGTTTCTCAGAAACTTGAACTTATAGTTGTAAGGGTTCTATTGTACCCATTTATTATGGAATGATATATATTTTCAGTTGTAATATTCAGGTTATATATCGTCAATTATTTTTCATATTGTTAACTGCACAATAATTATTGCTTTATACTTTGAAAAATGAAAATGAAATGAAGTATAATTCAAATTTGAAATCTGAAATCTGATATTGTTATCCTATAAGGTAATGGGATTTTGACGACCACACTTGCACTACCTCTTCCCACGAGTTTTGAGTGCGGATTTGAAATCAACATCTTCGACGCGTGGTGCGGCATGACTCAGGACTCTAATGATGACTTTGATTGGCTCCGTAAGACAAGTGATGATGAATCCTTTAAAGACCCCGAGCCTTCTGTTGATCATACTACACATTTAGTACATGGTAAGTGGTCTTTGATAATATATTCTCTTTTTTCAAATCGTTATTAAAATAATGTTGATTATCATTTTCAATACATTATTTTACTCATCAAATAAAATAGGTTGTCATGTAACAATTTTAACAAGGAAGGTGGACGCAATGCCTATAAAACCAAAAAGGACTACAACCCAGTTGAAAGACAGCCCAATTAAGGGACCGACGGTCACGGTAGTAAGACCGACGTTGTGATTCACGAGACCTACAGCCCACATCTTCTATTTTTATCTCGTGGTCTGGACCCTTATGAAGTCTCTGATCGAGTTTACTAAAAGTCAGTACATCTCCTTATATTTCATAGGGGGGGGGGCAGTTATTTGTGTATATCTGTCCGTTATTAGCCCTCTCCCCCTCTCCGTTCAACAGAAGCTTGCAATCGAGATTGCATGGATTATAAATGATTGAATGGATTATAAATCTATCACAATGCCTTTAGAAAGGCGTTTTGTAGAAATCAAGGTTAAAATATTGTTGTGTATGTTAATAAGAGAAAACTTTTTTTGGTATTATTATTATGTTTTCTGAATGCGTTTCGCAAAAGCACAGACGAAAATGCCCAAATAACCTGGAGATAATAATAATAATAATAATATTGGATATTTATATAGCGCTCATATCCACCATGAATGGTGCTCAAGGCGCTCCAATATTACCCCGGCTCTAGCTAGGCTACCGAGATATATTACGGAGAGAAATACCATAGTATCCCAAGTAGTTTCTCTTTCTTCCTTAAGCACTCTGGAAGGATTTCCCTTCATAGCGTAGAAAAAGTTTGAATGGAGACATTAAAACGTTTTCCTCCTCTTTTTATATAAATACATTTCTTTTGTCTCGTTTTATTCAGGACACTACCTCTACGCACCAACCGGTTCCCAAATGAACGGGCACTATGGGCAACTAAACATGCCTGATTTCGCCCGGAATTACGAACCACAATGCCTTGAGTTCTTTTATTCAATCGGGGGTGAAAACGCTGGAGCGCTTCAAGTATACCAGTGGTTGTCAATGTCGAGTAAGCCCCTAACGCCTGCGTGGCAGATGAGGGGAGACACTGCAGACAACTGGAATCGGGGTATTCTCACTATCCCTCCACAGTCAGGCATTTACACGGTTAGTATATCTTCAGGGTTTTGGAAAAGGGAAAGTTGGTAGGCAGTTCTAAGAATACATTTTTCCATAAAGTAATTTGAAAGAGTCTGAATGTTAAGAATCATACCTAACACGGGTTCCGCCCAGGTCATTCAACTGCTACTGCTTTGTTAAATATTACTGATGATTTTGCCCCAAAAATCGACCAAGGATATGTTGTGGGCATGGTTACCATAGACTTGGAGAAAGCTTTTGATTTGATTTCGTTTAATATATTATTGAAAAAATTGTCATACTTTGGATTTGATGAAGATGCAATAAATTGGTTCCGTGACTATTTCTGCGGGAGGGAGCAATCCACAGTTGTAAATGGTAACATGTCAAGATTTCGAGGAGTAGAAAGCGGGGTACCCCAGGGAAGTATATTGGGCCCCCTCCTGTTTATACTTACTCTGAATGATTTGGTTAAATCAGTCGAAAATTGTTCTCTCTCCTTATATGCAGACGATACGTGTGTTTATTTTTCTTCAAAAGACCCGGCAGTTTTAGAAAAAGTCATAAACAAAGATTTACTCTCTATTTCAAAATGGTTCTCAAATAATGAATTGTTGATCAATATTGATAAATGTCAGTTCATGTTGATAGGCTCTAAGGCAAAATTACGGTCATTTGAAAATGTGAAAATTAAAATTCAAAATACTGAACTACAGAGGGTTACACAATGTAAATATCTTGGAGTAATAATAGATAGCGGTCTAACATGGACTCCCCAAATTGACAATGTTAGGAAAAGGGTATTACAAACCTACTATTCACTAAAGCGTATTAGGTTTTATGTAGACAGAAGTACTGCGCTCTTATTGTATAAATCGTTAATTCAACCACTTTTTGATTATTGTAGTACCCTGTGGAGAAATGGCAATGTAAGCCAGTTAAATCGTCTCCAAATTCTACAGAACAGAGCGCTGAGATCCGTATTAGAGGTAGATAATCGTTTTAATAGAGTCGCTTTGTATAATGCTCTTGAAATCGATCAACTTTCCGAAAGGTGGAAAAAACAATCTATTTTAGTTATTTACAAATTAGTGAATAACATTGCCCCATCTTCACTATACTCTCGCATTCGTCTTAAATCAAGTGAATATATGTTACGTAATATCAATTGTCAAATTAAATTACCCCGGCCACTCACAAACTATCTTAGAAATAGTCCCCTATATTCCGCTTCAAAACTCTTCAATAATTTACCGGCAGACATTCGAGCAGAAAAAAAACCAGTCAACATTTTTAAGGAGTCTATCCCCATCTTAACAATACCCACTCCCCCCCCCCCACACACACCCATCTCTGTTTGTTACAGTATGATTTCAAACTCATAAATTCATTTTTATATGATTTTATGTTATGTTTCTTCTTTTGATTTTCATATACCATTTCTCTTTATGTTTCTTTGTATTCTCTTTATTTCTTTTAAATTCTTTTGATGATTTTGTGATTTCTTTTTGTATATTATTGTTGTGATTACTTTTGCATATAATTTTGTACGTATTTATTTATCGTTATGTTATCGTTATGTTCACGGCCTTGCTGAAAAGCAGCTTTTAGCTGATAGCAGGTCTTTTACCGTGATTAAACAAATAAAATACAAAAATACCTAACAGGGCACTTTCACACCCCCCCCCTCGAAAAAATCCGAATCTTTCAACAGACAATTAAGCAGTATTCCAAACAAGTAAAGCATACAGTCTTAGACTAGTCTACAATTAGTATGAAAATTTAAGATTTTCTTCCGTCATCCTGTCAATTAAAATTGGCCAAAACTGTTTCTTAGTCATGAAAATGCATAGGTATTTCAAGAAACGCTGATAGTATGTGTTACTAAAGATGGAACACCGCCATGACCGCGGCCTTTATCTTTATCCTAACTTGCCATAACTTGATCTTATGCCTGCAAGTTTTATTTCAAATTCATTTGTTCATCTCAATCATAATTATGTATCATCGACAGCTTTAACCAGCATGATTAAGATATTGTCATCTTCTTGCTGTTCTACAATGTACGAAAAAAAAAAAATTGAAAGCATGACCGGCATAACCGTAATATTTCGTCCAGATATATTCTGAATGAGGAATGACTCAGTGGAATATACAATTTATTATTATAAGGGCGAAAGTTAACATGATTAAATAGAAAGCTATATCGTTACCTACGTGTTAGGGGTGCCCATGGGTACTTCTCATAAATGAGAGGAGTTGGTATGAAGACATAATTTGGAAGCATGCATACTCGGTACAGTTAATTTAAAAAAAATAACGAGGGCGACTGTTTCCCCTTCCACCCCTCCTTAAACACCAACGAACGTGGCTTGTACCTTTGTAGTTTGTTTTATCATAGACGGCAGGACATAAAAATCCATTTTATAACGCAATCTGCAACTTTATTATACGATGATAGAGATTGATATTAAATCAAGTGGTGTAAGGCCTACATTATATGACGTTTTATCCTCAGTGTTGACACCTCTTTATGACTAGATGATCACAAGTCATGTGAGAAATCAATGGCGGATCCACTATCCTGCGATGTAAGGGGGGGGGGGGGGGTTATCAGAAATTTAAGAAGCATATTTTCACATTTTTTTCTGAGCCATGCTCTCGTCTGTAAAATCTTGACAAGCAATTAGCCGAGAAAATATATAGCGGATTTGGCAAAGGGGTGTACAAGTTTCACCTGGGAGCGCTTGTAGTATGTAGTGTAGGCAAATTTTGGCCGGGGGTACATGTATCATGTTTTCCCTTGTTTTAATATTTTTTTTAAAAGATTACATTGTAAGTCTGACTCAAATCAATGATAATTTTGTAGTCGTATACGTATTATGGTACTTAAGATTTATGGCAATCGCTTAGTACCATTTTCAAAACCCATATTCGAAATTTGGTAGCAAGATTATCACCATTTGATTAAACGTTGTTTTTCATGTCATTTTGAAGAAAAAAAAAACGCGATGTGAAACCATCTGTATTAACTACACATTTCTTTATTTAAATATCTATATATATGCCCACACATGTACATGTATGCATGTGTGTTTGTGTATCATGGACTCTTGTTTGCTTGATTGTTTCTTTTCTTTGCATTCTTGTTGCTAATGTTACTTTAGAGTGGTTTCAATTATTTTATAATTATGTTGAATAGTTCTTTTAGGTTATTCAGTAGTGATGTGCAAATAGGTCATCTCATCCTATAGTCTTATTATATTTTGCTTTATTTTCTATTTGTATAAGGTGTCCATCGAAGCTCTTGTGGGCATAGACACGAAGGCTTTCATAGCACTGGATGACGTCACAATAAGTGATAGCGCATGTCCATTGGGTGAGATATTATACAGATATTGACTGTCTAGAGGGGCAATATAACATTTGAGATCCTCGAGGGGAGTTATATTTTTGTCGAGGGACATTATATTTTTCCGAAGCGCGTAGCGCTGAGGAAAAATATAGTATTCCGAGACAAAAATATAACTACCCAAGGGAAATTAAATGTTATGTTGTTCCCGAAGGAGAAAGTCAATATCTGTTATATCATAATGACCTATATAGATACAAAACAAATTCTGCTGACTCACCATTTTGATTCCTGTAGCAGTGTCAGATGTTAAGAAATCCGAAAAATTTTGTCAATAATTTCGTCCAGTTCTTCCTCACCCAGCGAAGCGAATCGGCTCGCTGAAGCAGCCATTTTGACGACCACAAAATTTGTTCCAATTTCATATTTCGCGCTGCTCACGATCGATCGATCACGTACGTTTAATTAATTGAACTGTACGTGTGACGTCATACCTCTGGATATAACGGCGTTATATTCCGAGGTATGACGTATTTTACGTCATGTTGGGAAACATAACACTTCTCATCCTTGTGACGTTGGTCACGTGACGGCATTTTGACAAATCACGCATCAGTATCTATATAGGTCATGTAATATTATACTATTAATACATGGTTGGGAGTGCGTTAGTGCGATCTGGCAACACGCAGGTTTTTATCGTGGTGTACTAACGCACGAGGCGTATGCATAGAGGCGTAGCCGACTGTGTTAGACACCACGATAAAAACCTGCGTGTTGCTGGATCGCACTAACGCACGAACTCACAACTATGTATTAAAAGTTTTATAAAACGGGTCTACAATCTTAGTGTTTTCTTACAATCTTAGTGTTTCATCCGGATTAGCCGTGCGTTAGTCCCCTCGCCGTGCGTTAGTACTTTTTTTTTGCACGGTCACGTAGTGTTATTTGACCAATCAGGATGGCTACATTCTTGAACCCGTTTTATAATGTTTAATACTAAATTTGCATCTTAATGATTTCAGTTCACTTAATATCATAATTTTGCATTACCATTCAAATTATTTTCCTTTTCCTTCTGTCCCCTCTAGACCCGTAGGGCCTATAAAAATCTAATTACGTTATAAGTTGGAACCGGTATTACTATATGAATAAAGATTTTTACAATTTAAATGAAAATGTCTCTGTTGAAACCATCAGCAGGTGGCAAAGACTACTGAAGCTTTCAACTTCAGTGTAATTATTTCATGGGGAGTGGGGCGAAACACCAAATATGATGTCCCTGGTCCCTGTCCCTGCCCCTGTCCCTGTCAATTCCAGTCAAAGTTGGTCTCACGGTCATCACTTTGTCTCCCTGTAAACTGTCCGGGGCTGTTATCTGAATCAATATCTTTCGGATGAAGACAAAATAATGTTTCAGTGCAGACGTGCAGACGTAAAATATCAGATTTGCTTTAAAACTATGGGCCTGTAAATACCATAAGGCTATCTCACACACAAACGAAACCGCCTACACGATCATACAATTCAGTCCTCAAGCACGCACCCACGAACACACACGCACCCCCCCCCCCCATACACATACACATTTTATTCCCATTTGTCTGATGGCGATGATAAACCATAATTTATTTGAATCATAATGATTAAATAGTTGTAAAAAAAACAAAAAACATAACCCATACTCTCTCTCTCTCTCTCTCTCTCTCTCTCTCTCTCTCTCTCACACACACACACACACAGAGAAAAAAAGTACAGCATTTCGTTCATATAAGATTTTATTCTGTTTTCAGAGAATTTTACCTGCACATTTGAGCAAGACATGTGCTCAATCACGCAAGACCAAACAGACGATATGGATTGGTTCAGGTCGAAAGGGTATTCGAATATCATCTATTCTGCTCCTTCTGTTGACCACACACTCGGAACGGCTGAAGGTAAGCAAGTGGTTTGTTTGACAACACGAAATGTTACTTTCACTTAAAACAGTTACAAGAATCCTGTACTCCTTTTAATGTCTGTAAATATTTGTTATGCATGTTTGGCTTTAATTTACTCTTAATGTTTATTTATATGTATTTAATGATTTCCATGTATTCATTTCGTTATTTTCTATGTGATATTCCTCATGTGTTATACTTTGTATATTTCATGTATGCACGGACTTGCAGAAGAACAGCCATTGACTGAAGCAAGTGTTGCCGTGGTGAAACAAAATAAAATGAAAAGAAATAAAATGAAATGAAACACCGCGTCTGTCGCTGACACTGTCCCCTAGCCATTAGCGTTTTTTTTTGTTTTATGTTTTTTTTTTTTTTTTTTTTTGCTTGTCAGAGAATTATGGAGGAAAACAGAACCCCATAAAATCCGATAACCCCCCCCCCCCCCCTCCACTGAGCGACTTTTTGATTTGAGGGCTGGCGAGAAGAAAAATACGAATCTCCCTCCAAGCAGTTCCCCAAAGTTGAAAGCCCTGCATTTGTGTGCCCCCCTTTTACAAAATCCTGGCTACGCCACTGCCCCCAGTAGAAAATTACGCCTCGTGTGCAAAGGGCATTTTGCGTGAATGGTTAGTCGCTGCGTAGTGTTGTGAAATTCTTAAAGTGTTTGGCTCCTGAGGCTGTAATTAGTAAGAAGGTATATCCAATTTCATGTACACGACGCCTGAGAGCAGTAATGTTTGTGGTAGAACACATGATTTCAAGAATGCCGTCTGGATTCAAACCGTCTTCTATTTGACTGTGATTTCTCCCCCCCCCCCCCCTCAATTGCAGGCTACTACATCTTCATCGAAGCTGTGTTCCTGTCCGTGGGTGAGGTTGCTCGAGTGATCACGCCACCTTTGCGAGGAGTGTCTGACGGGAGTCCTCAAGCTTGTCTCACATTCTTCTACCACATGCTTGGTCCGGGTGTCGGCGAGCTCAACGTCTATGTGGTGCCGATCGATTCGGATAGGGGAGATCCCGCTTGGATGCTGGCCGGTGACAGAGGGGATAAGTGGAGGGGAGCAGAGGTAGACATCACATTGGATAATGATTTCACAGTAAGTACAGCCACATGGCAGTATAGTAGAACAGAAATAAACTTTATTGATATGGTATGGCAGGCCGAGTAGCCTTGCGGTTAGAGCAGTGATCTAATGAATACACCAATAAAATATCATGTTAAACACTTACAATGATAACGACGCATTCAGAGTGTTCTTTTTCTTTATGTGAGCCCACGTTCTTCACTTTAACTGAAGATTATTGTAGGCTGTGTGCTGCTGCGCAGGTCAGGTGCTCACATTGCAAAAAACAAACAAACCACAAACAAACAAAACAACCCCAAAACAATAAAATAAAATGAATTGCGGTGCACTGGTGCTTCCGGGTGCAAGTAAAAATACATGATGACTTCTCCTATCCCGCCAGCCAGCCCAGCCTCACCGCCAGACTTTGGCGGAAGGCTTCTACTGAGGGGGCATCAATGATGTCAGGTGGGAGCACATTCCATTTTCTTACTGTCCGTGAGAAGAATGAGTGGAGGTGGTAATCGGTGCGACTGACTGGTATTTGGTATCCTAGAGAATGTATATGACGAGATGTTCTGTGAGTTGGGGTGATGTAGGTGCTAGTGTCGAAGTTGACCACTTTTATTTTATACGAAAGGACTAGGCGCAGTATTTTTGTTTTGCAGTGATAAGTGAGATTAGCCGCAAATGTCGTCTTGTGCTCTGATGCTTTAATCCAATTTATACCGCGTCCGAAAAAGGAAATAAAATGATGTCACAGGTCATTTAAAGAGGTCAGAGTTCATGTAAGATCCATTACTTTAGATACAGCGCATAGGGGCATAACTTATGTATTGTGTTATGGGCTATATACAAGAATGGTTTATTATTATTATCATAATGAGTTACTATCTACTCCAGATAGCACAATGTACCAAAAACACGATTAAAACTACTTTCGAAAAATAAACTCAAGACAATTTCAATAGCCTTGTCTATCACCTTTAGAAATGTGCGAACATTATAATGGTGTAGTACGTAATCCGAACCTGATTTCTATGGGCAGTACAATAGGCCTTTGAAATTTCCCTGGAGTTTATTTTTCGAAAGTAGTTTTTATCGTGTTCAAAAAATGTTTAGTTGCTTACTGATTTCTGCAAATCAATCTTGAGTTTGAAACTAAAAGTTCAGCGTGTATACTTTTGTTATGTCTGCTTGTTTGCAAAATTTTGTGACAAATTTAGTTCTGTAAAAGTAAAAACATCAGTGGGAAAGGTTCTTCTCTAACAGGCTGACATAATTATACAAACTCAATATTCGATATATTACTGTGAACAATTTTGTTACGCTATGTGGTATTCATTCCTATCCCATCAGATTGTTTTTGAATCCGTACGAGGTATAACATACATAGGCGACATTGCGTTGGACGATATCGATTTTCAGAGGGGAGACAAGTGCCCTGGTCATCGTAAGTCGTTTGAACTCAGTTGTAATTTTTGTCCCATTTGGTGAAGATGATTTCGAAACTCCACTTTCACTCTCTTTCATTTCCTGCCTATACCCAGGACAATGTTCATTTTGTAAAATCAGTCGGGTAGTTTTATATTCATGAATCATTATCATTGTACTCTAAGAGGTGTATTTTTCGGACAGTTTGTTTCGGGGAAGGGCAAAGATTTGGAAATGCTTGCTTTTATCCCTGCTCCTATTTTACCTTACTTCCTGTCTTCTTCAAATTTTATTTTCGAAGAGCTTTGTAATCAATTCTTGAATTAAATGAGAGAATTTTATAGATGTTGACTTCCTGAAGACCAGAAGAGACTTTGAAATGAAACGAGATTAAGATCAAGATTCAGTTAAACTTTGGAACTTAGAATGGTATCATGATCTCACATCATGATTTCAACATCCCTTTACGATTCGTCTCTCTTCCTCACAGATAAGCTCCCATCAGATGGCGAGCAGGCAACCTGCGACTTTGAGGAGGTGGAGATCTGTGGATATCAACAAGACGAAACTGATGATGCAGACTGGATCTGGCAAAACAGGGCCAGTCCTCGCGTCAATGCTGGTCCTCTCTACGACCATACTACCAATGACGAGTTCGGTGCGTAAAAGAAAAACTGGTGGGGAAAGTCGTTAGTCAACACTTAAGTTATGAAATAACCTTCTGAAAAAAGAGTGCCCCCCCCCCCCCCGGTCTGGATACCCTTTTTCGCACTCGTTTTTCCGAAGGTTCGTAATTCTAGAGGTTCATAATTCCAAAACACAAAATTCCCTTACCTGGGGGTTCGTAACTCCGAAAATGACATAGGTTCTTATTTCCGAAAATAAGATCCGGGTTCATAATTTAGAAAATGAAATAGGGTTCATTATTCGGTGGCAAGCAGGCGCGTACCCAGGAGGGCGGTGGGGAGGTCGCCTCCCCCCCCCCCCAAAAAAAAAAACGCCAACTAAAAAATTTGTTTAAAGGCGAGAAAGAAAAGGCGGGGGAAGTGAGAGAAAAAAGCCTAAAAAGGTGCTACGAGCCGTTACCCTTCTCTCAAAATTTGCTAAACGTCAAGGCTTTCGCGAAACTCCCCCCTCCCAGCGCTCACCCCTGTTACATGTACAGTGCAGTATTGCGTCCAAGTAATTGAAAAGCATTCAGGGCGTCGAACTAACTTTCCGCCTAATAAAAGGTACGAGCCGTAATCTTTCTCTCAAAATTTGCTTAAACTTCAAAGCTTTCCTGCACCCACCCTCCAGCGGAGCACGCTTCGCGTGCTCATCAGCATTTAGGTGCTCACAACAGCTCCCCTGAAAAGCTGAAATTAAATCCTAGCTACGCGGTTGGTGGCGAGATCTTGAGCTTCTTCTTCTGAAAATGTCCAGAGTGGGATTGTAAATTCACAGCAAAACGCAATAAAAATAAACCAAAAATTTATTATTCAAAAAAGAAAAAAAAAAGAGTCGTTATTCTGAAAAATGATGTAGAGCTCTGTTACATTTTCGGAATCATCAACCTTCGGAGTAACGAACCTTCAGAATTATGAACCTTCAGAAAAACCGACATAACACGATAAAAACTACTTTCGAAAAATCAAGAGCAATTTCAAAGGCCTATTGTACTGCTCATAGAAATCAGGTTCGGATTACGTAATACGCCATTGTAATGTTCGCACATTTCTAAAGGTGATAGACAGGGCTATTGAAATTGTCTTGAGTTTATTTTTCGAAAGTAGTTTTTATCGTGTTACATGTAACCATGTAGTTCTATACTCATGGTACGGAGATGCAGGTAGATTGACATAGTCCTGAGATATCACCAATATTTTCAACAACAAAAGAATGACTGATGACATACCACAGTCAGATCACTTTAAAAGGCGTGCTTCCAGTAATGTGTTCATCACTGAATTTCATTCACTACATTTTGAGGGGATTTCTTTTCGGCAGGGTTTTACCTATTCTTATATGGAGACATAGGACATCACATGACTGCTCGAATGATCTCCCCGACGATACCGTTCCAGCTCGCGGAAACTTGTATTGAGTTCTGGTGGCATCTCTACGGCAACGATGAACAAAAGCTCAGTGTCTACTGCGTCCAGGACGGCAAAAATATGTCGGAGTCGCTTCTACTTAGCATGTCCGGTAATTATGGGGACTACTGGCGAAGAAGCCTCCACGAGATCCCGCCTTCCAGCACCCCATGCAGTGTAAGGAAGTTTATGTTTATCATACATGTAAAGAAAATGATAATCGCTCCTTACATCGTTCAGTATATTGCCTCAATATATGTCAATAATCATTCACCTTTTATACTTGGTTACTACCACTCTTGCTATAACCAGCGGATTTGTTTTAATGTTACAGAGAACGATATATATATATATATATATATATATATATATATATATATATATATATATATATATATATATATATATATATATATATCACGTCATTTCACAGACAAATAAGAGATGCGTTTCAGTCAAAACAATAAATGATTAAGAAATAGATGTATGTCAGTCAAGGGTGTCGATCCGCGATCCGTGTTCATGATTGGGGGATGACCGGCGAGGGAGCGAAGCCAGATGCGTATCTATAGGGATTATGGAGCCCGGGGCAAATAATGAAGTTACGCCCCGCCTCCCCCCCCCCCCCCCCCCCCCCCCCCGCAGAGTTCCCAAACTTATCTACGTTATTGTACAAGCAAAGTTTTCAATTTTTTTAATCCTCAAAAAAGCAATTTCTTGTGCATTTTTGCCCAGGAAATTTTGCATTTGACCACCGCAATTGAGCGGTAGAGAAGCTCGAATTTTATACATCGATAAACGGTTTTCTATTCACTCACTTCTTCAATCGGGAGCAAAACTAACGAAAACCCTATAGGCTCGAGAAAGAGTCGAGAAATTCAGCAAGGCTACCTGAAGTTGAGATTTCTTTCAAAAGTTAAACCTTTGCAAATGCTGTTTTATACACTTTATCCTGTATTGGGGGCGCAATATTTAGCAAGAGTCCTATGAAACTTACATGATACAGCGAGCAATATTAATTACATCCTTATTTTTTCATATTTTGAACCCTTTAAGCTATTTAAGAGCTATACAGGGGCCGCGGAGCGTTTTTTAAAGTGTGTGTGGGGGGGGGGGCTGATCTGATTTCAGTCATTAATGACAATTTTCGAGCCTTTTTTCCGACATTTTTTTTAAACGTGTCTACTCAAAAAAGTGTGGGGGGCTGCAGCCCCAGCCCCCCAGTTCCGCAGCCCATGCTATATACTGGGGGCGCAAAATTACGAAATGCGAGCGAACAATGCGAGCGAACGAATTTTCTTCAATAGTTTTGCATTGAAATTATGGCATTTCTTATTTCCTTACATCTAATCATTAAAGAATATGATGGTATTTCAAGATCAAACATATAATGAGTTTGGATAATTATTAGTTTTAAGTTAATGTATCATAATTCTTATTTATTTTATCCAAACATATTGGTTGGGGATATATATACCCCCCCCCCCCCCGGATCGACACCCATGATGTCAGTCGATTCTCTTTTCACTGTTTATTCAAGATATTCCCAAGAGCATTCCCTCAAGTTTTAAGTTTCATCATGATGAATTATGTTGTTTGTTTCTTCCTATGTGATATCCTTCAGTTAATTTTTGAAGGGACAACTGGCATCCATAACCGGGATGACATAGCGATTGATGACGTCACTATCTATGAAGGCGAACAATGTCCACAGAGTAAGTTATGCCACATAATTTTGATTTTTTTTTTCTTCAGACGGTTTGAAAATAAAAAGATATAAGTGAGGGTGGCGAATTCTTGTCATGAAGAAGGGTGATATGTGAGGGAGTGTAGCTGCTATGCAAGGAAAGGTCAAAGAGGGGCGCTTTCCCATATCCGAGTAAGCAATACTATGGGAGAGCCCGGATGGTATACTAATAGATCGGAACACTAAGCCAGGTAGTTCTTCGAGTAACGCCAAAGTGTTTTACTCCAGAAACGGTTTGTTCTCCGAGTGAGAATAGATTTACATAATTTTATAAAAGCAATTTTTTTTTCTTTCTTTCTCATCATTTGTTCTCAGGCTCTTCTGTAAATTATCCAACGACCACGCCAGCTACCACGAACAATGTCAACTGTGATTTCGAGAACACAGAGTTAGAGAAGGCAATGTGCGGATGGACTCAGAGTCTTCGGGATGGGTTTGACTGGATCCTCCACAGTGGTTCGACCCAGGAATATAACAGCGGTCCCGATGTCGACCATACTCTGCAAACTGCTACAGGTAAAAGCAAAACAAAACAAAACAACACAACGACAACAACACTGAATTCCATTTGATTCGTTGATCTATTTCATGCGACCGTTGATTGGATTTCGACACGAGATTTTAAAACCAATTAAAATGTTACTATCCTTTTCACAAAATATTATACGTCACAAATTGACCTACATACAATCTATCAGATTGAAATTGCGAGTGTATAAGCCATTCTCGATTTTACCATCAGAACAATAATTCTGCATTTCTTTATTCTGCCTGCCTTTTATTAAACTGATAGGCCACTACTAAATTTGCATCTTTTGAAAAAGTTTCCTGCAAACGATAAATGTGGCTAATTACTTGTGTACCGATGAAAATAGACGTGAAGATCTCTATCATTGTGCCTGTTAATGACTTTATGATTCAAAGTCGACGCCCGTGACAAAAATAATTGTTGTATATAAACTTCGTTCCATAGTTTAATCACCTAACCCGTCTCTTCTCAATCTTGTCTTTACCTATCGTACTATATCCATTCTTTTCTTTTGGATTCTCACTATCATGTTTACCACCCAGTCTGATTCTTTTGTCGTCACTGCTGTTTGGGTATGATGATTTTATAGGGGTCGTGTCCCTTTCATGCATGTGCAATCGCTTTGGCTAATATATTATTGAAGTTGGCTACAAAAAAAAAAAAAAATCGGGGACAGGTCACCTTGAGCCATCCCCTTTAATCTTCCTTTAAAAATTCATTCTGCATTCCCATAATTTCTCCGATTTCTTCACTGCAATTTAGTGAACATTCCGTGTCCTTTTACTTTATGATTATCCTATCTTTTTTCTTTTCTTTACTCGTTCCCTAACTCACTGTCTTTTACCCTTTTGGTTATTTTGTTAAATTTCTTTACATTTTTGGTCAATATAAATATTTTATCGTGGATCTTCATCAAAAGGAGAGAAACCCCTCTCATCATCTGGTATCTTGTGTCGTGTTGATTGTTCTTTCTTCTTCTCAGGTCATTACATGCTGATAGATTCGTATGAGGACCTTCCCCTTAACAGCAGGGCGGATATAATTTCCCCACTGATTTCGACTTCTACCGGTACCCGCTGCTTCCGATTCTGGTACTTCATGAACGGCGACAACTCCGACTTCCTCAACATCTTTATCGTCCCTTATGGCTTTACGTTACCCATTGATCCTAACTTTCAGTTGTACGGCAACAGGGGTTCAGAATGGTTGGAGGGACAGATGTCGGTACCTTCCTCTAGCAGGAGTTTATATGTAAGCTATTCATTCATGTCATTTCTACTGTATCTGTTTAGTGGCAATGCGGTAATTTCACCTACATTAAAATTTCACCCATGCATACTTACCTCTTAGCTCCTGAATTCCAAGCAATTTGCCAAGACCATATTTTCAAGCGATGGAAGAATTTTATGGCTTTTACATTCAAAACTTTCTAGAATCCCCTACTAAGAGAAACGGAAAAAGTTGCTTCTATATAGAGTAAAGCATTAAAGATGGTCTCTATGGACTGGTGATCTTTATAGAGAAATTGCCACTCAGACAGATTCTATGTTTAAGGATAACTCTTCCAGTGGCCTATCCATAAACGGGTGAGACGTAGAAGGCAACCCCTCATGTCGTATACCCAATGCAAGTATTTTCTTGACCTGAAAAACGCATGGGTGTCAGCTGGATTCACCTTCTGCTCGGTACAGATTAGAATCAATCGAAGCACCTAAGCATTTTAGGGATGTTATTCAAAGAATATTATTATGGTGTAAACCGTAAAATTTTTCTTACCATTCAAGTTCTTGAAACCAATATTGAGATTAATCGTGACATAATTATATATTATATAATATATACTAAAAAAAAACACGCTTTTAGCCTACACATTAATTTCGTCATGCATGAGTAGCCACTCCGCAACATAGATAAACCAACTACATGTACGACTTTAAGAAACTGCCTAGTATTTACTATGACTGTGGAATATCTCTTGAATTCATCTGCCACACAACACGAATATGCCTTATATTAATCTCCGGAAGGAAATAATGCCCCCTGTTTTTTGCAGTCAGTTATTGCGGAGAAGATTTCTTAACATCAGGGAGGTAATCAAATTGTATTTTCCCCTTATACTTTGGACATAGATCATCGTTGAAGGAACAATTAGTGATAGATCTTATTCGGCTGACATAGCTGTAGATGACTTCTCACTTGGAAATGGCGACTGCACAGGTAATGCGCCAAGTGAACATAGATTGACGGAGTAATAGCGTCAATTTGCTAACGTAAGACCATCCAGCGATTGGCGCGGTCTTTGACGCGCCATGAGAGATAAAATGATAACTAAGAAAAATTAAATGTGAAATATACAGTGCAAACATTACTTTCAGTTACAATGTCTGATGCATGTGAGGGGATGGTGGCATCAGAGAGGGCACTCCTCTACAAAATGTATTAATATAGCAATATTAGTTTCACGAGGTAGATATTATTCAAGAATTCTAGCCATTTACGCTGTAAATACCCTGAAGTACTGGCAGAAACGTTGTTGTCCTCTTGCGTATGCTCCTTCTTAACCAAGGCTTAATCCTAAGAAAATGACCATCCTTTTATACGAAGTGTAAATGATGTAATTTATAGGAAAATATAGCTTTAAAATTTTTCCCAAAATAATACTGCAAAATGGCTACAGGGCTTGCTGCCAGATAAGTTGTAACAATAAGACTTTAGAAGAATATATTAATCCATAATCCGGATTCTAAATTTCCGAGGTAGTCGGGATCAATAGCAAAGTGGATGTCTAACATGTCAAAAGACAACGTCTTCATAAATCGGAGAATGGATCCTAAATGACAATACCTATTTACTCCTATACCCTAAATCAACATGCACTTTTCATTTTAGGATCTACACAACCAAACTTTCCTTTCGTTGCCAACTGCGATTTCGAAGAAGGCATTTGTGGTTATACACAGCCAGTGGATGACTATATGGAGGATGAAGACGAGTTCGATTGGTTCTTGAACTCTGGACCGACAGGGACGGATGGGTCTGGACCTACCGCTGACCATACTAAAGGGACAGCTGACGGTTAGTCGAAGACTCTTAATGATCTCGATCTCAATGAACATGATTTGCACAATGTACTACCGAAACGACTAACGAAACATGACAATGTTATGTCGATATACCTCACAAAAAGTTAAGAAAATACCTATTGTATGAATATGGTACATGTACATTAATTTGATATAGTTCAAGCGATATTGATAAGCTTCATATTGATCTCAAGACTGAAAATAATATTTCGATGAGTGTGCATCAAAAAATCTTATTAAGCAGGGCCCTGGTTTCAAATGTCCAAGGGACGGATCTGGCCCGCAAAATATCAAGTAAAAATATAACAAAAGCCCATGTTTGGTCCCCACAATGAATTTACAAATATACAATATACCATTCATAATCATAAAAGGTAGCAAAACTTGCCCATATTTACTGTTTGGACTTATATCTAACGTTAAAAATCTTTTAGACGAAGAGTCTGCATTTTGGAAGCCAGACATCATGCCTGGTTTAGATGGAGCATTAAAATATTGATTATTTTTTTAATTACAAATCACAAATAATTAATACTGGTGCATTAATGCCTTTTATTCTGTTAAAATGTTTCACAGCCCCTAATAAGTGCATAGTTCGGGCTGTGCTTCATATATCTCTTGCAAGAACACCCTGATGTAGCGTCAATGCGAGTATTGAAATTCAATGTAACATTTCGGTTATGATAATTCTAATTTACAGGTCATTACTTATACATGGAGGCTTCACAGCCCCGTCGACCAGGAGATCGAGCTCGAATTATCTCCCCAGTCATCAACCGTTTCAACGATTCGTACTGCTTGGTTTTCTTTTACCACATGAGCGGTGCTGATACAGCCTCCCTGACAGTGATTCAGCGTGGTGACTATTACCCCGATCTGGAGATTGCTCGTCTAACTGGTCCCGATGGCACGGGATGGAAACCGTACAACGTTGATGTCGGCATCAAGTACGGACCTATCGAAGTAAGTGCTGTAGATTTGTTTGATAATTATTTTAGGGGATTAACATATTCACTGGCAATATCTTTCTTTCCTTTTGACAAATATTTATCACCCCTTTAAGAATATTATGAATATAGCAGTGCCACTGCGTCTAAATTGTATTATGATTCCTTTTCACTCCAAACAAGGCCATCAAGTAACAGACGAAAATATTATGTATTGCTTGAGAAATCATTCAAACACAGGATATCGATCTAGTGAAAGATAGTATTCTGTAGTTGGCTTTCCCCGTTTGATTTTTCTTGAAAAATGATCCTGATGACAATGAGTATGAAGAAAGGAACTTGAGAATTTCATTTTTAGCTCATCCGGCCCGAATGGGCCAGATGAGCTTATGCCGTGGCGAGGCGTCCGTCGTCCGTCCGTCCGTCCGTCCTTCGTCTGTCGTCCGTCCACAATTTCAAAATGCTTCTTCTTCGCCATTTCTTACCCGATTTTAATTCCGTTTGCTTTATATGATAGCACTAGGTGGGGGATTCGAAACTTCTACACAGAATTTTGAAACTCATTAAATATGCTAATTTATGCGCATTTCTCAAAAATCACAAAAACTGCTTCTCCTTCCTCATTTAATGACCGATTTCGATTTTTTTTTGTTCCATCTGAAAGACTTTCATGAGGTTCATTGAACTTCTACACAGAATTTTGAAATTTTGTCTACAAAATTAATTATGCTAATTTATGCAATATTTATTCAAAAATCACAAAAATTGCTTCTTCTTCCTCATTTATTGACCGATTTCGATTTTTTTTTCTCCATCTGAAAGACTTTCATGAGGTTCATTGAACTTCTACTCGGAAATTTGAAATTTTGTCTAGAAAATTATTTATGCTAATATATGCGAAATTTATTAAAAAGATCACAAAAATGGCTTCTTCTTCCTCATTTATTGACCGATTTCGATTTTTTTTTTTTGTTCCATTTGAAAGACTTTCATGAGGTTTATTAAACTTCTACTCGGAATTTTAAAATTTTGTCTAGAAAATAATTTATGCTAATTATTTATGCAAATTTATGCAAAATTTATTAAAACATCACAAAAATTGCTTCTTCTTCCTCATTTATTGACTGATTTTGATTTTTTTTCTTCCATCTAAAAGACTTTCATGAAGTTCATTGAACTTCTTCATGGAATTTTGAAATTTTGTCTAGAAAATTATTTATGCTAATTTATGCGAAATTTATTACAAAATCACAAAACTTGCTTCTTCTTCCTCATTTATTGAGGAAGACTTTCATGAGGTTCATTGAACTTCTACTCGGAATTTTGAAATTTTATCTAGAAAATTATTTATGGTAATTTATACAAAATTTATTTTAACTCTTTGCCCTGTCCATTATGAAACCCATGGCTGCTGGATTATTTCAAAGGCTATACCTTTCTACATGATTTCTGTCGACATCATCGACAGAACCGAGAACCCAGAAGTGACAGTGGTCGACAATAGCGGGTTATGAGCTAATAAAGACTTGAAACAGTGAGGGACAATGCACTGAAGGCACCCTTAAATGTCCCAACCTTAAAATTCTTTTTTTACACCAATGCATAACTTATGTCATTCAGTGCTTTTCTCTTTTATTACAAATCTTAACCTTCAAATCTCTCTCAATAAAGATTTCACAGTTGGTAGAGATACCTCACCTTGACTAACTTTATGCTTTATTTCAAATTTCTCTGTCACACAGTAAAAATATTAAAATTTACATTCCCCAAAATCTTTTAACTGAAGTCGTGCAACTTGAGTTGTCAATTTCCAGACTTTCATTCATATCTACATGTCACTGTCTCCTTCCAAAACCACATTTAGCCAGATCTGCAATAGGCACTTCATCATCTGTACATGCATGTAACCAATACATGTACATTTCATCGATTCATTACAATGTCTACTGTGTTCAAAGTACAAATTGCATCAATTTCTTTGCTGCATGCCGGATGAGCGCCACATCATTGATGTGCTAGTTTAACATATTATGTTGATTATGCTTTTTTTTTTTATTAGTCCGAAAGTTATGTTTCCGCATTACCTTCTCCACTCCAACGACGCCCTGGTGATTTCTGAAGAAGAAAAACATAGATGCTTACCAGCACTTCACCCCTATTTCTATATGAAGATTGTTTTTACAGGTGTAGTAGGAAACAGTTATCGTGGTGACATTGCCTTAGACGATATATCTTTAACCCCGGGACCATGTTGGAGTCCTACGTCCATTTTGTGTACATTCGAGTATGGCTTATCAGAGTCGTGTGAATTGAAACAAAGCACCGATGACGAATTCGACTGGGTGTGGTACGATGCTTCCACTGGGGAAACCCCTCCTATTGATTGGTCTGGTAAGGTTTTATGTTATTTTGTTTGAATTCATTTTTGTATGGTTGTTTATTTTTATGTGTTTGGCGTGTAAAGATATTTTTTGAAAGTTTCAGTGATGTATGGAGGGTTCCTGTTTCATGTGTATATGCTTATACACTGTACTCACACATTTTTGACACATTTTACCACACTGTGTGACACAGTGTCACACAGTGTGGCAAAACGTGAAGATAGTGTATATGTATTACAACGTGACAACGAAAATGATGTTGAACGCTTTCATAGTGTACACCAAGTGCAAGTGTGTTTAGGGTCCGCTTGCTATTCAAAAGGACCGCTATTCATAAAAACCGCTATTCATTTTACAAGCGTTATGAATAGCGGTCCTTATGAATGGAGGTCTTATGAATAGCGAGGTAATTTGTCTATGGTTTGCTCGCTATTGAGAAGGACACTATTCATACAAAACTGCTATTCATTTAGTCACGCGTTATGGATAGCGGTCCTTATGAAGAAGTGGTCCTTATGAATAGCGAGGTTACTCCGTTTAGACCGCCTCTACACAATCCAGTTTGATACAATGTGACCCCAAAGAAAACACGGTCTGTACGTATTGTGTAGTCCACTGCCTGGACTGTTCGCGCACGAGATCCGTTGAGAAAATAATACACCCCCAACGCTAAAACTGATATAGCCCTTCCAAATCGACCCTCGCAAACGACGGGTGAAATTATGGGGATCGCGCGATTAGTGGAGAGTCGCGCTCTGTGTGGGATATACGTGTAGAGAAAGAGCAGCGTTAGGGAATAAACCAAATATAAAAAACGGATAGAATCTAGACTACGTATTGTGCCGTATGGTCATTTTTTAAAGGGGTATTTCCCCTATATACCCTTGATCTGTTCTACCTCTATTTCACTGAAATTGTCTTTCATTTATTGTTCGTGTAGGATATGGATCATTCATGTATGCTGATGGTACGAACCGGACATCGGGTGATACCGCAGTGCTTCGATCGCCCTCGGTAGGGTTGAGTCTCAATCATTACTGCCTTACTTTCGTCTTCGCAATCCAAGATGACATGCGTTTAGATGTCGTTCGCGTGGGACAAGATGGTTTAGAGAACAACACTCTGCTGTCATTCACCGAGCCGACTGGCAGGAAATATATACAGTATCTCGTAGAGGGCGCTGACATTCGGGACGATTATCGGGTAGGTCTTATGCTGTCGTAAATGCAAAGACTTTCAAGAATTCCCCTCACATAGGGTCATTCAATATTATTGTACTGCCTACAGAACTAATATTCGGATCATAGTCGAGGTTGTCAGCTAAAAGAATGTTCTACACATGCACGTTTTTGTCCATCATAATGGGATAATAAAAACGAGATCTCTGTTAGATTTCTCGACTGGCGTGTTCAAATCACCCCGTAAAACAACACTGAAAGGAGTGACATTTTTTAACATTCAAATATTCCAGTGGCGTAGATACGAACACACTTTCTATTGTTAAAGGGGGGGGGGGATGATGATGAATAGATCACCCCCCACTAACAATGGATATTTATGCGTGTTTACGCCCATGAAATATTCTGATATGCCAAACTTGTTATTTTTAAAAAGATATATTATATCTGCCTTGTAGTATAATTGTTTCCTTCCGATGATTTTATTAAGTCTGAAAATCATTATAATTTTTGTTTAAGTAGACGTGTTTACTAATTTTATGCATACTTCTTGAACAAAAGTTTTTCTTGACGACTCAAAAGTTGGCAGAGGCTTGCCCGGAATAGCAACAACTAATGTATTCAAAATGGATTCCAAATGGATTCCATCTAGATGGAAGCAATTATGCATAGCAGGTGCACTAAGTTGGTAACTAAGGATTCTGGAGAGAAACATGCATAAATTGAAATAAACAGGTCTATTTGCATAGCGTGTTACAAACTGTTTATATTATTCACCTTGATCTCTGTACACGATTCACGTTGAGTATCTTATCCTACGGCAATAAATTTTTTTTTATAGTATAATTACAGTTTATAAAAAAGAATCGGGGTTCGTATAAATCATTTTTCTCACAGATTCTACTGAAGGCTACGGTGGGAGACAGAAATGACGGCCTTGTTGTCCTCGATCATTTTAATTTATACAACAACTATTGCGATGTCGGTAAGTAAACCATTTTAGTTTTGTCATATAACCCATATTTACTGCTGTAATTAAACAGGATAATCATTTTATACATTTCAATGCATGCAGATGAAAGTAGTGAAATGGCGAAGGGGTGGGTGGCCTAAAGATCGGTTTCGGATTTGCCCGAAAAATCGACGTCGATTAACAAATGGCATAATCAGTCATTGAATGTATGACATAAAACATTTAGGGCATAGAGAACATTAGTTTGACTTCTTTCGAGCTCATTTGGTCTTATCTCTCTCACGAAAGGGGGGGGGGGGGCTTTGGGAAGTGAATGCTGCCCCCGTCACATGCTGCTGATACATCATTACAATATTGATGCTGCAGATACATCATGGCAATATTGATGATCATATAGTCATCATATATAGTTATATATCTCAAAATCACATGTTTCATTATTTGCCGTTGTCGTAACGGGAGAGTGTCCAACTGCTTTCCCCCTATATTTATTTAGCTTGAAATTTCTTTATACTACTTCTTTACCCCTAAAGACCCTGGCAGCAAGGGAACTGAGGGATCTGATTCAGCTCTGACAGTCACTATCGTCCTGGGCATACTCCTCTTCGTTGCTATCATTTTCATAGCCGTAGGCGTTCGCCATTTTAGTAACCAGTCATTGAAGTCCAAAAGTTTTATTGAAGCGTAACCCACGTGTATACATATCACATATGTTTGTGGTGGAGAAACTTTATCAAAGAGCATTTCATTTCAATTTGCAGTATCCGAATTGTTCCGCGTTTTTCATATTATGATATGTTATAAATTTTCAGTACAATCGAAAGTATTAATTTTGCAAAGAGTGGTAATTTTAAATGAATATCAGGCTTACAAACAATTAAAATTCTTAAGAACAAGGTGGATATAGTGGCATTTACAGGTCTCCGTTCCCCTGTCTCCATAAAGTTCAAAGAATCAAGAACAGAGGAACTGGGGTGACAGAACATTTACTGCTGCTGCACCTCGGCTTTGGAACTCCCTACCTCACCCAATTAAAATGTCACCAAATCAAAAATTGTATTAAAAAAGAAACTTCAAACTTGAAAACATATCTCATGTCAGATTACTTTGGTTGATTTCTCTAATATATTTCACAATTTTATCTATTCAATACTATTTATTTTACCAATGTTGAAGGTGCCTTGATGCTCGGCCTTGGCCTTAAGGCGCTTTAAGGTCATTTTTCAAAGCCTTGGCCTTGGTATTGGTCTTGGATGCCTTGCCTTAGCCTTGGCTTTGGCCTTGAGGGTTCAAAGCCGTGATCATCTCCAGAAAATTCAAAGCATTTTCAAGGCATGTGGCATTTTTGCTATTATCCTTGAGTAGTTTGTATCTTTTACTCTGGCTTGTTCCAGGAAGGAAAAAGTTCGAAAGTCTGTTCAGGTAAAGACTTCAGCATTCTAACCTGATGCTTCATCATTTCACCAAAGTTTTTATCTCTAATTACTTGTAGCAGTAATTATCTATATACCAGGTGCAACTTTCTGCAACTCAACTGCTTATCTCTCTGAAGCTAAGTGAGACGGGGAAAAGGTTTTACTAAATAAAGGTTACATAGTTTAGACTCTATATATAGTAAAAAAATAAATAAAATAAAATAAAAAATTACATGCATGCGTACATTGGGTATTAGTACAGTATTAGATCAGTGCTCCAGACAGTTCAGGCATAATTATGTACATCCACCTGGCGAAAATGAAAAATTCATTTCAACGTATTGTTTCATAATCTGATCGGAAGTTCATTTCAACCATTCTAATTTAGGTACTCAGACATCCTATGAAAACACAATACCACTTTTACCGGAAACAGAATCAATTCGTGATGGTACTTCATAATGTCATAATGAATGATATTTTGATGTAAAAGTCCATGTTTTATGCCTGCTTTTTTGTATGTGTAAACCTCCTTCTTTAATTGATCATTTTGCCTTATCTTTATGAAAGTCTTGGCCTTGAGGGTTTAGACTTCGACTACAACACTACTATTTCATTCTGTCTTATGTAATTTTCATAATTTTTGTCATATGTGTATGTTTGTTAGGCGCCTTGAGCATCTCTTTCGATGTGCGCATTGGAAATGGTGTTATTATTTTATTATTATTATTATTATTTACGATGGGGACGTGAGATTATCCCAAAAGAAAGGTGGGTAGAAACTAATGTCGGATTGCGTGATAAGTTAGGAGGTAGATATGGACGTTGAAATATAGAACAACATCAACATTTTGTTATTAGTATAACGGCTATTGTCTACCATAACCTTATGATGTTGCTGCTTTTTGTGTAAAAAAATGTATATGTTTATATCAGAGTAGTGACGACGACTGAATTGGGCAACTTAATAGATTGCCATTTTGAAAGATTTTAATATCTTCACGATCTGTATTATGCCATTATGTTTGTGTTCGTTCTTGAATAATCTTCATGAAATTGACAATGCGACATTGAGACAATTGTAAATAAAATAAATCATTGCAAATGTAACCTTATACTATATATTTTCTGTCTTAATATATCTTGCTGAATAAAGTTGTTCATTTGTCAGACTCTTTACACTATTTCTTCAGAAAACTCAGGTGTCTTTCCAATTGTGACTATTTACATTGTAAATCGAGGAACATTCGATTTAAAAGTATTTCCATGGAATTGTAAAACATGTAAAATGAGGCAATCAATCTTCATTCCTTAAAGTCTGTTTATGATTTTTTTAAAAAATCAAATGTATTGAAAACGTAAAAACGTAATTTCTTAACTTCATTGTTTGATACGACCACTATGTTTTTGCCCTATAGTCTATTTTATCTTTTTTATTTCACTCATACGAAATAGAAAAACATTTAATTTGTGCAATTCCAGCTTGTGTAAAACTTAAACGTCAAGTTTTGTGTTATTCGTGAATTGGAATTGTTGATAAATAACACATTCAGCAGGAGCACATGTTTTCAGTTACTTCTATTTCAATTCTTATTTTATCAATGCTGACGATGGACTGAGTGACAGTGGTGATGATTTCAGTTGTTGGGACGTCACGGTCGTCTTCCTCCTACTGTGCTTACGTACATACACTAGCGTAGCTGAGGGAGGGGGGGGGGGCAGGGGGAAGAGTGCCCCCTGACAACTTTTGCCCCCTCCTTGTCGAACTGATACCCTTTTTTTTGTTGCTTGTCAGAGAATTATGGAGGAAAACTGAACCCCTTAAAATCTGAACAGCCCCCCCCCCCCACTGAGTGACTTTTTGATGGCTGGCTGGCTGGCCAAAAAAAACAAAACATATTTGCCCCCCCCCCCCCCCCCCCCCCCCCCCCCCCCCCCCACTGAGCAACCTTTGGAGGGCTGGCGAGAAGAAAGAAATACGAATCTCCCTCCAAGCAATTCCCCAAAGTTGACAGCCCTGCATTTGTGTGCCCCTATTTTACAAAGTCCTGGCTACGCCACTACGTACATAGCAGTGTCTTATCGTGAGTTCACTTATGGGAAGGGGTAAAAATCGTCTGATTTCTCTCCCCCTTTCCCTTTCTCCATCACCCCCCCCCCCCCTCTCTCTCTCTCTCCTTCTCTATCCTCCCTGCCCTTTACTATTTACGGCACTAAGGGATTTTTTTAAAAAATACAACTTGCAGTAAAACTGTTGTCAATTCGTCATTAATGCTATGTAAATTCTTATATTACTTGATGTAATTTTGTTTTTGCGTCTGTTCTTCCCCGCTCTTTCTACATTCACTTCGAGTTATAGGGGCTCCAGTGACATGAATGATCAGTTTCTCTGCCCGTATGCAATCGCGAATAGAGTCCAGCCATATTGGGGGTGGGGGGGGGGGGGGGGGGGGAGGTTCTCCTCGAACTCAAAAAGTCAAGACTTTAATTTTGAAAATCCCCCACTTCCCTTCCAAATTATCTGCTGTAGGAATGTATTTTCGAAGCTGGAAAATTGTCTATGTATCCATCAACACACGTTTATGTACTCTCTCATAATATTTCCGCATACTTGTGTCTGTAAATAAAAACAAAATACCCCAGAAAATTGAAGATATAACTTTGTCTATTTGAGTCATTATAAGAGATTATGTCGTTTTTACCGACTACAGTTACATCCCAATACAAAAATTTACATCCTTCATTCACTTAATATTGATTATTAGATAAACTAAATGCTAAGAAAGCTGAGAAAGAAAGTACATACAGTGACTAGGTAATTATGAAGTGATGACTTCTCCGAACGGTATGGCCAGGGTCCCGTGTGACATACAGTTGCGATTGATGCGAATCGATCGCAAGTCTTCCAAGCAATCGCAATAACACTATGTCCTATATTTTATGTAAAGAATTGCGATTGATTTCAAACACAAGCACAGTTACGATCGACTTCAAAGTAATCGAGGTTGTTAATGTTACGGGGTCCAAGTGTCCCATCTCTGGTAGCCGTAGGCTTGATTTGGATGGTAATGTCTTGCGGCTACCTTGACAAGATAGTGGTAACAATCGGGCACACCCGGCTCATGGACGTAGTTACAGATGCAGTGAGTATCATAATCACAGCATGGTACGAGGTAGTGGTCAAATGAGTCCAGGAGAGATTCTCCCTTCACCAAGTCATACTTATGTTCCTTGACCGTGCTCTTGATGGTCAGGAACACATCTTCATAACCACAAGGTCCTAGAGGATAAGCTTCACCGGGGTCCTTATGGAGGTCGAAGAGAAGAGGTGGGTCGTGCTCGGTCACGCAAGGACCTTCACACTCGTTGCAATCGAAGTAATCTTCAAGTGGGAATCCACCGTCACATTTTTCGCCGTACTCGTGTGAACTGCGGACGCGCTGGGTCCAGTAGTGGGCCTTGTACTTACCGACGCGTACCGCCATTAATTTATCTCTGCAGTAGTAGAAGAAGGCGGAGTGGGGTGATGTGGCATTCTCGAGGAGAACATCCTTGATACTCTTTCCGTCGTAGATACGGTCACCAGGAAGAGTTATACCTCCAAGGTCAGCTGCGGTAGCGATGATGTCCATGGAGGTGACAATCTCGTTAGATATTCCTGGGTAGATCGTCCCAGGCCAATAGACGATATAAGGGACGCGGTGTCCGCCTTCCCATGAATGAGACTTCCCACCTGCAAGAAAAATACATCAAAATGGATAGAAATCAGGCTCTCACTCGTGCAAGAATGTATACGTACCTTACAAAAAATTAAAACCTGATAAATAAATGATTAAAGGAAACATTATTTCCATTCTATACATAAATCTACAGTAGTATAAAGGTCATGCTTGAGGTCTGATACTTAATAGGCATTGAGAATATCCTCATGAACGTGTCAAACATGAACAAGGAATACGTAATACCCTGAATAAACATAACGATTGTACCTGCATTCTCTCTAATATAATAAGACAAACGTGCAAATACTAGGTGAGGGAAGTTAGTTTTGATGTGTTATACAAAATGTTGACATTGTCCAATTGCTCTTGTGGTGATTAGTATTTTACCTCGAAAAATGCTAGCGTCTCCTCCTTCGCAACAGTACTCCCGATGAGGCCCGTGGTCAGAGATAAAGAAGATGATGGTGTTTTCATCGATGTCGTTATTATCAAGCGTCTGAACGATGCTGTGAACAGCATCGTGCATTTCTAGAAGGTTGTCACCATATCGACCTTGCGGATAAAGGGGAAGTATTTAGCAAGATAGTAAATTTTGCAAAGATCATATTCGTCACCACAGCACAAAAAGGGAATAACAGTCATGTATTGTATTGTAAATGAGCGTTATTCCCTTTTTACGTTGGTGTGACGCATCAAGCCTGTAACTTGCGACATGCATGATCATCGAATTTTAATAATTTTGACTATAAGTAACTGTAACTAACAATGTCGACTTCCTTTTAATGAGAAATGAGATGATAATGATCTTGACGCGCCTCCCTCCAGTAGAGGAGAGAACAAAAAGAAAAGAGCTAAGAACTCGTCATAATCGACTTTCGTGAAATGAAAATAATAGATGGCAAGATGAAAAAAAAATATATATCGTCATATCGACTTCCCTGATACAAGGATCTTGTTCAACTTGCTTCTGACGAGAAGATAAAAAGAGGCCTTTACTTGTCTCATTTTGGTAAAAGAGATCGTTACTTGTCTAATTTGGTCTCAATAAAGTCGTATCACGAGATCCAGTTGTTAATTATGTTCTAGCTGCCCCAGGAAGTCGACGTGAAGAAAAGATTGGTTTTACAGAACTTAAATCTTAGAACTGTTAGAGTTTGTCTTGCGTATTTGTATATGTGTGTGAGGGTGTTCGTGTGTTGTTAATGACTTGTGTACAGTTGTGTTTTGACAGACATGTATGAATCAGATCTGATGATTTACTTCTGGGGACCGACCTTAACGTTATACCATTCGAAACACGCGAATAAGTATAGCATCGGACCCTTGTGAAGGTAGACCATAGGCATGACCTCTACATTAACTCACATCTTCCCTGTCTTAATGGTGACACTTTTAAGCTTCCATTCATTTGTAGTATGAGTTGGAAATAGGTAAAAACTGATATCAATCTCACCTCGACGAGAGCTACATGCGAATTCATCACTGGAGAAAAGACTTGTGTGCATATGGGCAAAGGCAACATAGAGGAAGAAGGGATAATCGGCGTTATCTTCAATAAATGAGATGGCGTCACTAGTGAACAACTGCGTGAGGCCCTTGTGCTGATATGGTTGTGACACCAATGTGGTGTTGTAATACAGAAAGCATTTAGCGATGCTTGGATAGTCCAAGTGAAGCTAAACAGAGACATGAGAAGAAAGTAAAACCCGTGTTATGTTCATAAAAGTTCAGGAAGGTAGTGCCAAAGTCATAGGGGAAAAAAGTTTTCACACTACAGTGACCAGTTACCAGAATTTTTTTTAAAGGCGAAACATCTTTTAATTTCAACTACCAAATCTCCCGACGAAGCTAAACGGAGTAATCTACCAACAACAATGCCGATCTGAATGAGGAAAGGGGTGCATGGATGTGCTGCTCCCTCCAGCAACTGATATTTGTTTCATTTATATCATTTTCCTAAAACATGTTCCATTTCAATTTTATCTTGCTAATTATAGTTTCTCTTGGTTAACGATATTTTGTTATGCTTGTCATGCTTGCCAGACCCAGTCTTCCTATGTACTCTCTCTCTAAAAAAATCCCCCCAAAAATCCCCCCCCCCAAAAAAAATAATCGAGTGATCACTGACGTCACTCCCGGGGTAATGAAATTAGAGTGAAAAGAGAGTGAAACTCCACTTTTTCTCCTTTTAGAGACCACTCAATAGTCGCTCGATATTCACTCCTAAACAAGTCGTCACCGTTTTCACGAAGTGGCCTCGTAGTGCGCGCAGCGACAAAAGCAGATTTCGAGAAAAACGCATTTTAAAAGTTAACGTTATTCAAATTGTGATTTCGGGGGTTAACGTAAATTTTCCAGGATTTTTTTTATAACGACATAGTACAGAATTTAACTATTCTGCCCATATACTTTTTGTTTACAATAAATACATAATCAAGAGGGTATGCTGTTACAAACTGTGGGGACGGTTTGTGAAAACGACGCGTATATGGAATACGCATATTTTCGTTTTCACGAACCGTCCCCACAGTTTGTAACAACATACCCTCTTGATTGTCAGCTCAGTATGTATTTATTGTAAACAAAAATTATATGGGCAGAATCGGTAAATTCTGTACTATGTCGTTATCAAAAGAAATCCTGAAAGATGTACGTTTAACCCCCGAAATCACAATTTGAATAACGTTAACTACCGTTTTCACGAAGTGGCCTCGTATAGCATGTATAGTGCGCGCAGCGACAAAAGTAAATTTGGAGAAAAACGCATTTTAAAAGTTTACGTTATTCACCTTGTGATTTCGGGGGGATAAACGTACATCTTCCAGGATTTCTTTTGATAACGACATAGTACAGAATTTACCGATTCTGCCCATATAATTTTTGTTTACAATAAATACATACTGAGCTGATAATCAAGAGGGTATGTTGTTACAAACTGTGGGGACGGTTCGTGAAAACGAAAATATGCGTATTCCATATACGCGTCGTTTTCACAAACCGTCCCCACAGTTTGTAACAGCATACCCTCTTGATTATGTATTTATTGTAAACAAAAAGTATATGGGCAGAATAGTTAAATTCTGTACTATGTCGTTATCAAAGGAAATCCTGGAAAATGTACGTTTAACCCCCGAAATCACAATTTGAATAACGTTAACTTTTAAAATGCGTTTTTCTCGAAATTTACTTTTGTCGCTGCGCGCGCTACGAGGCCACTTCGTGAAAACGATGACGAAGTGATCACTGACGTGACTCCCGGGGGAGTGAAAATTCACTCTTTTTTTTTTTAGAGAGAGTAAAAATTTTGTCATTCATTTTTAACTTACTCATTGATGAAGGAAATAACCATCATCAAAATTAAGAAAAGAAAGATGTCACCTAATCTTGCCAATGAAGATGAGACAGCATCCATTTAACTGCAGCCGAACTCACCCCAGTATCATCGCAGTTCCAGCTGTTAGTGAAGGGAAGGTTATAGCCAACGAACTCAAAGCCGTGGTAGTATGGTAGATGAGCGCCATCTGTCGAAGTGTTCTGATTAATTCCTGAAAATAAGCCACCAAGGAATATACATGTATATAATATGAATAGATATTTGGCGAATTCTTCAATCTTTCTGCATACAGAGCTTTCTATATTACAAGAAAGGTTTGTATAATTTAGACGACTTAACATGCTAAATGCAGGGGCGGATCCAGATTTCGTATAAGGGGGGGGGGCACACAAATGCAGGATTGTCAACTTTGGGAAACTGCTTTGAGGGAGACCCATATTTTTGGGGTCTCGCCAGCCCTCCAAAAGTCGCGCAGGGGGGGGGGTTATGGGGTCCAGTTCCCCCCATAATTCTCTAACAAGCCCCCCCCCCAAAAAAAAGGTTTTCTGGTCGACGGGGGGGGGGGGGGGGGGGGAACAATTTTCGCCAGCCCTCCAAAAGTCGCTCAGTGGGGGGGGGGGGGGTTATGGGGTCCAGTTCCCCTCCATAATTCTCTAACAAGCAAAAAAAAAAAAAAAAAAAAAAAGGTTTTCTGGTCGAAAAGGGGGGGGGGCACAATCTCAAATAGGGGGGGCACAATGCATTGTTTTCCCTCAAAAGGGGGGGGGGGCACGGGCCGGGATTGCCCCCCCCCCCCTAAATCCGCCACTGCTTAATGCATTCAAAATCATCAAATCGTATAAAGGCCTTTTCTCTTGATCTCTGGTACCTTCATAAACGAGCTGACAGTTGTGATTGCAATTAATGACGCGATATGAATACATTTTGTTTTCCCATGTTTGGGTTTGTTTTTTGTTTTTTGCCTCAGATGAACAGATCACCTGAAACGTTCATTCATTTGATGTGGCAAGTTGCTCCTTATGAGACGCTCAGAAATATTTATAAAAGGCATTGCATTCAATTTTGATCGCTAGAGGCCGGAGAGGGGCACTTTTCAAAGCGGATGACATACTTGGGCTATTTCGAGAAAAAAAAAATACTTTGCCTCCTCCAGTTCTACCATCCATAAATTATTACACCCTCTCGGCCTCGCACCCCCTCGTTTCTTTCAAACAATTAGACCCTTACCAAGATGCCACTTTCCGACCATGCCCGTGGTGTACCCGGCCTCCTTCATGACTTCGGCAATGGTCAGTTCATTCTTCGGTAGACCCGTGTTAGACCAGGGAAGAAACACACGGGTGTGTCCATAGGTACCAATACGAACAGGCAGGCGACCTATACAGATATAAAACAATGCAGGTTATATCATTATTTCGTTAATCTTCCTCACATCGCAAGCAACCTTTAGTTCATCTTCGTGATATACTGTATAACCCTTTGAAGATTACTACAAGAAGAAGAAGAAGAAGAAGAAGAAGAAGAAGAAGAAGAAGAAGAAGAAGAAGAAGAAGAAGAAGAAGAAGAAGAAGAAGAAGAAGAAGAAGAAGAAGAAGAAGAAGAAGAAGAAGAAGAAGAAGAAGAAGAAGAAGAAGAAGAGAAGAAGAAGAAGAAGAAGAAGAAGAAGAAGAAGAAGAAGAAGAAGAAGAAGAAGGAGGAGGAGGAGAAGGAGAAGGAGGAGGAGGAGGAGGAGGGGGAGGGGGAGGAGGGGGAGGAGGAGGAGGAGGAGGGGAGGAGAAAAAGAAGTCTGTTTCCCTTCGAAAATTACAAAAAGAAGAAGTGGAAAAAGAAGGAGGACGAGGAAAAGAAGGAGGAGAAGGAGGAGAAAAAGGAGGAGGAAAAGAATAAGAAGGAGGAGGAGGAGGAAAAGAAGGAGGAGGAAAAGAAAAAGAAAAAGAATTAGAGGAAGATGATGATGATGATGATGATGATGATGAAGAAGAAGTAGAGAGCGCTTGTTAGTAATTTTTCCGCAAGGTCACCATCATACAACCTCGCTCTATACAGTATGTCATCTCAGGTATTTCATCAAAGTGCAAAGTAACACTTTTTCAGACCACGCCACACTTAAAGGTTCAAAGAATGTCATTATATAGATGATATTGAGACAGTGATCTTGGTTTAGACCATAATTACTCTATTGAATTCCTATGACGAGTGAATTCCCTATTATTTCGAAAAGTCTTTCAAAGTTTGCGAAAAGGCCATTTTCTCAATGCTTTCAAAATATATTGAATACTTCTTTGTCAAGTGACGAATGAAGTGCCATCATATTCACCTGTTACGACTTCTTGTATTTCAAAAGTCAGAATGTAGATTGCATGCATTTAGTACATAAATGTACTGGTAAATGTCAAAAATGTGAAAATATTTGTCCCCCGGCCGTAATAACACTAAATGCATGCAATCTGCATTCAGCCTATTGAAATACAAGAACTCGTAGCAGGTGAATGTGATATTTCGTCCCTATACACAGACGTGAGCAGATTTGAATGCATATTCTAAAGAATTTGAAGATACACTGTTATGCCACATGGTTTCTCCCATCTGTGTTAGAGTATAAATTAAATTACAAAATTATTATGCACATGTAGTTAACCCTTTCAGGACAGGAATTATTTAAGAGCTCAATTGATCACATTTTGTTCTGCAAATTGGCAACAATAATATTTTTCTTTTAGTGCTACGTGGTTCTAATAAGATATAATGTCTTGAAAATAATATACATGGTTAGGAACTTTGTCGAAAAGTTGAAAAAGTTGCCAATTTGGACAAAAAACAATGATTTTGAATCTCTCAAAGTGTTGCCAATTTAAGGATGTTTAATCTTATTCTCCTTTTTAAAATTCCTGGCATCAAATGCAATATGATCATGCAACAAAAATGGACACAGTATGTGCAGAATTTTTTGCTCTTTCTACTCATGCATCTGGTATATTTTTTAAGGCTCTAAATCAAAAGTTATTGGGCCAAACCACAAAATGTGGTCAATTGTCTCGAAAGGGTTAATATTCATGTCATGTAGGCTGCTATTATTCTCGTAATGTATGCGTCAAATCAAGAAACAAAATGTCCTGAAATGAGAATGTCAATTTCATTATTTTTTCAGACTCACTTTGATGCCACTTTGGAACAAGTTGAATTCAGTCTATGGGTATGTCCCGGGCGGCATATGACTTTCATCCATTTATTTTACCCAAAAATGATAAATCTCTTGAAATACTATTGACTACTGGTAGGGATACCTGAAAGAACCATTAATCAAGTGTCATAAGAAAATTTTCATTTTTATTTTTTTTAAAAATGAAATAAGTGGATAAAAGAATAATGTCGTTCGGGACACATTGCGCGGAATCGCCCCTAAACTGTTAATGAAGTTCGACATATAAGATTAACCTGTCATGATAGCTGATCTGCTGGGTGTACACACGGAATCGCCCACATATCCGTTGGTGAATCGTAAACCCTCTTCAGCCATCTGGTCAATGAAGCCAGGTTCCTGAGTCGGATGACCGTACGATGTCAGATCGCCAGCGCCCATGTCGTCGGCTACGAAGAGGATGACGTTAGGCTGGGAGAAGATAGGTCGATCTCGACCCATCAGCATAGGACGGAAATTTATTTCGGAATTGTCCCTTTTTTCTGGGATATCAAGGTGTAGCTCCTGGGCGGCAACCAGACCGAGGAGGACTAGCATCAAGAAAGGAGATAGCTTCATCTTTGTTGCATCAACGAGAACTGCTTGGAGACGAATGAAGGCGCTCTAAAGGACGGTTATGCTTATACTTGCCTTGCATCAAAAGGATACTCGCCATAGCATCAGTGTGTGATAAAAGAAAGGGTTTACTGATGCGAGGCGGACCAGAGCTATTACGGAAAGGGGGGGGGGGGGGATGCTAATACGTACTAAAAAGAGAAAGAAAAGGGGAATGAAACCAATGCGAAGGGAACTGATGGTATCACCTGAAGAATATGTTACATTCAGAAATATGTTTCGAAATAGAATTGCCAGAAAACTGGAAAAATGTGGTGGTATATATAGTACACTTACTACTATAGTAATAATTGAGAAGTGGTGCCATGGTATGAGTATCAGAGGCGGCGGTCCCGGGGGAGGGAGGTACAGCACCCCCCCCCCCACACACACACACACACAAACTGTCAAGCACCCAAAATGTGCCTCTGTTTACTTCTAAAAGTGCCCCTTTTCCTAAGTGCCCTTTTCAAATCTGCCGAGTGTCAATTTTGCTCTCTTATACGTACCTTTCCCCCGTTATGATAAGTACCCCTTTTCAAATCTGATAGGTGCCCCTATTTACTTCTGATAAGTGCCTATGTAATGAAATAAAATCTAAATCTGAAAAAAACTGAATCTATTTTCATCTCTAATAAGTGCATTTTCCCCTTTTACCTATATTTCCAATTGTTGCCTACAAAAAGAGCCATAATTCATATAGCTTCAAAGAAACATGCATGCAGCTTTATAGAGTACTAGGTGTTAAAATACCAGTGGACACTTTTGATCGTTGATAACTAAAAAAAATCATACCTCGTAACAGACTAAGGAGGTTTTAAAATTGTAAAGTTGAAGGGTGTATAATTTATTGGGAGCGAGTTTAAAGACATTTCTCTGAATACTTTTCTTAAAGTACTGCTCTGAATATTTAATTATATATTACACTTTTTGAAAAATCAATGCCACAAAATCTGTGTGTATCAGTAATTAATTCATAATACAACAATTGCCATTGTGCATTGCAGCTGAAATTCCAGAACACCTTTTTAACCCAGAGTCGAGAATCATTAATGACACTGGACAGCAAAAGGTTGGCAGAAATGACAGCTGCAACACACAGTGGCAATTGTAGTGTTCTGAATTAGTTACATGATAAACAGATTTTGTGGCCTTGATTTTTTTTAAAGTGAAAAATCTATAATTAAATATTGAGAGCAATATTTTAAGAAAAGTATTCAGAGAAACGTAAAAACATTTGCTCCCAATAAATGTTACATCCTTCAACTTTACAAGGTAAAAACCTAAGCCTGATACGAGGTATGATTTTTTAGTTATTAACGATCAAAAGTGTCCACTATTTTTCAAACACCTATTACTACCACTAGTAGTAGTAGTAGTAGTAGTAGTAGCAGTAGTAGTAGTAGTAGTAGTGGTAGTGGTAGTGGTATATGGTAGTGGTAGTGGTAGTGGTATAGTGGTGGTGGTGGTGGTGGTGGTGGTGGTGGTGGTAGTAGTGGTAGTGGTGGGTCTTCGTGTGATACCTGTCCAAACGCAAGTTTTGTGCAACGGGCCCCTACTGATCAGCAATTGATCAGTCAGCGGCCCTGGTATCATGACAGTAATATCATCAGAATCTGAAATCTAGTTTTTTACTTTAATAGCGACAGCTTTCGATCATATTCGGCCACGAACATGTGGGATGTGCTTTGATCTGTGGAGTAGAATCATAATTTTATCTTTCTATCTTTGTTGAAGGTATTCATGATAATTGTATAAAATAATACAAATAGAAACCAAATTAATGTCAACCCTCATTGGACAATGTAATTTCTTAAATGAACGATTGTATCTTTTAACTGTTAAAACATCATTTGTGCTTGAAACACAAAATGTTCTCCAGACATTCAGAATTCGTCGAGAGAACGTCCAAATCGTGATCATTTCGTTTTTAAACGTTGCTAGAATGCCTTGTGTTGATTCAACGGCTCAAAACACTAATGCACATTAGGACACTCACTAGTGTTTCGTTTGTTGTTTTTTTAAGTCCCTCACTCCGTTTATAGTAATTGTTAGTAATTGTTTTATTCTGTTTTGGATACTTATCTATGTGCTTCCCAACTGCTTTTGGAAGCAAATGTGATAAAAAAACAAACAAAAACGCTTAATTTTTTTTAAAAATTGTTTTTAACTTTTTTACACGTTTAAAACCTTTTTTTTTTAAAAGAAAGGTGCTTTCACACTGTTAAATTTAATCAAAATGCTCATTCTTGACAGTAAAATACTTATAATGAGCCTTTTATGTAATAAATATCATTTTTTAACTGATGATAAAAAAATAATGACCTAATTTTGAAGAAAAAAAAATTGCCCTCTGAAAATTGCATATCAGGAAAAAAATAAATACTTAGAGAAAAAAATCATTCTAATATATTAAAAAAGAGGGCAGAAATTTGTTTTCTATTAAAGTGATACACAGCAAATGCGTATGTGTTGTATTTTTTAACAAGGTTTGAAGACTAAAAGGGGAAATCACATGCAGTAGACCAAAAGCCCGCAAGTCCGACGGCAAGGGGCCATGAAACAGACCGCTAAAAGAGACCGGCAGTCCAAGATTGTCGGTCTCAGAACTCTCAGATAACTTTTCAGAATGCATCATGGGCTATATGTCAGTCTCATGGACTGCACTAGCCATTTATATAAAAGTACAACGTAATACAAAAAAAAAAAAAGATTTCTCTAGAAGGGGAAGTCCATGCTGGTTTTTAGTTGATTTTAATAAAAGTAGAGAAATGAGAAAAACAGATAAGTAAAAGTTTGGGCAAAATCTGATAATAAATATTTTAAAAATTATGATTTTTTTTTGAAATTTTTGGCAACTCCGTGAGGTATCTTGCGAGGTCTTTTCCATTTGCCCTGTATACTAAAAAAAAACAAATTATGTCTCCGTTTTCTCTAAAGAAATAAGTTTTACAACAAATCTATTCCTTTATCAACAACTAAGAGAATGAACATCTATGAAATTTTCTAGGAGAGGACCTCAAAAGCCTAGTCAAAGAGTTGCCAATTTGTGTTTGATTACAACTTCAAAAATTGTTTCTCATCGGATTTTATTCCAAACTTCACTAATGTGTTCCTCTAATTTGAATGCGAGGGTGGACTCCTTTTAAACATTCTTTTAGATCAATGTGTGTATAGTTGATTACAGAAAGCGAGAGAGAGGAGAGGAGAGAGAGCCTGAGGGGGGGGGGGGGGGGAGAGAAGGTGGACGGTCTTTATTGCACTAAGCGTAGCCAAGGGGGGGGGGGAAGAAGGGGGGCAGACTGCCCCTGACAACTTTTGACAAAAGAAATCGTGCTCCTCCCCTTTCGTAAATTATAACCTTTTTGTTTGTTTGTTTGTTTGTGTTGTTGTTGTTGTTTTTTTTTTGCTTGTCAGAGAATTACGGAAGAAAACTGGGCCCCATAAAATATGATACCCCCCCCCCCAGCGACTTTTGGAGGGTTGGCGAGAAGAAAAAAAGCAGTTCCCCAAAGTTGACAGCCCTGCATTTCTTTGCCCCCTTCTATAAAATCCTTGATACACCACTGCTTTACTGGTATTCTATTCTGTGGAATCATGTTAATGCCAAGATAAAATACAAAACTAAAGGAAAACAAATGCGGTTGGAATTTATAACACATATATCTATGAGGCGTTTAAACTGGGGGTAGGGGGGGGGGGGAACGGGCGACTTTAAACATGTTTGAAAACGCGTTTGAAAACGCAGTGTTTTGAACGCGCCAACCCTGCATTTCGGGAATTTGAATCAATGGATGAGCGGCCATTTATTAGATTAAAATTAATGACAGGATCAACAGACAACACTTCGAATAAAAATATGCATAATGAATTCACCAACTGAAACTGGAGAAAACAACGAGTCACGGAAGTTGGTAAACTAAGATTAGAGAGAATATGAATTTTGTTATGGTAAACATTATAAGCACTTTCATAGATTATATTTGTACACAAAAATACAAGGTAATGCAAGCATCATCATCATCATCATTATACAAGGTAATGCAAGCATCATCATCATCATCATTATACAAGGTAATGCAAGCATCATCATCATCATTATATATACCCAGACGTTGTAATTCCGGACAGGTTGTTAATCCGGACAGGACATTTTTTTAAACGGTAAATCGAACAACTTTTCATGCAAATTGTCACAATTCTTTAACAGGATAGGTTGAAAATCATGTGAATTGCAAATATTCACTGGTTTTAGTGTTACTTGATGCATGTTTTTCGTAAAATCTGACGGCAAAATTGACAGGCTAATTTTTGTTCAGTGTCCGGAAATGCACCCCCCCCCCCCCATCCTACTTTTTGTCAAATAGGTCCAGTATTTTGTATTCAACCTATATAGTGCATTAAAGAACAAACACCTGCACAACTGGAAACTACTTAGCATCACACCTGTTCTAATTTTCAAAAGAAATTTCCTAATCCATAGTAAAACTATGTGTAGACAAAAGAGATGAGCCGCTGTACCCCTCGCCTTTACCCCCACTTATGCCCCCACTCCAACATTCGAGACTATTATGATTATACTATATCTGGAGCGTGCGCAGCGCGCGCCGCTAGCTCCAGCGGTGAATGCAGCTGCTTTTTCGGCGACGACCAATTTGTGTACCAAATACACGTCACGTCCACACACAAGAAGCTAAGGCATGTTACATGTAGAGTACCATTGAGCTAGCGCTAGCTACAGTTTGCATGCACTGCGGAATTACACACATGTACAGTGCAGTCAGGATGTAGGCTTCAACCATGGCCGCCGACCTACTCGAAAACTTCCAATATGGTCTGTCGAGTAGCGGTCTTTCTGGGGCAGACAAGACCGTTCTCCTCCTCAAACTGACTGACCCATCCCTGAAATGCATCGAACAGTACCAAAAACTTAAGGTATGTATGAGTTTCGGAATATTTCGCTTTAAAAGTTAGCCTCTTTGGTTTCCCCCGCTGAAGCATCGCCGAACATGAAGTCGAAGAGCCATGTCCATATGTGGCGAAATTGCTCGAACTTCAGATTCCATATTGTTTTTGATAATAATCGTTATTTTAATCAGTTATTACTGGAATATATCACATATAAAGGGACCATTTTGAATGTGCTCAGATACTGCGGACTTGCAGACTTTCCTACTTTACATTTTCTCATGTCAGCGATTTGGTAATCAATTTCGCAAATGTCTTTTTTCGACTGCTGCACCTTCCACAAGCGGTGGCAGTGCCATGCCATGGGCATGGCCATGGGCAGTCAGCTCAGTCTGCCACTGGCGCTGGCTTTGTCAGCAGTTTGGCGCGAAGTTGAGCGGGCCGGGTCGACAAGTGTAAATGGTAAACTGCAAGGACTATTTTCATTTTGTAAAATATTGTCATGAACATCACTCATATCTGACTGTTGCAGATATTTGAAGGGGATCCGGGCTAACTTGGTACCAGGGCGAACTTGGCCTTGGCGGAAAATCGCGGCCGAGTGAGCCCAGGGCCAGAGGCAGAGAGTTGAATTGATTGCAAATACTTGTTGAATTTCGCATTAATTACACATTTCAGAACACTTAAATTCAAAATTATTTGATATCAATTTGTAAAATGATTAGCAAAGAAGCAATTTTGAAAATTTCAGGAAGTAAAGTTATGCAAAACATGAAATTTATTTTAAGGCTAAACAGTGTTACGGTGTGTAGTGGGGACTTCAACTTTTGAAACATAGTCACCGCGCAGTGCCGAGTTAGCCCGACCCCTTTGAGTTGACATATAGATTTAGATCTATATCATAGAAAATGAATATCCATGCGGTACCGATTTTCCGACAAGGCCGAGTTCGCCCTAGTGCCGAGTTAGCCCGCATCCAATCTAACACTACAGTTACTGAGTTAGATATAACAAAATTTAGACTCCTTAGTTCTTACGCTAAATTACAGTCAATTTTAGATTTAGGCTTAGTTATACAAGTTGATAATTCTTAACTTTAATGTTTAAATTTAGAAGTTAAAGAGAAGGTTCAGTTCTGGGAAACATGAAAAATAATTTGCAAGTTTTCTCATTTCATTCATTTCAGTTTGGAAGAACATCATAGTAGAAATGTCCCCTGAAAAGGATGGCTCTTCAAATGCCCTCATATTCAAAATATGACGAGAAATAGCTGAAGTGTTCAGGCCGAACATTAATGTCACATGTTTGTGCAGTCCCGTATGCTCATATCTGTGTGCTGTGCATGTGCTTTTCAGCGAGATTGGGTCAATATCAGGGAAAAAAATAAGTAGGGGCTAAGGGCGATTAGCCCCCGAAACTCTTGAAAAAGCCACCGTAAAATGAAAAAAGAGCCACCGTCAAATTTCTGCCCATGGGTTGTAGTGCATTAAAATCTCAGAACACAATAGGTGGACGTCGAAGTAGCCCTCGCGAAGGAAATTTTAATTTTTACACTGAATAGTTTATAATTTTGATGATTCTAAACCTCACAATATACACCAATTCTAATGTATACATAATTGACCTTTCACAATGTAATCACTTGACTAGAACTCAAATTTATCTTTTTGTTATAATGCACTTCTCAACCAAGATGTATATCCAGATATGGATAAAAAGGGCGTATTCTTCTCCAAGCAGAGGAGATGTACATAGAGTCATAGACCTACATGTACATCTACATGTATCCATAACATGTATCTAAGACGGGGGTCGTGTGTCCAGACACAAATTTTTTAAAGCTGTCATGTTTGCTGTTGGATTTGATGAAAAACATACATCAAATAGAACTAACCACTATGAATATTTGTCACTTATGATATTGTCCAACATCAATAATAAAATATTTCTGAAATATTGCTTGCAAACTTTTTCAAATTAGTGTTTTAAATCATCTGTCCGGACACCAAACCTGTCTGGACACACAACATTTAGATATACATGTGCGTGGGAACTGCAGCTGTGTGACACACAGCAAGTAGACTTTTCGGGGGCATACACAATAGAAAATGTAATGAACTTACTAAAGCTCATGTACAGTTCTAGTAGCAAAAAGGAAATTGGAAAGAAATGTGTTAAATATGGTCTCGTGTTGTTTTCCATCTATCAAAAGATACATATGTTTGTACGAGATCATCTGGTATTCCATCAGTGATTTCCAGTGAATTTTACAGTAAATATATGTAAGGAACGCAAAATCACGGCAATATACTGTTATACTGCCCTACGCTAGGACCTTTCCACCCCGATGGCACCCAGTACAACAGTCTTGAGGCTTCGCACAAAGAAAGCATTTGTGTGACTGTGTGTAGTTTTTGAACGTGTGTATAGTTGTATGGTGCACACTGAAGTTGTTGGGAGTTTATAATATCCCTGACCCAGCACCTAAATTACTTTTTGCCTCTCATTTGTTTAATATGCCACTTTAGGACGTGAAATCTTCACAGGATCTTTGTATTTCTAGTATCTTGCTATTTATCAACAAAAATCCAATAAATCTGACGAAAAGTCTTTTGAGAGTTTACCAAAACTGAACATTACCTTTAAACTTGTCAACAGGACTGGTAAGTTTTTATCACTAAAATAAGAAACAATGTACATGTAGACTGCCACACCATCTACGTTCTGTTGAGCAAAGTTGGGTTTTGATATTTATTTTTAGAGGGGGGGGGGGGTCTTGTAAAATTGGAAATGCATATAATACTACTACTACTAATAAACCGTTCTTGTAGTGCATATTACTTTATGATATAACATCCCTATGTGCTTCCAAAGGGTTTGGATAACATATCCAAACATCCTATTTGGGGGGGAAATTTTTTTTGAATTGCTTGAATTGGTTTCATATCCTGGTTTCCCCCTGCTGGGATTTCTTGAAATACATACTTACATTTTGTTGAAGTTGTATATTCCTGGTGGAACTGGTCAATTACCCAATCATGATACATGTAGGTAGCACTAGCAACCACGGTTTACATTATAAAAGGCTACTAATGTGTGCTTATAATTATAGATATGGATTTTTAAAAATAGAAATGTAGGCCTACATGTACATGTATGTATTTTCTTGTAATACCACACACTTTTGAGAATAGCCCACAGCCTTGCACAAGTTGCACCCATTGTCCTTGCCAAATGTTTGCTTTTTTTTTTTAAATTGAAGATGTTCTCTGTGCAACATGGGTTTCCCTGTAATGTGATTTCCTGTCAGTATTGCAACATTTAGGAATACCCACTTTTGTTTCATGTACTCAAAATTATTTAATGCAGCCCATGTCGCTTCCCATTTCTGTGTACTTATTACTTTAAAATTACAAGTATCTTGATATCATTATGCAAACATTTTCAGGCCTGAATCTTGTCTTTACAGTTCGATTTACTCCACAAACTGAACTTGCACCACTGAGAGAAATTTATTACTGACTGTACCCTTGATGCCAGTCACTCCTTCCACTTTAATATAAGTATAGTATTGTAGCTTTATGATCTCAGAAATGAATGTCGCTGTTCATAAACTGAGGTATTCTGTTCTATGTTAAATTTAAAAAGTGAAACTTTCAACATTGGAATTTCTTTATACTTTATATGTTTCAGTGTACGTGTACATGAACTTCATACCAGTATTGAATTAAAAAGTACATGTACTGAAATGCAATAGATCTAGATTCTAAGAAATACATTTTGTTGGCTATGAGATGTACATAAAATGGAAGAGTGCAGGCAGAATTGTATTGGATTAGAGTCGAGTCATCGTTCTGAGCCATTGGCGTGCAACAGTACAGGCTGATCTCTGGGCCATATCTCCTTGGTCTTAAGTCTTTTAGGGTGCATTTACATGTATGCTCCCATTTTTTCAGTCCAGAATGAGCCTTTTCTATGCTTTTATTTGAAAACACAGTTGTGTCCACAGTCATTTTTGTATAATTGCCGATGTAAAACTCACAAATAGGTGCATTTTGAATCCACGTTTCTTCCAAAAAACGGTTTTGGGGGAAGCATAAACGCACAATCATTTGTAAATGCGTTTATATGATGTCATAATAAGTTTGTAACATGTGCAGTGAAGTTTGCAAAACCAGCTGCAGAGCCTAAATTCACCTGGAGAAAAGAAGTATAAACAGTACCCCATGAAACTGCATTTTAGATGAGCGTTTCAAAACTCTCATTCTGCCTTCGCAAAGCAAGTATAAATGCACCCTAATTCAGGTCATTTCACTTCCAGGAAGTCCATTCAGAGATGGCCTTGGGAAGTTGGGATAGTTCTCTGAAAAATGGAGCCATTTACAATTTGGTTTGATTGTCTGCAGCTTTTTGATACATGTATCTCTTTGAGAGTTTGAATTATGTAGGCCGAGGGCATTTCTGTCAAAGCTTGGGAGTGCAGCTACATTGTGTACATGTACATGTATATTGTCTTCCTGTGATCCTGTTTGTATTCAATATCAGCAGGAGCAATATAATCCATGCAATGTATCTTTGTACATGTATAGGCCCTACATTTATTATACATAGACCTATAAATGAGTAGGGGGAAAAAAAGAACAGACACCTAACATGAAACAGTACAGAACTAACTTTGACTACATGTAACATGTACTGTAGGCATCATGTCTTTCTTGTTGTGTACACTGAACAATTTGGGTCATCAAAAATTGATGCACATTTGTTTCTTTACCTATTATGGAGATCCTCACTCAAAACCACATACCTTAGTCTTCAACCCATGTCATGATTCATTTCCTTTGTAGATTTTTTTTTTCTTCGACTTATTATTTTCTCTCAGGCGAGACTGGTACAATACACATACATGTAGAATTGCTTTACAGTTCTATACTGTTAAAACCTCAAAAGGAGGTCAAGAAGTATCTACATGTATACATGTAGAAGAATCTGTGATAAAGTATTTTAATGCTGTATAGAATATAAAAATTAAGTCACATTCTTATGGTACATGTAAATAAGGGGTTTAGTTAGCAATGGGGGTGTATTTTTGCACCTTGCTGAATCACTTTCTAATGTTGACTTGTGTACTACAATGTGTAACGGTTCTTTTCACAGGCGTGGAAGCATCTGTGATAAAGTTTGACAGGAAATACATACCCTCTTCTTCTCCTGACCTCTTTCTTCCCCCCAGTGATGATCCTCCTGTGTGTAGAAGATGTGTCATCGTCCAGTACAAGTCTGCATGCAGGGAACGTTCATTACAAGAAGGCATGCCTATAGTATACATGTACCTGTCCAATCTATAAGTATAACAGCATTCCCATCATACATGAAACTTTTGGTTGACTGATTGTCCACTTTCTCATATTACATTGAAGATCTAAGCCTACATGCAATTTTACACATTTCAGCTGAACATTACTGATCACTTTCATTTTTAATGGCATTAGATATCTTTCTATTGTGGGTTTGTTATGACATCCTGCTCACACGCAAGATTACAGGAGTAGATGTAGCCCAGCTTTAAAAACAAACTTACCATGGGCAGATGCCTCTGGTATATAGACCCTTTACTAATTATTACCTAATCTCCAAATTTTTGGAATTTGGAATTTTAAGTGACATCAACAAGTTGTACCTCTAATTTAGTAAAACATATCATGCATGCAATATTTTTCTACATACATCTGAGCAGGAAGTCCCCCAATTTCCAGTTTTGTCATCAAGATCAAGTTTTAACAGAATTACCATAGCAACAGTACACTTACGAAGTTACATTGAAACCAGCCAAAATAAATACAATGAGTTGGACCAAGTTCATGATTCTTGGCTCATGGGCAAGTGGGGTTTTTACACATTCTAAGCTGCATGTCATATTTGAGTCACGACGCTGGCCGTCAAAATATCACCTCGCAGTCACAGTTAGATGATGAAACGCCCATACTGTTGCTTCAGCTCCCATGCCCCCTACTAGCCCCTTCCCCATTCTCCTTTATTGGTGAAGTTTATTGGGTAACTGTTATTGATGTGAAATTCTCAAGGGTGAGATTGTTTGCATGATTTTTTTTTTCTCCATGGTGCAATCAACTCAAGGGCATGAAGTACATGAGTAATAATAAATCAATTGAACCTGTAGCAGCAATGCCATCATAGTAACATCATCTGACATGTAATCTACAGGTATAGGTCTATATAGGCCCTACATGCCCTACGTGCATTCGTTATGATGCGTATTAATCCTTTCGAGACAATTGACCACATTTTGTGGTGAGGCTCAATAACTTTTGATTCAGAGCTCTAGAAAATATACCAGATGCATGAGTAGAAAGAGCAATCATTTATACACATAGTATGTCCATTTTTTGTTGCATGACCATATTGCATTTGATGCAAGGAGTTTAAAAAAAAAGAATAAGCTATAAAATCCTTAAATTGGCAACACAAATTTTTTCAACTTTTAGACAATATACCCAACCATGTATATTGTTTTCAAAGACATTATGTTCACCTTATTAGAACCATGTAGCACTAAAAGAAAAATATCATTGTTGCCAATTTGCAGAACAAATTGTGATCAATTTAGCCCTTAAATAATTTCTGTCCTGAAAGGGTTAACATTACAAACTATTTCTAAAATTGTGACATTTCATACTCTTTTTTTTTTTTTCTTGCTTGTGAAGGCCATGAAGGTACATTGAGTAGTGTCATTAGTGTGTGATGCATACGCACATATAGTGTAGGAAGCAATTTACAGGAAAATGCAAAATTAAGAGCTAAGTAAGCTACATGGTTGTAATTACCCTGCTTGTAACAGGATAACATTACTTCCTGAAAACCCAACTCCTCCAGGTTTCATACTTTATTCAAATTAATATGTCGCAAAATCAGATAATTGCCATAATATGGGTTTTTACTCAGAAGGGCATAACTACATCCTGATTCCTCTTTCTGTTCATGCCATTAAACCTGCTGTAGGATAACATATACAATTGAACAATAGGGGAAAATTGAGGAGGGGGGGGGGGGGTTACATGTATGTTGGAGTCTGCTTTATATCATTTGGTGGAGAGTAGACACTGATTTATTTAGAGTAGGCTGCAGTATAAAGCTATGTTCATACGGGACTAGTGGTTTCGAAACATTAAAGTTTAATTTAACAAAACAACGACTCACTAACCACGACGAGGGTTCACACAGGCCCGAAATTACAAGTCGAGCAATCGTTGTTTAACATAACATGGGCAGAGAGGTCATCGTTAACAGGTTTGCTAAACTTAAAAGTTTATGCTGTCTGCACGGTCCATACATGTAACTACAAGGGAGTTATATGTGATACAGTATGTCAGAAAAGCTGGTGTTCAGAATTGAATGTCATGCACTTATACTTTTTTAACTCTTACTGTGCCAAGGGGTTTAGCTCTCTTCAAAATTTTACCAAAATGTGATCAATGTTTACTTTTCAAATGTCTGCACTTCATTAACCATCAATTATTTCACAAAATATTGTGTACAAAACTTATCAGAAATTTATTGCCATTTATTATGATACCAAAGATTAGGGCCTGTATTCTCAAAAGGCGCCTAACTTAAGCCCCTGCCTAAGTATGTAGATTTAGGCCACCGAATTATGGGGAGCCAAATGTCACCCTCTTTTAATCCCACAAAATCACCATAGTTCTGGGACTAAATACAAATACAAAAACCGACAGGATAGAATTGATTTCTGATGCTCATTTCATGCCAGAAAACAATTTTGTTTCTTTATTTTGTTACATAAATATAGTAATTTATAAGGGACTTAGGAGTTGACGGATGGCCTTCCATAGATCAGTGGCCAAATTTAAGCCAGGCTGAACTTATGCCACTTTCGAGAATACGGGCATATTACTAAAACCAACTTTATGCATATGAATTATTGAAAATTACATTTGTTTCTTTTTTGTCCATTATTTTTTGGTTTCTCATGTGTTTACTATTGTTTAATATTAAAATAAGGTAATATCTTTCTAAAAATCTGCAATTTTCTCTGAAAATTCCTGTGGTAGCATATAATTATAATCATCTAGAATACTTGATTTACATGTATGCTCAAATTTTTGATATACATTGACCACCATATACCTTTCCTGTGGTCAAGCAATTGGTGAATGAAAATGACAAGTCTATCTGTCATGTGACATCGGCACTGAAAGAGTTAATAAACTATGTCATGTATACGAGAAAGGCAATGTATTTGAAATGTACTCATCTTTGAAATAAATTTACTAACACAGCTACATGGCACATGAAAATGTTCTAATCTTGCAAAGTCACAAAAAACAATACTCATTTCCATGCCAAATATCTACATGTGCGCCGACATGTAAATTTGGTAACTGTTAGTAGTGTGTACCCATGATGTCACATACCGATTTAATCAAGTTGCCAATTTGTCTAGTGATACTGTGATTTTCATTGTTTCCCCCAAGTTTTTCATGTCATTGAAAATTCATAACTCTCTTATTAGTTGTCTGATTTTCCTCAAACTTTTTTGATCAGTTTGTCAGATTTTTCTGCTTCTAGTGAAAGCAATTTATGTTTTGCCTGGACTTCCCCTTTAAGCATCTACATGGTTAATCAAGTGCAAAACTTATACCTGTATAGCCTTTACTCAAGGAAAGGAAAAACTGACAACTATTTTATTCTCTAGAGGAGCAAGCCAGGCTTTTATATTTTGGTATCCCAATATATGTTTGTACACTGATACTCTACCATATATTACAATCCCATACAAAATGTTTTTTTTTAAAGAGTATGTTTTAACGTTTAGTGTGGTACTCCACTTTGCAGATCTCTAAAGCTATTTATTGTGCCCGCATACATGTACATGTTTCTAAATTTACATGTACATACTGTAGTTATGGCTATATTTATAATGTGCATACGTGCATGTGTTGCATAGTGAAATGCAACTAAGGCATCATGACAGTTCCTATGAGAGGTCGTAGTTCATACTATCACCTTCCGTTGCTGTACACACACTCACCGTATACGGAAGGAAGTTATAACTTCCACTGGCCTTCTGACGTTGATACAATCAACAAGGGACAGATAAGGGATTTCCATAACATTATTTTGAAATGGCTTGTAACTAGTACTGTCTTCAAAAAGTTTAAAAATAATCTGAAAATGTTGAACTGTATAACCTGATTATCGATTGTTGGTCACAGATGGTTAATTAACCAGCCTTCTCGCCAGTACATAACATCCATGGTGTTGATGGTGACATGTCATTTGTTCCTGCGACATTTGCTCCGCCGTCCATATCTCGAAATGTCAAAGGTTAAAGTCAGGACAATGTGAAGATTAGGATTAGGGTTAGGATTAGGGTTAGGGTTAGGGTTAGGTTTAGGATTAACATGGCAAAGTTAGAGCGGAGCAATTGTCGCAGGAGCAAATGTCATGGAACCGATGTTGATACCAAGGGTGAGGAAATTCAGAAAATAAAAACCATGTGTAGATTCCCCCAACAAGGGTACTGACATAGGTAATAAATCAGTCAATGCCTACATGTACTTTAACTTTCACTCTCCAAAGTTGTTTTGATCCTCCCAAACCACCACCCTGGGATACCATAAGGCCATATTTCACCATGTTCACTCAATATGGACCAGTAAATGTGTCATTGCATACATGTACTTTCAACCTGTAAAATTGCTTTGGTCCTCACAGATCACCCCCAACCCCATAGGATTCGGTAAATCCATATTTCTGTCAATTTGAACCATACGTAAACTTTCTCTGCCCCCTTTTCCGCCCAGGAAAACTGTGGTAAACATTTTAGGATGAACCCCCATTTGAAATGGGTTTTATTTCATCACAAGCACAGTGTAGGAGCCTATACATGTACATGTATACTATAAGGTTAGGTTTAGGGGAGGGGGGGGTGTGTTCCGGGTTTACTGGTAATTGTGAAAATGACTTTCTTACCTTTAGTGTATAACCTCACAGAATTACCAAAGTACAGTGAAATGGCACAAAACATAAAGGATCTTCAATTCTGAAATTCACTTCTACATGTAGTTTTATATGCAAATCTAGAATTTATTCATGGCTGCAACTGTATTCACAGATTACTGGTTGACCATGCAATTACATGTACATGTACATGTCTAAAGTGGTATTGTTATTTGTTATTTGGTTCTGGAATGACTACATGTACATATTCACCTTATGTTCCTCTAGGCCTACAGCATGCAGTTCAAGGTTGTTTTATTTACATTTTTTTTTTCTCTCTCTGAGTAAAAAGTAGGACTTTTTTGTTGTCCTTCTTAAACTCTGCTTCCCTTTCACCATGTTAATCTTCCTGTTTCTTCTCTGCTGACCTGGAGATACATGTATCTTCAACAAATAAGAATTGAAATGATGAATCATTGTGATGTATGAACCAACATGGATTCATTTTATATTGTACAACACATGTTCTAGCTAGTAGTTCTGGCCATAATTGCTCCACAGTCAATATCTATACATTAGAAAAAGATTCATGTGCAGAACATGTTAATTGGGTACTAATTTCAACTAAATGCATCTGGAGCTTCATTTTTGATTGGATCGCCTCGAAACTGGAAAATTCATAATAAAATATAAAAACCCTTGTACATGCAGTATTGCATTTTGCATCTAGAGTATACATGTACTTGTGTCAAACTTCCTACATTGTAGGCAGAGGCAGGGCTGAATTGATATCCAGAGTAGCTTGGTAGCCTTCCATATACGAAAGCATGTTTCCTTTTCGTAAGTGTATGTAGATGTAGCCAGACTGCTGAACTTGTGAGATTTTTCTTGCTCCATGTTAGTGCACTCACAATCATAAATCATGTCAGGCAGCAGCTGCCGCTTACCACAGCAAATCACTTTGCAAAGCTTTTCTTGGTCCATTCACATGAGAGAATTTATTGTATAAAGAAAGACCGTCAAGGAGGAGTACACACAACAACAATATTGTCTTAAGAAACATTGTGTTCTAACCCGTTTGGGAGAAAAGTGTACGGTGTTGTGCAGATGAACTGCATGATATTCATAAGGCGAGTCAAACCTGATACTTCATCCAGGTCTGGTTCGAAACGATGCCCAAACCTGTGTGTCACTACATGTACATGACATTTTGTTAAACAGTGTTGTGCTTTGCGACATTTTCATGAATAAGAATCACCATGGAAATTCGCTTTTTTATTCATAGAATTGTTGTACAAGACATTGTAGACTTGTACATGTATAGTTTTCTGTGTCTGAATGGGGGATGTGTACATGTATACTGTGTTTCTTGTCGATTCTGCTATGTATTGTACGGTTGATGAGGGTAAGAAACCTGTAGAATACGCTTAGCCTTAGGAGAGAGAAAAAGATTCGCCACTAACAGGTGTAAAAATTAAAATTTCTTTCACGAGGGCTACTTTGAAGTCCACGTATTGCGTTCAGAGATTTGAATGCACTACAACCCATGGGCAGAAATGTTATTTGACGGTGGCTCTTTTTTCATTTACGGTGGCTTTTTCAAGAGTTTTGGGGGCTTATCGCCCTTAGCCCCCGCTTATTTTTTTTCACTGCCACTAACATGTTATAGTCTTGATTTCTAGTAATGAGAGGAAATGAATTCTCACAGAATCTGTCAAATGACTTTGGTAGATGTAGATAAGAATAATAGCTGAGTCATCAGCACAGAAACATTGTTTGGAAATCAAGGGCATGTACTGTTAAAGTCCTGACCTTTGTGCAAATTTGAAGTGTTCTTTTCAAAGAATATGATGTCCAGCCCGTTATTGTTACGTTTATTTATATTTTGTAAATTTTTGTTGGTCGTAACAACCATCTCCAGAAATCAGAATTTTTAAAAACAATTTAGAAAATATGTGCCAGTTTCTGTTGAAATGCAATTCCATTATCGAAAGTTTAGCTTTTATTGCAAGAAGCTGAATTTCAAAAGAGAAATGGAACACTTCCATGTCTTCACTATAAAGCAAGACATGGAAATGTAACTTTAAAGAGAAGGTTGAGCTCTGGGAGAGGTGAAAAGTAATTTGTGAGCTTTCTCATTCCTTTTGGTTTGGAAACACATATAGTAGAAATGTCCCATGAAAAGGAAATTTCTTTAAATGCCCTCATATTTGAAATATGACAAGAAATAGCTGAAATGTTCAGGCCAAACATTCATGCAACTTGTGTGTGCAGTCCCATATACCCTTTTCTGTTATTGTACATGTGCTTTTCAGCAAGATTGGGTCAATTTCTTATCATTCTGGTGATTCCAAAACCCCACATTATAAAACAATTCTTATATAGACATGATCAGCCTTTCCCAATTGCTTTGAGACAGTTTCTGTCACAAACTACATGTATAATTGCTTGACCAGAATTCTACTTTATCTTTAAAGGGTTTTCCTATAGAATACACGAACATGTAGCTGAAAAGTTGCACATTGATGCATATGACCTTTAAACTTACTTGCAATTGGTTAAATATCAAGGGCATTATGTGAACCAAAGTTCAGCAGGAGTTTTCTGCTGATCAGGCATCTGAAATCCATACAGCTTGTTGATCATATTACGCTCGTGCTTGTTGATGTGATAATGATGATACCAATGACATGTGTAAATATGATATGTCATAATTGAAGGTGCGTGCTTTCACATTCATGAAGTACATACATGTACATGTAGTTATTATTAGGATACATGTGTTAAGTACAACGATATGTCTCTAAGGCTTCAAATTCATTCTAATGGCCTCAATGCAACCTCTGTAAATGACAAAGCTTAGGCCAATTTAGTTACCTCTCCCTTCTTGCTATAACTATTTAGCAATCATACTGTATATAAATATAACAAATAATTCTGCTTGCGTCCTTCTGCCAGGCATGCAACGATGTCATATACAATGTACATGTATTTTTAAAAATCCAACCGTGTAAGAATTTCTTCTTAAGAAAGTGCCTTTGTAGCTGCAAACAACGCCGAGCCACCAATTCATGTATTATTGGAATCTCTCATTTGATTTGGAATCATGCAGAAGACCTCAAGCATCATTGATTATTATAACTAAATGCAATTTCTCCTCTCCTTCTTTTCTCTTCCCTTCTGCAGTATTCAAACAGTAAGAGACCCAGCATCCAATTTAAAGGCAACAGCGGTGTAAGTATACAATAGGGACCAATGGTTTCCATGGCAACTCATTTCTCTAGCTTCCTGCTCTTCACGTTTCTTTACTTCTACCTTCTCGTCTGCCAGCGGAAGAGCCCTTTTCCTTGTTCATTCCAAATCTCATGAAATGTTCAGTGGTTTTTGCAAGCTACCTTTATTGCTCCCTAAGTGTTTTTTTTTTTTTTTTTTGTATTGCATTGCTTTCAAGATTCTTTATGGATGAGCTATAATGTAGAAATTATGCCTGAGGTGGAAATGAATATGAAGGATGGTACCTCAATCAGTATAGACTTGGTTGTATCGGTGCTGTAATAATTGTTAGACATTGAACTACTATGATATAAACATTTACTTTTGTTTATTCGTGAATATTGAAGTATTATCACATCTTCCCGTTCCTCACCCTGCTTCCTTTAAAAAAAACCCACAAAAAACCCCTACATGTACAGTATATTGTAGGCCGACACTGTACGTGTTCATGTTATTGTCATTCCAGTAATTTTACTCTTTCTGTTTTAACCTGACACAAATTATTAGGATAAGAGTGGCTAGTCGTAGAACACATGTATATACTAGATAAATATTCAAAATTTAGTATACCCTTATTTATGGTAGTAATATCTGATGGCTGTTCTGAGTCAAGTGGTGATATCTCTGATGCACCGATTAAGTGTGAACCTTCCGTTTCCTTCCTAGTCTGCCGTTATGCCATTATAACTGCATGATCGTGAAGATAACCTCTCTTCTTGAACGAAGCTATTGTCAACAAACTCGACATTGCCCTCCATACCTCTGGCAATGTTTTCAACTTGATTTGCTAATGTTACAGCTGGTCCCAAAACACTGTACATTTAGCCTGTTCGTGCCACATACTTTCCTTTTTATTCAGGGCATTTAATGCATGGATATGCCTGTGTAATTATTATAAATCACTTTTTTTTCAGTCTTCAATGCCATTTTTGAAGTATCATTTCTTTGATGATTGTTTTAACTGTAATGATTCTGTGTTAGAAGATTTATGGACAAAGTAGGAGAATTTTCAGGCAGTAGACCTAAATAAATCTCTATTTTTGCCCCATTAATATGCTTTTTATATCAAAGCACTGCAATTAATATTCATCCATCCCTCTCCCACAATGAAACTGCATTAGAAAGATTACAAAAATAGTAGGATCCTATCTTATTTCTTCCCTAAACAAACCGTGTAGGTGGAATTGCACAATATCTACAGGTATTTTAATGTGAAATATTTAGAATTACTCTGAATACAACCTACATGTAGTCTTTACTTCCTGTTGTACATTGTACATGTATTTAGAAAGAGAAATTCCTACATGGTAGGGATTTTTTGTTGTTTTTTGTTTTGTTTCAATGTACATGTACAGTATGTGGACTACATGAACAAGGAAACCGTAAAATAGCCAAACAATGTTTGTTGTCAATTGAAATTATAAAAAAATTGTCAAATCAGAGAATTTTACCAACATGACTAAATACAAAGCAAGAGTGCAGCACAGATATAAATTTAATTGATTTAGTTTTGTAAGGTCATCCTGAGGCCTCTGTTTTCTTTTGTAGAGAATACTCACTAATGGGTCATTTGGCATTGTATGCTAATTGAATATTAAAGAACATTTTGAATTATGTGAAGTACAGGCCTAATGGCCTAATGTTTAATATGCCTAAATCAAATTGAACAATTTCCTTGTACCTGGTTGTTTACTATATTAGAATCTCTTTTTAAAAAATCATCCAAAATATTGGGAGAGAACATCTGAAACAATGAAATAACACTCTGAGATGTCTTGTACAGGTACATGTACATGTACATGTATCTAAGGTGCCTTGAACATTACAAGCCTGAAATTTATCAATATGTCATTTGGTACGAACAATCTTTGCTTTTCAGATTTGATAATATTTTCATTTTAAAGCACAAAGTCACACAACGGTAACAAGAAAATCTTCTATTTTGATTCTTTAGCTCAACTTTACTTGAATATCAAATTTCCCTAGGGTGTAGAGAGGGGGCCCCTACAAAGGGAGACAAGTATGTTCAGTTGTGTTGACAGCCCTGTCATGTTTTCTCGCTTGGTTCATACTTTAAAGTCGCAAATGCACTTTAGTACATGTATTTAGGGTTTCCCTGTGAAATTTAAAACTTTAAGTAAAGGCCCGAACTCTGTCATTCATTAATGAACATACATCACATATTGTCCAAACTTTGTCTTAAAGATAACTGATATTGTACCAGCTCAGCCACTATGTTTCTAGTTTCATGTGTACATGAAGGTGTTAGATCTTGCATATTGGCTTAGGAGGCCTTTAATCTGTACGTTTCCTGTTTGAATAAGCTGATGTTATGACAGCTGTACTGAATAATTATTTTTGTACAAATATATTTCTACATGTAATACTAAAAGGAAATGTTCAGATATGCTATCTGTACTGATTTATTTCAAAGGTACACGTACCTTGGAACTTTTGTTACATGAAACTTGTACGTGTAATTGTGTATGAATTTATCCTAACGGTCCTGCAAATTTTAATTTGCCAGGCAAGACTTCAACTACATAAAGAAGAGGGGAATATTAAAACAAGCATTCATTGTCAGGGTGTATTCTTATCCTTACTACATGTACACATTTTTAGAATGTTAGAATGAACTTCTGAAGTAAGTTAAAATGTACCAATCACCTGAAAAAATGATTTGTGTACAGCTAGAAAGTATAAAATCAGTCTCAAAGAACTTTATCTGGCATTCTATTGGACAACAGTTAAGGAGTATTATAAAACGGGTTCAAGAATGTAGCCATCCTGATTGATCAAATAACACCACGTGACCGTGCAAAAAAAAAGTACTAACGCATGGCGAGGGGACTAACGCACGGCTAATCCGGATCAAACACTAAGATTGTAAGAAAACACTAAGATTGTAGACCCGTTTTATAAAACTATTAATACATGGTTGTGAGTTAGTGCGATCCAGCAACACACAGGTTTTTATCGTGGTGTCTAACACACTCGGCTACGTCTCGTGCGTTAGTACACCACTATGAAAACCTTTGTGTTGCCAGATCGCACTAACGCACTCCCAACCATGTATTAACCCTTTCAGGACAGGAATTATTTAAGGGCAAAATTGATCACATTTTGTTCTTTAAATTGGCAACAATAATATTTTTCTTTTAGTTCTACATGGTTCTAATAAGGTGTAATGTCTTTGAAAACAATATACATGGTTAGAAATTTGTTGAATAGTTGAAAGAAATTGCCAATTTTGATGAAAAACAATGATTTTAAACCTCTCAATGTGTTGCCAATTTAAGGATCTCAAAGCTTATTCTTGTTTTTAAAATTCCTGGCATCAAACGCAATATGGTCATGCAATAAAAATGGACATAGTGTGTGCAGAAAATTTTGCTCTTTCTACTCGTGCATCTGGTATATTTTTTAGAGCTCTGGATCAAAAGTTATTGAGCCAAACCACAAAATGTGGTCAATTGTCTCGAAAGGGTTAATAGTATACTGTACATGTACATGTATGAAGGAAATAAAGGATAACATGAAGGTGCATGCACGTGGAACTGAACTCTGAGTTAGGTTCCGCATAGCAGGCTGGGACAATGGAAGTGGGGGCACCTTTTGTTTGGGGGACAAAAGGTGCCCCCCCCCTATTTGAATCCCATATTTTTGATATGGTATAATGAAATACCTCTAACATACAGGGCAAAATATTTTATGGTGATTAGTACCCTTTAAGTAGCCATGAATGTACATGTACATAACCTGAGGTGTGGGGCAACTGAAACATACACATTGTACATGTGTAGGGAGAGGTCAGCACATTCAAATTACACTTGCCCAGTTCAGTAAGCAAAGTGTTGCATATTTTCTTTTTAAAATTCAAGCAGGTGCTAAAAAGGTTGTCAAATTACACTGCATTGTCAAATTACACAAGATTGTTCAAATTATACTAGCCTAGTTCAGTAAGCAAAACATTTCATATTTCTTTATATAATATATAAAATTCAAGCAGGTGCTAAAAAGGTTGTCAAGCAGGGTAAGCTTTACGTGTCTCTGTGTTCTTCTGTAGAGCATCTTGTAGTTATGTGTTTTCTTTATTTTTTGTGTGTAGTGCATGTCTAGTGTAAGATACATGTATATACATTGCTTTTTTCCTTTGTAGGTGATTACATTCCCCAGCACAGAGGCCAAAGATGGAGAGAGAGGCTTTAAATTTACCGTTCAGCCGTTGCAAGCCCCTCAGACAAGCAGCTTTGAAAGCATTCAGCACTATCGCAACAGGTATAGAATATTTCTTTTAATGGACACTGTATGCCCACGTGTCTTACTTGGAACTTGAAGTATTAGATGTTGTATTCATATGAAACAATTATTTATTTTAAGTGTTATGTTAGCAGTGCCATTTTTTATTGTAAATGTAAGCTTTGAGAAGAATGTCATGTTATAAAATTTATTTCTTGTCAAAGTACATTGTTTATCAATATCTGTTGTCGGGAGTGATTCTGTAGAAGTTAATTAGATGCATATTTTTTTCTTATTTCAGTCGAGGTGAGCACAAGCTTGACTCTCTGGGTAGCATTCAAACCAAGGTGACAGTGAGTGGAACAGACGATGTCTACCAAACCACTCAGAAGAAGATGAAGCTAGCCGACGAGGAGATGAAAAAAGTCAGGTAACATAATTTCCAAGAAAGTATGGTCGGTCATGTGCATGCCAGGCAGAAGAGCGCAAATGGATACACAGAAAACAGATGTATATTTTGAGTGAATGCAATCCAAAATTATGACCGTTGACCGTGATTTGACTACATCTACACAACACATTTCAGTCCATACATCATGAGAATTGTTGACGGTGATATTTAAGCATTCAAAACTGATCTGTTCCGATATTGACAAAATGTGTGTTTGCACCCTTCTGCCAGGCAAAATCTGACTTATTCAATATTTTAAAAATGACATAGGGTCAGTGATTAGACATAGGAGTGTACATTTCACACAGGACTGAAAAATTCATACAGCTCTTGTAGTTTGTTCATTATCTTTTCAAAGACGGTTGGAGAAGAAAGAGATGATTTCTGAGAATGATTGTTGATTTGACCAAGAGGTTCCTTTACTCTGGGTGTTTACAGCACAAAGGAGGTCAAACAGAACCAATTCAAGCCAGGTAACCGGGTCAAGCGGAAATCCATCTCGGCCCACGCCAAGAAAATCATCTCCTCATCATCCAGTACCAACAGTCCCTCAGTATCTTCCAATTCCACTTCGTACTCTTCCACGTTATCGAGTTTTAACGCTTCCTCGATGACGACGACCACCCAGTCTTCGTCGTCTTCTCGGAACTCCAACTCGACTTTGACGGCTACTTCATCCAAAAGTGCAATATCAGGCAGTAGAAGCAGCAGTGCCAAAACTAGTGGTGCTAGTAGTAAAGGAAGTGGAGGCATGCCGCCGAGCCAGAAATCAGCAGTACATAATAGATCCTATAGGTAAGCCCTTCCTACGTCATTTTTAATTGTGATGAGCTCAGTGGTTCCTGTTTGTAAGCCAGGCTTCCTGATACATTGTTTTAAAAAAAAGAAAAAGAGAAAGATACTGCCTGACAGTCTTCAGCAGGTACAATGTAGATCAGTCATCATGTCAAGCAATTTGATTGATCAAACTTGACATTTTACTAAAAAAAAAATTTGGCAATAGATTAAAAGACTTGCTTTTATCAATAGGGGCTTGATTGTGTCAAAACAAATTTATATTAATTCAATTGACTGTACACTGTGTAAGGCATGCATTCTTTTGAGACAAATCAATTTTTGTATGAGACATATCAAGCTTTGTAAGTGCAGGAAAAGTACTATACAAATGCTTTGAAGATGGAATGGAATTATGATTGGAATTATGAGCACATTAGTTATGTTTGGGCAACCAAAGTCCATTATTCGGCCAAGAAAGTGAAACAACCTTCATTGACAGTGTGGGCCAAATGGGGAAGTACTAAAATAAATCTCTATTGCGCCTTGCTACTGCCATCTTGAAGTCATGCCAAAATGAGTGAAGGTGCGCCCAGTGTACGAATACATTCTCCCTAATGCAATGTGATTAGTCATTGGCTTGGCACATGTCCTGCTGTGTACCCAGATTTCACGAAAGAAAGTGTAATTAAAAGTGATAAGAAACATGAACATGTGCCCTATTTGGAAAAGCAGGCAACTGTTACTTTATAGTATGTGCGTACGTGAGCAAGTACATGCAGCTTCATGGAAGTGCTTGCTCGTTTACCTATATGTAGCGAAAATACCTGTACATGTACATGTAGTCTTGCCTTCAATTGTGAGTTATTTTCACTGGCATGTTATTATATGTCTAGTCATACTCCACATACAGTATCTCTGAAGATTGTATAGAGAATACAAACGGAGAATTAAAAATTGGCAATGCTAACGTATGTTTTGCGATGCTGGTGACAAATGTACTTTTTGTTGTGAGTTACATATAGTAGATACCAGGGTAAAACAAACACTTGTATTTTCATTTACATCTCTTGAATGATGATCACACGTAATAGTTTTGAAAGCCATACAGTTACTTTAATAGTTGTGTAGATGTGCGATTCTTTTGAATGAATTAGTGACCAGACCGAATGAGCAACTATTATCTGGTCATTTGCAGGGATCGAGTAATACATTTATTAGCCCTAAGAGCCTACAAGAAGCCTGAACTACTCCTGAGACTCCAGAAAGATGGCATCCCCTCCAAGAAGAACCAACTAGGCACTGTTCTCCCACAGGTAAATTTATGAATTCTCTCTTAGGGCTTTCTTCTCTATTCCTCTAGTTTTTAAACTAAGAATATTTTTCTGAAGGGAATGTAAATTGATAATGATAATAATGATGATATACCATATTTGTAGTAAATATTGTATGTATAATGCGTGCTGTGATTGGTTAGAGTCGCATCACGTGACGTGCAAAAATTTCGTTATAGTGCACAATTGTGCACTATAACTTAAATTTCTGCACGCTTATTTGTGTAATAAATCCCATAAGGCCAAGGCGCGCAAGAAGTAAATTACATCAGCGAGCATGTAATGCGACGCCTTTATTGCGTATTATTTTGGACTGGCTATGTGACGTAACAATGAATTTACGAATTTACACTATATGCGATGGAGGTTGCTAGTTATAAATCTAGGAGTCTATTTACTATAACAATTAGTGCATGTTCTATTTATGCACCATTACTGGACTATATGAACTCCAAATACTAAATTATCCTTCATGCAGGTCTATTTCACCTCGGCCTGCGGCCTTGGTGAAACAGAACTGCACTCGGGATAATTTAGTATTTGTCGTGCACATAATCCAGTATAGTGCATGATAGACCATGCACTATTTATATAATATAGCGCATATCACAATATGTCCCTATGTGCTGTAAGAAAGAAAAAGAAGGAAAAGTGGATAGAGAAGCTTGAGAAGAGTGAGGTATGTTCAACATACATGTACTTCCTCTAGTTACCAGTTAACACTGGAAGTTTTTCTAAAAAGAAATGTTTTATGACGTGCCTTAAAGTTGTCAACAGTATCACAATTTTTGATATTTTCTGACAATTGATGTATGTAAAAACAGTAAATGCTGTATCAAGCTTTGACCAGTGGACCATGTAGATGGCAGCCAGCCAACTGTTAGGAGATTCATCATCTTTTACGATAGAAAGTTCCAGGTCATAAATTTCTTTTTAATCCAAAATACCTGTATTATGTTCATTTATAAAGTAAACTTCAGGGGGAAGTGCAATTTGAATACAAACTACTGGTAACTTGTCAAAAAGTATTCCAAACATTGAAATGTGGGTGATTTATGGAGACTTATTGTTCCCAGGAGTGTAAATTGCTTTGTAGCTTTATTCCATTGTTTGACAGTGTTGTTAATGGTATGATTTAAAGAGAGATGTTCCTGAAAGTTTAAAATGCCTAGAATGTATGACTTTGAATACATTTGCCTGATTCCTTGGTTGACTGAATTTGTGATAGGCTGATTGTCAAGTTCCAGCATTGATCCATTTGAAACTCTTTTCTGTCTTTTGCTGAAATATCGTCATTAATACTTTCACTTTCTTTTCCAAATTTTTAAACATGAATGAACATCAAGCTTAAAGTGCAAATGAAAATAGAATATGTTGTAAATATTAAATCACAGACCTTTGTAAGATCTTTCCCAATTTTTTTTAGTCGTACTAGAAATGAGAATCTGTTACTGATTTCTGTGATTAGACTAATTTTCTCGCAACAAAAATTGATAAAGATTTTGTGCTTTTGACAACCATCTTTTGTCTGGTTTGACAAGGTACATGTAGTGTCACTACCAAAATAATGATATTCAGGAAAATGACATTTGTTTCCTGGAAATATGAATCATGTAGCAGACAAGGGAAAAACTGACCACACTGCCAAATGCCAGAAAAATGTAGAATTTTAATCAAAGTGATTGGTAAAATGCTTTTGTTGGATTTTCTGTTGCTGAGAAAAGAGGAACATGATTTAGTCTTCTGTTGATTCTGTCTGTGCAGTGTATTTACAGTTGGTGTCAATAGGTGTCAATTTCCTGAACAAACCTACTGCTTAATATAGTTGCCAATATGACTTGTCAAGTTCACTGGTATTCTACCGGTAATGTTCCATGCATAGTGTACAGTTCATGCAAAGTTCACTTCGAAATCCCTGTTTTCCCAAGATTATTTTGACAACTTGACTAAAAATGAATTAAAATTCGCCTTCTTTGATTTTCATACAAAGTGTAAATTTTAACAATGAATGAGATGCTGTTGATATCGCGCAATCCATTTCTGCCAAATTTCATCTTTTTTTAATTGTTGCATACATTTTTTGAGATAGTTGGTACTTATGCTTTGAGAGTAGGAAGGTAGGTGACTGCTCAATCAGCGGTGAGACTGGCAATTTCCAGCCACATTGTTTACATATAATAAGAATAATATCTTTCATTTTGCTGATTGATTTACACTCTAGACTGCACTTATTTGCTTTGTAATTAATTATCTTTATATTAAAAATATGGGAGTGGGGTGATGTCATGACTGGGTGAGATCAGAATATATTAATGATAGAATACTGGTTGTGTCGTTGAACGAACATTTTAGTGTATAATCATAATTAAGTTGCATCATACTGTGACAGGAAGGGCTAATGTACATGTATGTAAATGTAACATAGAGCTACTAGCGTGCCATGTACAAAGGAAATCCTGAGAAAAGCGTCATGAATCAGACAAGGGTACACTGAGACATATAAGAAGATTGCTTGCAGGAAACTTCTCCTTGCAATCTTGAGATCATGATTCTAATCCACTTATGTGCATTAGATCAGTTTAATTATGATTTCCTTGTGATTTCATTATTGACTAACTGTTATCTCTGCCCATGCATTGTATTTCCTGTGGTTTTATGTACATGAATGGAGGCCCCAGTCTGGAAAGGTATGACATTGACAGACAAGGCTGTAGGAATTGACTTCTCCCTTTAAAGGGCACATAAGCTTATGTTTGGGTGTGGGAGGGTGTGTGTACGAGGAGGGGGATTCAGGTTTGACAGACAGACAGACAGACATCAATTAGATCCCATGATTTAGGTCTGGGACCAACATTTGATGAAAGGAGCTACTAGTATTTGGTTTCGAACCAGGGGAAGACCAGAGAGGTGACCAGACAACAACTGTTTGGTAACTTAGCTCTAACTGAAAGGCAAAGGGAGTTTATTGCTCTTTGTTTATGTGATTTATTGCCTGGATGTTGCCTATCTTCCACAGTTTGATTTGATTTGATTTGATTTCATTTCATTTATTTATTTCTCTTTATGATCTTTTTTTTTCTTCGAACATTTTTTACAAACTATTTACAGCATAGTAAACAAATAATAATATATAATCAAGTAAAGTAATTACATTGTATAGTTAACGTAAAGGAATCATAAGTTAGAAGTAGAGAGATTTTTTCAGTGGTATTAGTACATTTTCACACTAGGTCAAGCTCTGTATCATTAATAGGGAGAACACTGTCTTTGCTTGAATGCCTGTCTGTTTATTTGAATGCTTGCCCAACTTCCATTCAAATACCCCCCCCCCCCTCAAAAAAAGGGGGAACACATTTGTTATAATTTTTGTAAACATGCCTCTGTGGGATCTGACAATTGTAGCCAGACTTTGTATAATACATCTGATAATTTATCGAGATTGCGCTCTCTTTTCCATTAAGAACAGGTGAGATGTTGATAACAAAGCTATAGAATTGCACAGTTCCTCTTAAAATAAGCTGAATCTCGATAATCAGAAAATGGTACTTCACAGGTTTGTGTAGGAGGTTGAAAGCATGGAACTGTCCTCAGAGAGTCTTATCAAATCAGAATGAGAGCAAAGATCGTTGTGCAAAACTACCTGCATGTATACTGTTTTGAGAGTCTGTTTTCGTAAGGAAATACTGGCCTTATCTCTCTCTCTCTACTTTGTACAAAGGTCAGCTGATAAGCAGTTTGATGCATTTTTAAATTTGGAGTTCAGTGTATGTACATATACATGTACAATGTTCAGAGGTGAAAACAGCTGTTGCACTTTTATACCAATAAGCGCAAGGAGTATATTGATTCCATTCTAACTTCATGCATTTTCAGTTTTTAAAGTACTGTGCATGGATACTTTGTCCGATTGTCTTCTCTTTGCTGACAATATTCCCCTTGTCTCTTCTTTCTCTCATTCTCTCAAATAATAATGATACTAATAATAAACAATTCTTGTAGAGCGCATATCACATTATGATATAACTTCCCTATGCGCTTAATACTCAATACCACTTCCTTGAATTTCTTAATATCTCTGTGCCCCCACATCTCTTTCCCCTTTCTTGAAGTGCATGCATCTCAATATATTTACATGAAGGAAAAAAAACAACCAATTTCTCTGTCTGTCTCTCTCTCTCTTTCTCTTTGTTTTTGTTTTTGTTTTCTCTCTGATTCTCTCTCTCTCAATCTCCATCAATATCTCTCTTATTCTTCCTGTTGAATTCCTCTTTATCTCAGGAGTCAGGATGCCCTCCCCCCCCTTCACCATGGTCTCCATCATGTTCTCTTGTATCTCTATCTCTGTTCTCCTACTAGTGTGATTGGCTACATGTACATGCACATGTAGTTCTCCGAAATTGAAAGGCCATCATGTTTGTTGCTCATACGTGGACTTTCTTGGTCTCTGTGTTCATCCGTTGATAATGATCTCTTTACACAATTGTTGTTAGACCTCAAGGCCCAAGGAATCGACTTTGACCTTACACGATTCGCTTCCGTTTCTCTCACTTTCATCCCTCGAAAGGCGCTCATGGATCTGTTATTAATAGGAGGATTATAGCCTATGAGTAACTTCCACTACATGTAGATGCTATCGATGCGAGCTGTCACTCTGGCTGGCTTGAACTTTCCTTTTGTAATAGTATAATCCCTCTCTTTGCATATGTGTGGACGGAATCTTCTTGTTACTATGAGAATGTGAAACATGGCACCCTATTCACTGAGGACGTCTTAAAGGCAGGGCTGAGTTACAGTAATATTGTTTTCTTTTGAATACTCTACAAGTGCAGGGAAATTTTATTGGCATTGGTAGTCTGTATCAAGCATTCATATTTCTTCTCCTTTTATTGGTAGTCTATAGTAGGCATCATAATTTCTTCAAATTTCCCTTTAAATACTAAAGGGAATAGTTTCAGTTACTCAAGACACTCATTGCTGCCTTTCATCTGGACTTTTGAAAAGTCCAATATACTTGTTCTTATGGTCTTGTTAGCAAGGCTTATCAGGGGCTTTGATCTAAGGGTGTGTGTGTGTGTTCTTAAACTGTCTATAAATAAAGCTCGTCTGGTCCCACAATAGGAATATCCATCCTTGTTGCATGGATGATGAGTTATGAGATCCTGGTTCTATTGACACACATGACACTTCCTGTCAAGCTGCTTTTGTTCTCACTGCTGTGTGTTGAGAAATGTAAAGAAGGGGTCATTTACACTGGTACAGTGTGTACTTCAATTCTTTCTTTAGATTAGATTAGATTAGAATCATCAAATGTTTTTGTTTTTTATTCCAAGGCATTGTCAATAATTTTTGAAGCTGTAATGGACATGTTATTTTTGGACATGAATGGGTTCTCCAAGGTATTTTAGTTGTGTTTTTTTGTATGCACAATAAAATGATAAGTAAACACTCTTTTCAGAAGAGGCCATTTTATGAGCAGAATTAATTTTTTTAAAGACAAGATAAGATTTATCATACTATTAAGTTTTTCAGCCAGATACATGTATGATTACTATCATACTGTGTGCCAAATAAATATGCAAGGGTTGATCCCACATGTACAATGTTTGTGTTAGTAATACTACTGTATGCGCCATATATTTTGTGGACATCATTTTACGCAAATTGGACTGACTAGGCTATTTCGCGAGTTGTTAAATTCGCAATCGGGAAATTCTGAAATCTACAAACAGCAATGAAGATGCACTTTCACAAAGTGAAGTATTATAGCAGCATTGAGATGGATTGGATACCAGTGCAGTACCAGCTGGCTGGCATGTGTATGGATGCCCAGGCCAACAGACACACATCTACACTGTATGAAGTTTGGTAACAACATAACCCCCCCTGCGAAATATATGGCATATACAGTATTTATTCCAAGCCAGGCTCTCAGAATTAGGGTCTGGTTTCAATTTAGTTTAGTTCAATTCATTGTTTTATAAATACATGGAAATTCTTCTTGTTTGTATGCAATATGTAATTTACAGGTTACTTTAATCAGACAAGAAATTGAAAGCCTAGTACATATAATAATTAACGCATAATGAAAGTATATACGTGTATGTTGACAATATACAAAGTATGTTTCTCCAATATATTAGATACAGAGTCATATAAAAAGTAAATATTCCACTGTTGATTGTTAAAAGCAACTAATTTCCTGATAGAGAAAATAATACAATACTTGGTGAAATCTGAATTTATGAAAGGAGGGCATGCTCTGCACCTCCTCCCCCCCCCCCCCCCCCCCCCCCCCTCCTTTTACTCCCTCACAGTACTAAAATATGTATGGCTTAGAAAGGGTTGGCAGAAGTGTGAATCATTCTTGCCTTAATTAATTGATTGTATTGTAAAGTTGTAATCCAATTCTCCTGTATACAAACATGTAGGCCTAAATGTATGTCCGCGGTTAATGAGATTTATTCAAAGAGAGGAAAAGTTTGTGCATTGTGCTTATTTTTGTGGCAGTCCCAGCTGCTTCCCCCATTGATAAAGATCCATAGCTATGAAGGGCAGAGAGAATGGCATTGACAACACATTTTGGCATCGGATTGCAATTGATAGGGATGTACATGTAATCCCCGAATGACTCACTCTTGTTGCCCACTTATCTCTGCTGCGAATTCGAGAACTTACATTGAATTACATGAAGTGTAGTAAAAGGGTGACCAATAAATGGGTCTACTGTCATGTAAAAGAAACAGCAATTTACATATTTTTAAAAATTGTATCCTGTCATGTTATTTGTACGATGTAGGCCTATTGGCTGAAAGGCTATGATAAGGCTATGAATATCATCATACATGTACTTGTTTGTAAACATGTGACCAAACTACATAGACCTACACACATGTACATAATTATACTGTACATTTACATTTAAGTCTGCAGCTATGACCCTCTGTTACTGCAAAGCCAAATGAATCCTACGATAGTTAAACATGCATGTATATATGTAGATGGCTACTAAAATACATGACTTGTCATTTTCTGTATCTAGTTACATGCAACTACAGTAAATTTTCTCTATTGTGTTGAATTGATTGAATTAAAAATTTGGCATATATATGTTTAATTGCATAAAACTGAAAAGTTTTGTGACATAGAAGTAAATGAGCTTGTAATGTACTTGAAAAGTGTGTTGACATTATCTTGAACCCCTATTACCACATACATTACATGTATTTGGAACTCTGTGCCATGCCAATAACAGACATGTTGAACATATCACAAATTCAAAATCTATCTACAATGGCAGAACACTGGGGCTCAAAAACATTATATTGTAAATACATTGTACATTTAGAGTTTGTAGACCTATATACAACCAATATTATTTTCCACTAGCCTCCCCAAATACATGTAGATGTATTCAAGTCTACTTTCCTGCTTTCTTTGTCTGTAATTTGTATTAGAGATGCAGCCTCCATGTACATAGAAGCTGTAAACACTTTAATACCAACCAGCAACACAAAAGAAAATATAGGAGAGGGGCTCAGGAGGATTAAAGTGTGATTGTGCAAGGGATTAAAGATAGGGATGTACAATTAAATAGACTAATTACGTGGACATGTTGTGATTGGGGGTTTGGTGTTATGATATGGTGTTACATGTATGTGATACGGTCACTATCAAATAGTACCTTCAGTGCATTACTCATTTGTTAGTGGCAGGATTTTCCAGTTGGTTAAAAAAAAAAGTTTTCTAGTTGAATATGGTATGATTTTGGTTTGACATGCATTTTCCGTAGACCCAAACCCAAGGTATTCTTGGCATCATGAGTGGTCGGATTGACATTGCTTTCAGATAAATGATATTTCAAACTGTATGGAAATGATCACAGGGACTTTTTAAAAAATTGACCAAATGCAATTTCAATAGCATCTTGCTTCACCTTTTGAAACAGGTGAACATGACAATGACATGTTACATAATTCAAATATGATTTCTATAGGCAGAACAATAGAGTATTGAAATTGCCCTTGAGTTGTTTTCTTGAAAATCTTTGCAATCGTGTTATGGAAGGCAATGTCTGTTTAGTGAAGCTGGCGAGTACTGTGAAATCACTGATTGGGATGTACAGTCTAATGTGATTAATGCAGTATGAACTGGCATTGACGGTATGAATCACATACTGCGATCATGTGGCCAATTGACTTCTAATTGACACTGTACAACTGCTTCATCTACATCTGCATGTATGTGTACAACCTCCATGAAGTATATATCACATGTTTGTTTGACCTGATTGGCTACCTTGTTTCTGTTGTGATGACCTCCTTTTAAAGGTAGAGTCATATTTTTGCAGTCTGTATATATATATGTATGTATATATATATATATGTGTGTGTATATATATATATATATATATATATATATATATGTATATATATATATATATGTATATATATATATATGTGTGTGTGTGTATATATATATATATGTATGTTTGTTAGGCGCCTTGAGCATCTCTTGGGATGGATATGTGCGCATTATAAACGATGTTATTAATTATATATATATATATATATATATATATATATATAAGAGGCTATGAACAAAAATTATAGGTACTGTATCATCTCATACTCGACCTTGACCTCTTCTAGGCCACCCTGTTTTTGGACAGCTGTCATTAATGAATTTTCTAGAGCACAATTTTGACCTAAAATGCTTTGATTTATTGATAAATTTGGCATATTTTCAACGCTCATATAATCTTCCTTCACATTTGTATTTTTGCCTGATTATGTAACATTTACTATTGAAAAGTTACAACTTACATGTTATTGGCTTCATTTGACTGATGTGGAATGAGCAGAGTACTAAAGATGTAATATGCATGTCATATATCACCCTCAAACTTTATGAATTTTAAAATTTATCTGAATGTTGCTGCAGCGGGTGCATATTTCATAGCATTCAAGTGATCTTGTAGTCACATAACTGAAGATTTATTTTACTGTCACATGTCAAGAGTGCTTCAAAAAGCAACATTTCCCTCGTGCTGGAAGCAATTTTAAGTTTTGCAGGTTACAAAACAAAACCATAGGAATAGAAGCTACTTGATCAAGTTGATGCATTTAGAAGTGTATTGATAATAACTCTCTTGTTGGCAAGTACTGTGCTATCAACATTTCTTCTAAAGGAGAATGAAACCCTGGGGAAATATCAATTTTAATGAAAAGAGAGGATAGAGAGAATCAATTTAAAAAAGTTCCATTAAAATCAGTTATGAAATGAAAAAGTCATAAAAGTTTGAAAAGTCTCAATTTACTTTCTATGGCAATCCTCAAATTGGCAATGTTGCTTCAAAATGGCAGGTTTAGTAGTACAACTCTCAATATGTTTTGTACACAAAATTTCATATTTTCTCCATTTTTTCTAAAGTTGCTGCTTGTCTTTTTGTGAACTCAACATATATTGTGTCAACTACATTTTCCCATGATATATCTTGAGCTAAGAAGGAGACAAGCTGCACCTTGAGAGATAATGGGGAAAATATGAAATTTTGTATATAAAACATATGGAGAGTTGTACTACTAAACCTGTCACTGAGAAGCAACATTGCCAATTTGAGAAGTAAATTGAGACTTCTCAAACTTCATAACTTTCTCATTTCGTAACTGATTTTGATGGAACTTTTTAAAAATTGCTTCTTTCTATCCTCTCTTTTCATTAAAATTGATTTTTCCCCAGGGTTTCATTCCCCTTTAAAGTCCATGCTGCAGTCCATTACCAATTCTATGGTTCATGACCATTTGTATTTGATTTCCTTGATTTCAGGGAAGTTCCTATTTTGAAGGGGAAAAGATTATCACACTGTAGATGTGTAAATATGAGCATATCTGGCTGAATCAGGTCCATATTTATTTTAGGGTTATAGAGTTGTTTAATCAGTCTCTCTTTCTCTCTTCCTCTTAACTCCTTTTTTTCTTATTTTCCCCTTCTTTCTCCTTTCTCTCTATTCCCCATTCTGTCCTTCTATTTCTTTCTGTTTGTACTGGTGTTCACAGGTAGCAACTCTTGCCAAGGATAATTCCTACGGACTCAACAAAAACCTGTACAATGAAGTCACCTTAGACTGGCCAGCATACACAGAGGCAGACAGACAGCTGCTGAAAAGGTAAGTTACTCCATGGAAACTCTTCAAGAAATTAATTGTATGATGTAAGTGGGACTTGTAAAAGAACATGATTTAATTAAAGCATAGGGCCTTTGATGTAATTGTAATCATTGCTTTAAAAACTGAGTACGTGTGTATACCCAAGCCATTATTGTGTTATGGAGGCAAACATGGATGTTCAAATCGTTTATTTTCAAAATGCTGAAATAAAAAAGGGCGCTGATGCACTTTGACAATTTTTTTGAAATTATGGAGGTTTATAAATGTCCAAAATCAGATGAATTTTAGACATGTACATTGTACTTATTTATCTTCATCTGTTTTCATATGTGCACTGATAGATTATTATAAAAGCTAATCATTAATCCCTGGTAATGTAGCATAAAGCCAAACAAATATTTATAACATCTCTTAGATATAATTTTGTACCCTGCACTTTGTTGTTCGTTCCTACCCCAGTGTTTGGGTTATGAGGCACAATCTGATTCTTGATTAGCAGCAACTCCTTGAAAGACAGATTATGCGTCCTTAACTCTGTGACTTTTGGCTCAGTACATTACCCTGCTAACTTTATGTCCAAAGGGTCAGGATGAGAATCATATAGGAATTAGCAAGGCTTTATGGGGTTTCCTTTACCATGATAATAGTATGATAAATTAATCAAGAGTTGGCATAAACGCTGGGGTGCTGCCTCTTGTTCGTTTGCTTGTTCTTTTTTCTATTTTATTGTTTTTTTTTTGTCCTGTGATTTCCTTATTAGAAAACAACAAAAATCGTGAGGATTTAAAGATGCAGGAAATTTGTCCAGATATATTACATCAAAAATTTATTTTTTGAAACATTGGAAGTTTTGTTTTCTGCATCCAAAATAATACTCCCCAAGTAAGAGATGATTACAAAAGTTTTATCTGTGACTCTGTATTTGGGCCTCTGGACTACATTTTTTTTTTTATCTTGTTTAGCCTCAAAAAGAAAGCCGAGTCCGGGATAAAGGACTCTCCATCGCCCCCTCCCCGTTCCTCCCCACACCATGCCTCATCCAACTCTAGTCTGACTGCTACGGGTAGCCCAAGTACTCACTCCACCTCCAAGACTATCAGCTATAGGAAGACACATGATGCTAGCACCAAGTCCTCCAGTGTAAGTCTGGCAAAAGCAAATAAGGGTTATTTTGTTGGCAATGATGTAGGTGTCGAGCTTTGTTGGTATCCTCTCAACAGCCATTGCATATATGTCAGTATTTAATTTTTCATTTTTAATTTTGTGTTGGAATTTTCCTTTGCTGAATTAGGTTTCAAAAAAAAGAATCCATTGATGTTTTTGTCCCTGATCTAGTTCCAATTTGATAAAGTTGTCAGGGCCCAAACATTGTTATTAAGAATCATGAAAAAAAAAAAAAGCAGTGACACCAATCTGATGAATCCTGTCAAATACTATGTTCGCATATTGTCAGGGCAGGCAAGCAAACTGGAGCAATTTCGTTCATGTATGGCTTATTTCATTTTGCACACAATCATTATTTTCAAAAATATAATCATGTGGGCCTGTAAAATGAAACCCTGAGGATCACTGTAATCTTACAGAAACGGCCACTCTTGCCAGAAGTCAAAGACTACAAGACCAAGAAGCCTCGCATTGCTCATGGTTCAGCTTCCATGGGAGCAGGGCCTAAATCTGTAGACCATCAGCCCCAGCTGAGCCCTAGCAGTGCCCTAAGCATATCCAAGAAGGTCCCCAGCCCATTAGGCCTCTCTAAGAAAGTGCCTAGCCCCTCGTCTACCACAAACGCCCCTCCTTCGACAACTACCACCATCAGCAACTCGCCTTCCAGCAACCACACGCATCAAAGTGCCTTGTCATCACCTTCGGTCAGCACAACCCGCAACTCGCCGGATTGCTGTGACTCGACAGGCAATGGCACCAACTCTGCTGCCGCTGCGCCTGCAGTGGTTTCTAGTGGAGTCTCCAAGTCTTCAAACAGCAGTGGTAGCAGGGATCATACAAGTGCATCAGGGCGGAGTGAAAAGAGTACAAAGACATCATCAGGCACCAAGAGCATCAAAGAGGAGAAGAGACCAGTTGGAAAGGAGTCTCCTTCAGGAGACGTTTCTTCTACTTCAGCCGTTCCAGAGTACTTGATGTAAGAAATACTCAAATTTCTGATTCATAATTTTTTAAAAACATTTCTTTTAGTTTAGTGATACTACCAAAGCTTTATGATTAATTGGTAATGTTCCAGTTGATTTTGTATTATAGATAGATCCTATGGACCACCACCACAACTAATCCAGGTCCTATACCTAACACCAATCCCAACCTTATCCCTAACCACATATCTTTCACGATATAAAGCCTTAACTCATTTCTGGACACCATTTAATGAAATCATTAAATTGTATAGCCAGGCTTCTCGGGTGGAAAATAGTTAATGCATGGTTCAAATTGACAGAAATATGGCTTGACCGAATCCCATGGGGGTGATCTGAGAGGATCTGAGATGACATCCCAGGAAGGTGGTTTTGGAGGACCAAAACAACTTTGTGGATTGAAAGTAGGCATTGACTGATTTATTACCCTTGTCGGTACCCTTCTTGAGAGAATCTACACATGGTTTTTATTTTCTGAAATTCCTCATCCATGGTATGGGCACCAAGGGTGTTATGTACTGGCGAGAAGGCTGTGTGCAGCTGCCTGTGCCCCTCTTCAAACATCCTGATGCTAGTCCATAGACTTTGGCCCGAATACACGAAAGAGGTTTATTAAAACCATGGTTTAAACCTCCATAAGCGTAGTACATGCATATCCTCCTGTCCAATGGGCAGACAGTAATGCGCTTATATCCGTTTATTTATGCTTAATTTAGTCCATGGCAGAGTTTTAAACCATGGTTTAGAACATGGTTTAAAATAAACCTCTTTCGTGAAATTAGGCCTTTGTGTTCAGAATGTTAAAGACGGGGTTCTTCTTATGCTTCTTTTCACCATGCAGGAAGTACACGACCATCAAAACATTGGAGCAACGCCACAAGTACAAGGAGGAGTTCAATAACCTGTATCCAAAATACAGAGATGATCATAAGTTTATTGAAGGCATCAAGCAGAAGTTCAAGAGTCTGAGGGATGAGCTGAACAAGACTAAGAAAGACAGCAAGCAGTACGACTGTCTCCAAGACAAGGTGATAGACGAGTACAACAAGATCACTCAGGTAACCATCTCCATTATGAGTCATTGTAATGTAAAAGTTGCCTTTTCATTCACTGAAGCTTTGTAGTTTTCTTTGCAATCTCAGGTTTTCTTGAAGGCATTTTTTAGATTTTTCCTTTCTTTGTAAGCTCCTTTTTTGGCATTCCAGGGCCCCGTTGCATAAAACTTACCATTAATGGTAACTTTGCCATCAATGGTAACTCCCATGGAAACCTTGATTTTGATTGGCTGTTGAGTGATGTTACTATGGTAGTTACCATTGAAAGCAAAGTTACCATTAATGGTAAGTTTAATGCAACGGGGCTCAGAATTCTTCTGGATTTTCTAGAACTGAAGCTATTTTGACTCAGTTGTGTTTTTTTTTAAATCCCTGAGTAATTGAGATGAAGTTAGGATAGTGTTGGCAAAAAACCTCTAAATATCTGTCCTTTTTAGAAAATGATATTTTGTTAAATAAGTATTTAAATTGTCCTGTGCAATGTATTTATATGGTCCAACTCTTACTAAGACAAAGTTCTTCTTAAAAAAATATATAGATGACATAAATTGAATATCCTTTCCACTCTCACTCCTTGTGCCATTCTGTTCGCAGGACCCTGCTTACAAGAGCAGAGAACGACGCTGGCGAGAGCTTCATGATCTTCTAGGTCGCATCAAATCACTGATCATGGAGTACGACAATGATCCCATGCAGACGGACAACTCCTAGCGATGCTTCCCAGCGATGATGCTTATCCTCCTCGGCAATGGGATGAAATATTCAGCAGTAGACTTCACATGGTTATGGAGAATTTGGAACAGTAAAAGAAAACCGGATGAGAACAAATCTATTGATGACCTGCTCTTCTTATGGACAAACTTGGTCTTTCCAATGTTAACTTGTATTAATGAATACAGAACTTTAATTGGATTTATTGCAGAACAAAGAGATATGGAAAAAAAAAATTCATAAGGAAATTATACGAGCTCTTGAAATCATTAGCAGATACCAAAGTGTTTGATCTTGGAAAAGCTCTCGTAGTATTTACAAGATACTTTTTCAGATATTTTCATAGAGAGCAGGTCAGGAAAATAAAGGCAAAAATGGGAGATGCATTATAAATTTTTCATATCTGTTACAAAGTCATTTGCTACCACATTAATAGGTTAATCATCTATGTGTATACTGTGTGCTTTAAAGAAAATCAATTGAAAAACTGAGCTTTAAATCAATTGAAAAACTGAGACTAAAGTGAAGGTATAATCATTAGAAACCTCAGAGTATTAAGTGTGAATTGCAGTTTGCAATGATTTATAATAATAATAATAGTGGGTTCTTGAATAGCGCACATGTCTGTCAAACTTGACACTCCTGGCGCTCCACAATTTTGAGCTATTCTCAAAATGCAATGATAAGTCGTATCAAAGTCACACAGATAGCTATTTGTATGCCACTTATACTCACAAAATCCCATTTTTGCCTGCTAAATCATGGATGAAAAAACAACTAGAAATTATTCAATTTTACTGCTATGTAAGCCTTATTTATGTGTATAGAAAAAGAGAGTAAATTATGAAGAGCAAGTGTTTATTGATATATATATACAAATAACAGTCATCATTGTATACTGTATGTTGAATTGGCTGCCCCATGTTGTTTGGAACCCTGCAAGCTGTTTTTTTATGCTATCGAAAATTGATGTAAGCAAAAAAAAAAAGGGGGGGGGGGAATGTTCAGCATGTTTATTTATCAAGGGAATTTAAGACATTGATATATGGGTTAATGTAATTACCCCAGGCCTAGGGAAGAATAGAATTGTTTAACCCCTTTGCTGCACCTTAGTGGTGGGTAGATTGAGTCCCAAGGAAATAAGAATTCCTTGTGCTGTTGATGATATCTGTTAGATTGCAAGGAAGAGAAGAAACATTGATTATCTGAGAAGCAGAAGGGCTTTAGCTCACATCAGTGATCACAATGTTAACGCCATTCTGGCTGTCAACAAATGTACTTGGATCTACCCTTGACGTGATGACTATGATCCCTTTAAATTCACCATGCGCTTTGAATAGGTTTCCTCAAATTTTCTCAAGTTAGTCATCAGTGAGTTAATCACATTGACTGAGCAGTAGGTATCGTGCTGTCTAGGGATGGATTCATTTCTAAGAACATGTCATGTTATTTGACTTATCTTGAAGTCTTGGAATAAGTTAAATCCCGGGGGCCTGTTTTGTATAAGGAGAATTTGATCTTGTGACCTTTCTTTCTAAGGGTAACCAAATCTAGCAGTATTATTTTTTATGGGACAGCTTGCAGGGTTCTACCAGTGGAAAAAACTTTGCCTGTCAGATACTCATGCCCTCCTTTAAATGTGACCCCTTGCCCCTCAGGGAGTGAATGGAAGAATCCTAATATGTATACATGCATTCATATTCCACATGGCATATAAGGAGTGTTCCACTAGAGGCTAGGGGTTCACAGACTCAACTATTTAGGAGGGATGGGATGCTATGATAATATCATGATGCTATATATGCATTACAGATGCACATAATTGATTTTCATTTCAGTTCTTACATGTAATTGCTTTGCTCTTTAATTATCACAATACCAAAGTTGATCGACTGATCTTTAAAAAGTTACAGAAGATTCCAAAAAATTTTGTTTTATCTCTCTTTCTGTTCTTCTTATGAAGAGAAGAATTGATGAGAAGAGTTTGCGACCTCCCGTTCTACCCCTCCCCCTGACCTCTTTGGAGGTCCATTCAGAGACAGCATGCTGTTGACATTCCTTACATTCCAGAGCTCTGTGTCCATTACCCCTAGGAGTGTACATTGCCAGACACAAATGTTCTTGTATGCTTAGTCTTGCTCAGTCAGCCATTTGCTGTAGCGGCTATGCCTCTTTATGGAACAAACATTTCGTTATGATATTGTGTAGCTAGAAAGAGAGCAGGGGCAAATCCAGAATGTCTTATGAATGGAGCATGCTGCTTGAAAATTTGACTGATTTAAACCTATTTCTTGGTGTTTTACTGTGTTCACTGGACATAAAACCAGTCTGACTTTTCATTGCATTCAAGTTGGCAGCATTAGATACACCATGCAGCCATTGAACAGTGTACTATTGACTGTATTCCTTGGGGTCTGGCAAAGTAGACTACCTGCATTATTCAAGAAGTGGTCAGAAAGTATGCTGAAGCATGGTGAGGCGCGATCTCTCACTCTCCTCTCCTTCTCCCTCCTCTGCCCCTCCCCTCGCTATCCACATGGTAGTGTGTGTGAGCGGTAGACTCTTGTTATGGTAATAGCTGTGCATTCCATCCCCGGGTATCCCCCTACCACTTAAAGTGAAACAGCTGATTGGAGCTGAGGCAGATATCGGAATGAAAGTTCATGACTGGCAGGTCGATTGATCGTGTCAAATTAGTCTGCTGCAATGTGACACTCCATGTGTATTCCTTCCTCTCCTCTTCTCTCCTTTCTCTCCTTCCCTTTCCCTTTATGTCTCTCACTCCCTTCCCCTCTTTCTCTCTCTCTCCCTCCTTCCCTCTATGGCTCTAGCTCCCTTCTTCTCTCTCTCTCTCTCTCTCTCTCTCTTTCTCTTCCCCCTCTCAGTTTCTCCTCTTCCACCAAGCTGTACAGTGTATAGCCCAGCTCATGCTACACGCATCTCTACATTCCAGTTAGTAGTAGATATCTATATTAGACATGGTTGCTACATGTACATGTACTTGTACCTGGTCACCATCAGAAGAGAAATATCCAGAGAAAGTGTCTTGTCAGACATGATCATGTGACATTCCGATGTCCCGGTATATCGGCTATGCTCTGGGCAAAGCTCCCTTTTGGTACTGTGTCTCTGCATTCTTTCAGATGATACCCTTCAGGTGATATCCTCCCACCCACATTCGTCACCTTTCCACTTCCCCCCTCCCCTTTCATCAAGACCCCTCTTCTTCACTGTGAGGGAGTTTCCCCTGTTGCTTATTTAAAGGTTAAATGGGTCAGTGAAGAGGTTTATCTGGGTTGATTACAACATGTGCTTACCTCTGAATCTAGACTTATCTGGGTCAATTACAACATGTGCTCAACCCAGGGCCTGGACTTATTTGTGTGCTGTTTGAATCAGCTGTGGTGGAGGCCTGGCCTGTACACATACAGCATTCCATATCTTTAGGTAATCTGATACAATCAGTCAGGCAGCGTTTAATATGGTGATGTTCTGAAAGGGATATTGTGGAAGCCAAGGACATAAGCCGTATTAGAGGGTTTCTTCTGTCTTCACACCATTTTCTTAAGAGCTAGAAGGGCGTTAACTCTGTCTTAAAGTATATGAGTTAACGCCCTTCTGGCTCCAAACAGACAATATACTCTATACCTCAGTTTTTTTTGAGGGCTTGTAACAATGACATTAATATACCTCTTCGTTTTCCAAGATGTAGCTTATGATTGAATGGGAGGTCACAAATAGAGACAAAATTACAATGACCGTGAGGTGATTGGAAAAGCATCTTCAGAAAAACAGACAAACTAAAATTCATTTAGAGATCATATTAACAAGTAATCTTATTTATTTTTGTGTGAAGGTTATTATGTTGAGTATCTGACAGGCAAAGTAGCTCCATTATTATTTTGTGCTGAATATATGTGAACCATTATGGACAATGTTTTTATGACCATGGACTGCGGACAAAGTGTATATCTGACCCTGAGGGTCAATTATTGACTTAATTCTTTTTTCTTTCCTTTTTTCTGAAATTGATTGAACACCTCTATGGATGTTCTGTAATTGTGGCTAATCTTTTGTCATCTTCTTTCCTTTTGGGTGATAGTGCCTCTAATGTAATCACTGCATGCCTAACTTTTTGCTAAAATTTATCATGTTTTCATATTTTCGAAACCTTTGCCCACTTGTGTTTGCTAATTGCTATTAAAGTGCCGAAAATGCCGAAAATGTGTAACTGCTGCCCGAACTGTGCGCCTCTATATAGACTCTGCCCTAATGAACGCACATGTGATGTATCTAAGACAAATTTACCATTTGATTAATTGTAAGTGTCATAACCTGTATGCATATGTGAAGAATATGAAAGCCTTGAAAATCCTTTTGGAATTATTTATCATGAAATTATCTTCATTATGGAATTTTCAGGCTATATTGCAATTCTCAGTTGACTAGATTTTGTTGCTTTCATGGACCTACACTGCAATGCCATGAGTCTTTTTGCCGGTCAGCATAAGCCAAGTACTACCGACTAGAGCAAGGCAACATGACAATTTACAATTGCATGATTTTCTTTTAACATCCTTCATTGCTAGAACGCGATAAAAGAGGGGGATTACATTTGATAATTTGCAGAGATTGATGTTTAAGGTACATTTTATATGCATGCTTGTTTAATACCTACCTATAAATGTATGTACTTCTTGACTCATGAAACTTTTGAAGACTAATCCTCAATGTGGCTGATATTAAATGTGTATAGAGATGATTTGTGTCATCAAGAAATGCATGAAAGAAACTTGTGATCCATTTTGAACTAAAGCACAGTACTAATTCAGCCATTAACTTGTTAAGCATGATGTAAGGTCAGTAGTTTGTAGAATATATTTTCAGACAAGATCAGGCTAGTTACAGGTACATTAATTCTTCAATATTTTTATGATATGCATTAATTTTGTTCCATATTTGGCAAACAAATTGTATCGGGTCTCAAGCTGCCTATCTTTTTGTTATTTTAAAAGAAAATCTCAATTTAATCATGAATTTGATTTTAAAAAGGCACTTTATGTTGCCTTCACAAATATTTGTGTGGATGCAAAAGGCATTGGGTGAGATTATAGTATGTAATGTGAGCCTTTTGGATCAAGCAAATCTTAACAATGGTGTCCTTATCTCATTGGGGTGGCATGAATACATGCATGTTGTATTCTGTGCATGCAGAATTCATGGGTGTGTTTGGGAGAGAGAAAAATTTGAAAGTTGAAAGCATTTGCGATGTCAACCTTCAATGTACTCATATTAAAGCATATGTTCCTCGACAGCACCAGAAAGTAGATATTTATTAACATACATCATGGTGTATTTCATTTTGTGAGCATTAACAAAATTTGCATATTTTGATCCATATAGCTTGCCAGAGAACCCTGTAAGAAATGGGAAGATGGTGCTGCAGGATAATAAACCCAGGCGTTAGATTTTGTTCGAAAGGTCAATTTGATTTTTGAGAGAGTCATGGTAATGTGTTAACTATTTGAATACTTAAATTGTGAAATTTTTATATTTACTGATCAATCATTTCTATATTGAAATTCATTTAATACCTTATACTATAATGATTTATTTTTGTGAAGTGAAGCCTCTTGTTTACAATGCATGTTATGAAATTGTTATTGGTTCAAAAAATTGCATGTCTTTATTTCATTCATTGAGAGAAATGTCTTTGAGTTTGTGATTTCTATAAAGTTAACTTGATTTATGTCCTGTTACAAAGGAGCATATACATTGAGGCATTGAAGAACTTTTGATGCAGTTATTAGAGAGGTGCTATTCTGTATGATTGTCTAAATTAAAGTATAGGAAGAAGGGCTTACCAATCATCTTATGAGTACATCGTAACAATGTAACAGTATCATGATAGTCAAGAAGAGGCTAATATCTCTCTGAATAGTATTTTTATATAAATGTTTCAGACATAAAAGGATGGGCATAATCTGTGTTGATGGATTGGGCCTGTCTGAACAAACCTCTAGAGGAGATTTGAACCCCAGTGCCCATCTTACAGATTAAAGTATCCAAACCAGTATGCCTTATTTCCTTCCAATGACTGTATAATTTGAGCACATTCCATTGATTGAACACATATTCCGATGATTGCTTGGGACAAGACCACATGAGAATTGTTTATGTTGTGGTAAAAATGACATTAATGGCCTTCATTGTCATCTGTTGTGGAACAGAACAGTCATTTCTGAGTAATGTATGGATACTGCATTAGAACAGATTACTCATCATGCACCTTTTTTGAAAAACCTCTATGCTGAAATTTTTTAAAAGTTTTTAAAATGCCAATTTCTTAAGGTAGGATAAAAAGAGAGGGCAATGAATAGTTTTTAAAAATTCTGATCAAAATTGTCCTGGCTTTACAGTATTAATGGTTTGCTACAGTCCGATGAGGCATATTGGTTTTAGGGTTTATGTATATCATTCTATAATATATCTTGAACATATGTTATCTGTTGAAAATATTTCTTACAAAAATTCTATTCTGTTTTTCCAAGAAGACAAAACTATTGTACAGTTTTTGGCATTATATTGTTGTAATTTCCAGTCACAGACCATTCCGAGTCCGTCACGTCTGAAGGGTGCATATAATCTGTGTGAATTATTTCCTTATTATTTTCTGAAATGGCATGGTCTTTTTCTTTTGTTAGTTTTTTGTTGTTGTTTTATTTTTATTTATTTTGTATTTTTTTTGTTAACCATTGTCTCAAATTGGCCATTGCCCTCATTATTTTGTTACATGTGTCATATTGAATGAATTAGAATGAGATGTGACTATTTTGTGGTCTTGAGAGTGGCAGCTCCCGTACGTCAATGTACTGATTTATCGCCTTAATAGTATATGCTGACCGTTTTTACAATTAACAACACGATTCTGAACAATTATTTTGTGCATGTTTAGAACAATGAAGATAACATTAGATGAGAAGTTATCTGATATGGTTTTGATTTTTTTAAATTTTCTCCAGGCAAAGTTTTCTGAAAATATTTTGTGACAAAAGTGTGAATTATGTTATGTTCTTTTTTGATTAATCTGAAAGAGGCTTCATAAGTTTCTTAGTTGATGGCAAAGTGATTACAGAGATTTGTTGTTTAATTACCTCTCTGTTTGTACAGTTTATTATCATGGGAAAGATCTTTTTGTCATGCTATGAAAACAAAATTATTCCGAGGTGCAAATGAACTACATTGTAAAAACTTGAATCTGTTAATGTGCTAATTGTAAGTATCCATCGACCTTGCAATACAAAGATGTGTGACAGAGATTTTACGTTTATACTTCAAAATGCATGCACTTACCTTTTATCAACCTTCTAACTTTGTATTATTTGTGTGCAAGAGAAGAAAATGTAAAGAAGAATGCAAGTAAAATCCATTATGTATGATTTGATAAGAAATGTGAATGTTGTCACAGGTTATTTTTAAGTAAAACATTATGACATCACATGTATTTAATATATCATTTCAATGATAATTTACGATAAGTACTTTCAGGTTTGGGGGGGAAAGCCAAGCTTCCCTTTTTGCTATTTGGATAAGGTCACAGACAAACCGTTTCATCAAGTATTACATTTTATTGAGATGAATGTCGTTGTCATGTTAAGATATGAAAATAAGATATGAAAATGAATATGCAATATCAACTTCAACCTAAAGATGCATCAGAATAGAATAGGAACGATAATGTGAACGACTTTGGTCAGCGCGAAATGCCTTTGAGTGGGAGCTACCATCGAAATGAACATACGGGTTACTGTACATAATGTTGCTAAACATGTATGGAAAACAGTGTAAATGAACACCAGTTGAAAAAAGACCTATGCAGAATTGTACGAAAATGTGTATCTTGTACATTATAACACCTTTATTATGATGCCACACAAACATAATGAAACATGTTTAGGGGAGAAAGTTAATTGAATGGGAACTACTCTGTGGATTTATTTCCTTTTGTCTCGTAATAGATATTGAATATGAGATGCCTTAGAATGATATTTCTGTTTCTACCTTTTGTCTGTACTCCCATCGTGATTTTCTTTTTGTTGCAAGTGAAGAAAAAAATGAAAGCTATCCACCAGTATTCACTTTCCTGTCACCCAAATTCAAAAGAATTGTCATTTCTGTAATCTTTCCCCCCAAATTGTTTTTTCTTTTAATGATAAGCATTTATTGCTTTTGAAACCAATTTTTTACAATTTTTCTAAATCGTGGTTGATATGAAACAAATTAAAATTGAACAACATTTACATAGCATGATAGCTGTAAGAGTTCTAATATGTGAAGGCCATTATACACACCCCAAAAACAAAGAACAAGAGAGCATAATTATCTATGAATACAGGTTTACTAGATAATTCTACTTTGGGCTATCTTTTGCGTTTTACCTTTAAAGAAATAGAGAACATTTCCTTTGCGCTTCCTTTTTAAGTACATGTATTCACCATGCAAAACAGCAAGAGTATTAATATTAAATTTTGTTTGCAGCTATGAAGTTGCATCATTGATAAACTGTTATCTTTGAAAAGTAAAATATCAAAGACTTTGTTGGTACATGTATGTATCCCTAGTACTAGACTGCTCTCACACAGTCGGATGTATGGAGATAAAACATGTCTTGTTTTTTGAGTAAGACCAATCAGTTGTTCTTACTGTTGTAAGCCATTTCCCTAGCCCCCTCCTCCCCCTATTCACATGTATGTACATTTAACACGGGGATATTTTCCTGTTAAAAAGTACTGATCTGTTTACATACCCTGAGTTTCGTCGCATTTCATAAGAATTTGTGTGCAGAACTTAGCAAATTTGAATTCTTTTTTGTCCTTCTTTACTCAAAACCTTTAGTCAAACCTTCAAAATTATTCTTTGAAGTTTTATTTGAAATTTTTACCAGCTGAATACTCTGGAATATATTCTTGGTTAAGTTCTGAAAACACCATTTTGCCATTTTGTTTGGTGAAAACAGATATTCATGTTTTGGAATTTGGATGAAAATGTATAAATATCCATTTTTTTTTAAAGATATATATTTCTTTTTGTTTAGGTTTTTTTTTTTTTTGGGGGGGGGCGATATTTAAGCATCAGAAACAGTTTTATTTGGACATGTGGTAACTCTTGAATGTTAGAGAGGAATTCTTACGAAAATCCTTTTAAGTACGTTTTGTATCTCAGAAGTACCCTCAAGAATATTTTCATTGTTTGTTTTCCTTTAGTATATTGTGTACTTGCTTAGTTTGATAAGCTGAAGAATGGTCTTATTTTATTTCCTTATTTGTTTCTCTGAGGGAAAATTTCCCTGTACTAGTGGATGGTACCCTGTAAAGCTTTATGCACAGTCATTTTCTCCCTCTTTCTTTGGGTCCTGTGATGACTGAATTATATTTGTGATGGCTATTGATGAACTCTTTAATAAATATGAGCATTGAAAAAATATATAACTGTCTTCAGTGTATTTTATTCTCTCATAGAAGCAGATACAATAAAGGTATCATTTGACATGGGGGGGGGGGGGGGAGGGCTTTTTTATGTTCAAATGTTCATCTTCAGTGTTCTGGATGTCAACATAACGAACTAAATCCTAAACCAGATGAAAGATTAGTCTGGAAAAAACAATGAAAATTTTCAGTTATTTAGATGTTCCATTCATAGAAAAATATAGAAATATGAAAGAGGCATATCCCTTTTTTTTTAAACAACACTAAAGGAAAATCTTTATGCCTGAAACTGTTAACATGATTTCCATAGTGGTTTCAGATATATTCATGTACAATTCAACAATTTTCATATTACACTAACATAAACTGAAATTGTACATTCTACATTGCTTGCAAAGTTTGCATTATCAAGTTGAACAGAATGTCATGTCAGGACGTAACCCGTCATTCCTGCAGAAAAGTACTACAACAAATGAGTAATTACAAGACAACAATTTGGATATAGTTTTCATTAAATTTTTCCATTATATTTATTTTTACATGTATTATCAAGATAAAAACATACAAAAAATAAATTCAATTACAATAGCACAATTGTCAGAAAATAATTATAACCTACAACACCATCATCCATCAGACAAAAAAATTATTTGGAGTATTACCTTGCATTAGGAAATTTAAAAAATATTGCATTCAATATAAATTGATTTATTAAAATTGTTCTGTCTGATTCCGTAATTTTCATGCCACAGCCTCCTCCATTATTTCATCAATTTTATAAAGTGCTTTTAAATCCATAAATCCATAAATAGGAAAGAATTGATCACTGTTACATGCATAAAGCCTCACAATCTGGCATACTACAGATTTTAGCAGCATTGGTTTATTGTTGCAACTATTATCACTGTAAATTAGCATGTCTACAGGATATGAAAGTCACTTGAAAATTACTGTACATAGAGGAAGAAGGGCCCAAGTCCATCAAAACAGTTTTAAAATTATCAAGAAAAGGCTTAATATTTCGACATATGTTTAAAAGAAAGAATGATTTCATCTTCACAGAATCATTGGAGAATGAATATACATGATGAAGATGAAAACATCCCTTAAACTATATTTTAAAAAATTCATGAGAACTCATAAGTCATTGTGATGAACTTCAGTCCTTCTTCCTCTCATGTATATTCTGCCAACAGAAGTGCTTTCAGGGAAATCAGATGGTAGGTCTAAAAAAAGTGAAGTAGGCAAGGGATAGAATGAAAGAGAGAAAAATGATGAAGAGAGAAAATAGCCTGAAAATAGAGAGAGATAGGGGGGGGGGGGGGTGACATAAAAGTGTAAGGCAAAATAGGAAATGAAAGCTGGGAGTGTAGGAATGATTTAAAAGATAAGATGAAGCATGAATAAATTGAAAAATAAAAGGGAGACGAGCAGATACAGCAATATAGTGTGACGGGGGGGGGGGGGGGGGGGGGTGAGTGATATCACAAAAGGGAAAGGTAAAAGAGGAATTGAAAGCAGAGAGTGGAAGAAATATTCAGAGCAGGACAGGATGAAGCACAGTTATATTTTTGTTTTAAAAAAGGAGATAAGAGCAGATACAAACATGAGGTCAAGCATGTATTTAGGATCATAAAGTAACCTGTCATTTACGCTGACTTTACCTCATGAAAATATTGATCCCTGATCTTAAAACTTACAAGGATATTTTTCTTTCCTTTTAATGACAAATTTATAAATACAACTACTTTCACTACTATGCTAAAAAGTGAAATAGTTCCTTGAAAAATCTTTGCCATCTGGAAAGAGGAAAGCCCATGTATTCTGAGAACTACCAGGGACAGATCTTTGAAGTACAGTGTACTTTTCTAAAGAGGGTTGCCGCTTTGTGAAAGCTAGCTATTCTGTGCTTCAGTACATTTTACTATTTTCCAACATCATGTACTGTAAAAACCAGAAATTTTCATAGATTGTACAAATGAGGTGTTGTGACTTATTTAAAACGATTGCATGAAATTGTCAAAAACCTGGATCATGTGCGAAAATTTGTGAAGGTTTCTGATTTTATAGTTCGCCAAATAGTCCTAGATGGTCTCCTTTAAATGCCTTCTGTGCGTGGCTATATAATTGTAAGAGTACATAGTTCCTGTATTGAATGTAATTTCACACTATTTTCTACAATTCCCTTTCCTTACTACAAACATGTTTTTGAAGATTCAATTACCGTTATTGTCTTTGGTTACAAACAAACAAAATTATACACACAAACCAACCACAATAAAACAAATCAATACCAACAATAACATTGCATGGATATAAACCATGGCTGATTTTCCTCTTTTGTCTTGCCTTGCAGCAGTGCTGGAATTAGTAAAAAAAAATATAATAGTAATATTTCAATTCATACAGCACAGCTACTATACAAATATACTCTGTTGCAATTTACAAGGTATATAACTCCCTGGTTTTAGAGAAGCTACCATGATAAAGAATCCAAGCTATCAAATAATTCCTTCCTGCCAGGTACCATTTACCTAACCAGGGTAAAGAGCGGTAAATGTAGATTAATCATGTCTCGTCAAAGGACGTCAGTGCAGTGACAGGGATTTGTACCACGTACCAGTGGCAGATTTACAAAAGGGGAGTACCGGCTCGTGCCCCCTCTTATGAAATGCATGCAACTGGCATACCTTACGTACACAACCCCCCCCCCCCCCTTATTGCCCCTTGACTGTGTACTTTTTCGCCATAGTGCCCCCTCTTTTACAAAATCCTGGATCCACCCGTCATGTATTATGTCATTCACTAAACTACGACATGTCTACAAATTCAAAATAGGTTACACTTTGAGTGAAATTACTAGAAGTAGAGTACCATACATTAAACTACAACATGTCAACACATTCAAATAGATTACACTTTGAGTGAAATCACTAGGAGCAGTAGAGTACAACACAAACAAAAATTAACCGTGGCATAGATACAGTTTTCATTGATATACCAGTATTGATGCATAAATATGCAATGTTCCTCACAAGTGTTTCCCGCGAGCTTTAGGTGCTCAATACAAACACTTGATCTTATTTGACACTTGCCAGCATCAATAAATAATCACTTAACCCTTCAACCACTCAATGTAAACCATTTAAAAGGAAGATGCGGTACAAATTAATCTTTGTATAACATAATATTGTAATTTCTATTGCATATTCTTGTTGTGCGAATGTGAACATTTATTGTAAATGCAATTTATAATGAATATGCAACTTATATACTTATATTGTGTTTGTAACCACTGGAATTGGAACAGAAAGCTTTATGCTACATTTATTTAGTTAACCTTTTCTGTTCCTGGTGTTCCAGAGGTTGCATTATCTTTATCTTTACTTAGTCAGATGTGTTTCTACTTTGTAAAGTTTTCTTTGCCAAATAAATTAACAATAATAATACAATATATTTCAGTGTACGTACAAGTTCTCTGCTAGAACTTTGGTAATGCTATTATTTTCACACTTTCTGAATAAGTTTGTAATCAGTGGTGACATTGTGGCAGTGTTGCAGTATAAGATTAATGTATTATTGTTACTGATATACGATATACAGTTCTTATTTCATAGGAAGTACGAAAACATAAACAAACACTTATATAAAACTACTGATGTCCATGTAGTCTTCACGTAACCCAATCCAGGATACCCTGGTAGTTGCGATCGCATCACAGTTAAGAAAAAGTCACATCCTCTCCTTTCTGGACTATCACCATTTTGCAATTTGAATGAAATTATTCAAAGGCTCTGATCTAAATCTCACATAAGAACAGTAATGATCGTGGCCTTTAACGTGGCCTTCAACAGTATATGCATAAAGAAAAGAAAACTAATTGTTTTCACCAAATCCAAATCGTTTCTCTTTGAGGGTAAAGTGAGTGTTGATGATAATTAACTTAATATTTCCTGCAAATTAGAAAATTGAAATTGCTTTGTGTAGCTTTCTTTGCCAAACTGAAAGAAGATGGTTGCAATTACATTTATATATTTGGCAGTAATCTAATTGCATTAGATATAATTTATGAAATATCTTTGACCTATTGACCCTGCAATATTACACATTCAGTAGTTGGCAAGAACTTTTCAAATCAGCCATATATTTCCACTCTATCACAGATCCAGCCTCATTTATTATTTGCAAGACACAACTTTCACTCCCTCCCCAATGCATTGCCAGATACAAAGTCTGTTGGGACTTAAAATATTACAGTGAAACTCGTTATGAAGAGCTCCGATATGAAAAAATCCAAATAAAAAGGTAATTTTGATGGTCCCAGGTCTTTATGTTCTTTTAATTTTTTACCCGATATAAAGAGATTCCTGATATAGCAAGGTAGTTTCCATGGACCCAAGGTCCTCATTATAGTGAGTTTCCACTGTAATGTACTCTCTCACACACATTCACACACACACACACACACACACACACACACACACATAGTGTATGCACCAAAGTGCAACAAAATGCAATGTTAAAATTCATATTTTCCATGACTTTACAAAACACTCATGCTGTTGGGTGTGAAAACTAGTTAGGGTAAAGTGATCATTATTGACTGACTGACTAAATGCTTTGGAAAGAGTGAAAATGGATGACATAGTCTGGTCATGAACATAATTCACTGTGGCTAAAAAGTACATTTCATCTCTGTCATCGGAATGCTTAGCTTTAACATCAATATTCTGTTGATAAACATGTAGTTTACAACAACAACAAAAAAAGCTTCTTTGATAATACGATGAAAATACAACATTATGCCATTTTCTGATAGCCTAATTTGAGAAACAGATACGGGTAGTCTTTTAAATCCTCCCACTTTTGGACCTCTTCTTGTTCACCAGGGGAGCATTTCATCAAGCGTTTTGTCAGTGATTTTTACTGACAAATTTGCTCTCAGCCAATCAGATGCAAGGATTTCAGTAGCTTATAACAGTTGTCAGTAAAAATCACTGACAAAACGCTTGATGAAACGCTCCCCTGATTATCCTGGCAACTGCATTTACCACATACATGTTCACCCTGTAAGAGTTATGGAACTGACAACAAAATGCAGTATCTTATCCTATCTGTCCTGGTCAGCTTTGAGCAAAGATGTTCGGTCATCATAATCATCTCCACTAGGACTGGCTGCATCTTGAATTCTGCCTATGTCTTGGGTACTAACATTTCCCTCTTTTCTACTTGACCTTGATGACCCATCGTCATGGAAACACTGACACGGCAGGAAGGAGAGGTCAAAAAGGTTGTTGTAGAGGGCAGTGCCAATGAGTAGAAACAAAAAGCCATCCACTGTGAGAAAAAAAATATATCAAAAGTAACAATCTACACAATGTATGTGCATATCAAGAAATTTACTTAATTCAATGATTTATACATTTCATTAAAGCACTTATTACAGATCAAGGATTTTTCTGAACTTTTCATATTTTGAAAGTGATTTATTTTTGGAAGGCTCGCATGTTTCTGCAAATACATAAAAACATCTTTAGTGCAAAGTAACAATTTACTCTTATTTCTAATACAAGCTCTGAAGAAAACCTTTCTGGCTAATGGAAGACTGGTCCATATCACTGTGAAATTGACTACATTTTTTATTCAAAAACCATTCATTATTACTTAGCAAATAAATTTCCACCAAATCCATTACTTTGATCACTGTGATTTCAAATAGTATCAGGTGTAACGACTAAGTCCTTGTGTACAGGCTGAAAGCTTTTTTTATGTATGCTAATACATGGATCTAGCCACAAATTATGCTGTGAACCACAATTCTTCACATGAACATTTTAAGGATGGTGGTGTAGACTTACGTTTCAGTATACCATAGGTAACATCAAATGGTTCTCCAAATGAAGGATCAAAGGCGTAGTAGATAATAAGCCCTACTATCCACACTACAATGGTCCTGCATGCGTCTATCAGGGTACGATGGACAGCTGTGGGAAGAATACAAAATATTTGAGAAATTACTATTATTTTCGTATCAATAGCAAGAGAAAATGGTCTCTTTTTGTACTTTGTTTATCCCCTTTACAATAAATCAAATTCCAAATCTGAGGTGGATTTCCCTGCTTTGTAGGGAATTAAATGGCAGAAAAAAAAAGAAAGCCAAATTTTCATTATGGGTTAATTTTCAACATTTAATCAATGCCTGTTTGGTACATAAATTCACCAAACAAAAAATATTTTAAAAAATGATGAAAAACTTCAAAAATGACTTTCCCACATCTACACCCATCATGAACTCCTTGGTGATTTTAGCAAGTGATCACTACCTCCTGACGTAGGTAGAAAACCCACTAACATGAACATTGTTCAGGAAATCACTGTCTACCACACCAGTATTCAGTCATCCACCTCCAAATTCAAGTTTTAAGACAAGAGTGGTCTCATACATTGCATACATCATTTGATTACTACTAACCAGTAACCAACACATCAGATTGCATGTCTACACTCTAGGTCGAATGCAGAGATATTGCTCTCAACAGCAAAAAGTCCGTTTTAATTCAAATCAGATAACAAAGATTAATAAAATAGTGAAATAAAGTGATTAACTACCTGTAAGTGATTTTGTAACAGACAGTCCGAAGTAGTTATACCCTGAAATGGACAAAAGATATAGCAGACAGAAAAGCAGAGCAGCCTGGGACTGTTGCCAATTTGATACATGGCATCGATGCTGTCCTCGTATCGACCCGTGTAGGCATTCTCATCTGGGATGAAGTACAGTATTGGGAGGACAATCTGCAAAGAAGAAAAACAGAAATTGTGTTCAGAACAAAGATAGTTTAAGGAAGGGGCATCACTAGACCACTTTGAATGGGAGGATGAGACCTACTTTGCTGACAAAGAAACAGAAAAGAAAAAGGACCTCAATTTTTGAGATTTACTGGTTTCGATAGTCATAGCTTTAGAGTATTATTGGGAATAATTTGAATCTTAAAAAATCAAGTGATAACAGATCATACTGCATATTAAGCATAATTAGAATTAACTTAGTTTAGTTTATGTAAATAATACAAATACCAGAGTCAATCATGCATAGAAACAAAGATCAATCTGGTACTCCATTACATATTTTTGGCAAGTTCCCAACCAGGCAACAGACAAAATCATCCAAATACCCCCCCCAAAAAAAAAAAAAAAAAAAAAAAAAATTGAATAGAAATATGGTAGATTGTAATCAAGGAATAATGCACATTCTATTTGTTAAATGTTGCATTATTATATTATTGCAGTTTTAAGTACCAGTAATTTGTAAACATCACAAACAAGAAACCACAAATTGTAGCAGGACACATTATCTTTTAATTCACAGAACTAAAAATACCCAATTCAAAGTCACTACATAATATGCAGTCCATTCTAATTGACAAGAATTTTTATGAGAAAGTGAATATCATAACTTTCCAGAAGCACTTAATCTACATGTGTGCTAGAAAATTTAGACAGCTCAAGAAAAAAATACAAGCATGGCCACTTTTGGAGACAAGAAGGCTGATGCATTCAGCCCACCCATTTTGTCAGGGCTCAAGAGTGCATCAAATACCAACTGTGAAAAGACACTCACCAGTCCTAAGATAAAGAATCCAAATATCCCCTCCATTCCTACTACCTGCAAAGCAAGCAAATGATAAACAATACTACACATGATCATACTGACAATATTTGTAATATATAGCTTCAAAACTATACATACATTATTATTATTATTATTATTTTATTCGGCAAATCAAAGTATATATATTCGCCTACTGCCCGGAGACGGGTTTAACACAGAACATTTCTAAACATATGCATATTCACTTTTACATTTTATTTTTACACTGTGATGGAAAATTGTCAAGTTTTATTATAGAAATCATTAAAACAGTAATACATGTAGCCATAAACAATTGCATAAGTCTTTAAAAAAAAAAAAAAAAAAAAAAAAATCTTGAATAATCAACAATCTTCTTCTGCTCACAACAATCTTTGCTGCCTATTTTCCTTGTTGTTTTCGAGAAAGTCTTTTAGCTCGCCGCTGACAGTTTTGACTAATCCGCCATTCGTCTACCTTGCCGCACACGTCTGACACAAGTTCTCTCCATTGTCTCCTGTCCTCTACTACTGCTTTCCACTTCTTTAGAGCCTCTCCTCTTTGTAACGTTGCTTTCATGTCGTCTTTGTAGCGCAGCAGTGGCCTACCAACCTTTCTTGAGCCAGTCTCGAGTTCTCCATAAAGAAGAGCTTTTAGCTGGTCTGGCATTGTCCATTCTGGCTACATGGCCGATCCAACGCAGTTGGTCCCTCGTGAGGGTTACTTCGATGTCATCTGCATCTGCACGCCGTAGTACTTCATCATTTGTGATGAAATCATCCCACTTGATCTTCATTACAGACTCAGATGCCGCTGTTGTATGGTGCGTAGCTTGTTGATCTGATGCTGATACAAAGTCCACGTCTCGCTTGCGTAAGTAAGAAGTGGTATGACGCACTGATTATAGACCTTGACTTTTGTGGGAATGGTAAGGTCTCTACAGTCAAATACCCTCTTTCTCAGCCTTCCAAAGGCACACGCTGCTGCCTGGATTCGGGCAGGCATCTCCTTGTTCATCATGCAGTCTTTGGTGACAAAACTTCCAAGATACTTAAAATGAGTCCACTCTGGTAAGCATGACACCATCAAGGTAGAAGTCAGCTTGCATACCAATGGACATTGTCTCAGTTTTCTCTTTGTTGTTGCGTAGTCCCATTTGTTTGGCCATTTCATTAAAAGCTGTTAGTAATCATTGTAAGTCATCAGCATTGTCACTGAAGATGGCGATATCATCAGCATACTGAGCTTCTCTAAGGTACATTAACTGAACCTTCCTTTTAGCTTTCAGTCTGCGGACATTAAAGATGTCACCATCATATCGGAAGCACACTTTAACACTGCTGTTCTGTTCAAAGGTGCTGAAGGCAAGCTTAAGCAGAACTGCTGCAAAGATTCCAAATAAAGTTGGGGCAAGTTTGCAGCCTTGCTTCACACCACTGTTGTATGGAATCTTGTTGGTCAATTCACCATTAATGAGTAGTCTTGCTTTCATGTCTGTATGGAGTGCTTTAATTAATGCAACAAATTTTTCCGGACAGCCTATCTTCCTCAGGATCAGGTAGAGCATCTCACGGTTTATGCTGTCAAATGCTTTTGTAAAATCCACAAAAGCAATGTGAAGAGTTGTTTGCTGCTCCCTGCTCTTCTCCATCAATTGTCGGAGAGTGAATATTCCATCAATTGTACTTCTTCCACTTCTGTACCCAGATTGCGATTCTGGGTATACATGCTCTGTAATCATGTGAAGTCGTTGAAGAAGGATATCAGCAAAGACTTTGCCAACAGCACTCAGGAGAGAAATTCCTCTGTAATTACCACAATTACTTCGATCTCCTTTCTTGAAGATAATAGTAATGTTAGCATCAATGAGTTCTGGTGGTACAATTTCTCTGACCCAAAATGTATTGAAGAGTTTTAGAAGATGATTTCTTATACTTGGTCCTCCATGTACCAGGATTTCAGGAGGTATCCCATCAGGGCCTGCACTCTTTCCACATCTGGTATTTTTCAGTGCTTTTTCAATCTCAGTAGGAGTTATTAGCTGTTCCATTTCAAAGTGGATAGGTAACTGATCAATTTCAGTCAAAATTTCAGGGGCAGCGACCATCGTTGGTTGATTAAGAAGAACCTTAAAGTGTTCAACCCATCTTTCTTTAACGTCATTCATAGATGTTAGTAGATCTCCAGTTTCTGATCTCACTTGATGTGTGGCTCAAGTTCTGGGTCCATAGATGGTGTTTAATGTAGCATAGAATTCACGATGGTTCTTCTCTTGTGCATATTCTCTGCACAGGCAGCTTTCTCTTGGAACCACTTGTTCTTTATGTTTCTAACATGCTTTCTAAATTTTAGCCTATTCCTTTTCAGCTTCTTGTCTTGAAGCAATTGCTGAATCCTCACATCTTGATCATCAAACCAGTCATTCTGTTGCTTCTTTCCCTTCCTAAGACATGTTTTGCAGCGTCACATAGGACACTCTTGGTCTTACTCCAGTCATCATAGTATCCTACTAGCTCTCTATCTAAAAGCTGCTGGAGCTCTTGTTTCTTTTCTGGGTCATGATAATGTCATATTTTGTAGGAGGTTTTCTTCCCCGTTTTGGTCTCTTGTAATTAAACATACATGTATAATTACAAGGAAGAACAAAACAAATACAGGAAGGTTGAAATTAATGTAATCGATCCCCCAAGTGTACTGACAAGTTGCCAGGAATGGGGCAGGCAAACTGAATCACCGAAACCCTGAGGGTCCCCCATTCCCCATATATTATATAAAGAAAGTGTTCTGTGTCGGTTTAGGTAAAATACAACATAGAAAATGACAAATATAAATATAAAAACCGTAGAGATGTCAATTGACATCTCT